>VTFQ01000019.1:3072286-3672286 GCA_036281575.1 Ancherythroculter nigrocauda
CATAACTAATGGCATACAGCCATAATGACAGCGGTGCTGAGACTGGCAGCGAGAGACAGACCAGCCATTGATTCTTGCTTTAGACCTCTTGAAGTACTAATCAGCTTCTTTGGTTGGACTGCACAGGCTTCGGTGGGCTATTGTGGCTCTGTGTCACTCCAGGTCAGTAGTTATTAGTGGTGATTGAAAACAGTTTCTTTAACAACTTATAAGCAGCCTGAATAAGATGCATGGGGAACTTGGAAGAGGGATTACTGACTGGCCAGAGCTGCACAGACAGGCATTGGAGGGAATGTGACATGGTTTGATAATAGGGGATACAACTTTCTCTCGCCCTCACTCACTTTTCTATCTCTCTCTCTCTTTCTAATTTGCTTTCCCTCTCTCACATAGTGAAATGAAACAGAATTCAGAGAGGCGAATTGCCTGCACAATGTTGGTGGAATGTTATTCATAGCAAGCAATGGATTTAAACATTTCTGGACCGAGAATGGCGTAATTTTCTCACTGGATGTACATATATATCAATTTTATCCCTCTATAGAAAGACGATGGCAAATTTTGTTTAATTTTATAAACCCATTAGAGATCGAATTGCTTTCAGAGTCCCTTGACCTCCTTGAAATATTTTTCATTGTGTTGGAGCATGTCTATTTGCCCACTATTTTCTCCCAGTTTGAAATGGCTCAGATTAGGACAGTTTGCATTTTCTAGGATGCAGTCTGCTTTGATACTACAAAGCTAATGGTTTCTTATACTTAACATGAAAACACAGTGCCTCAACTCACCCTACCAAGACTAAACAACCCTGTACTATTGTATATAACAGGTTGACAGCATAAAACCGACCTCCTCTCATGACATACAATGAAATAGTGAAGTGAGGTTTAGCTCTCTATGAGAGGAAAGTGTACTGCCTTTATCCAAAAACGCATTTCACCACCTTGACTGCAACAAACAGAGATATTTTCACTTAAAAAATGCATAAATAATGCATAGAGGTTTATTCCACTATCTGTTCCATGCAATTAAGTAAACTATTCACAAAGCACCACATAAGTGTCTACTTTTGTTTGGAAACACGCAACAGAAACAGAAGAGTTTGTGTCAAAGTGGGGGTAGGGCATCACACACATTCAAATGCAATTTCTGAAGTATGCCAGTGTGCTTAAAAATATGAATGTATGCATGTATAATAAAATTATTCTTTTGAAAAAGTTGATCAGTATATAGCTATATATACCCATATATATAGAGAGAGAGAGAGAGAGAGAGAGAGAGTACAGTGGAATTGAACCATATGTCTTTATATTAAAAATAAATGGCCCAAAATATTTGTTTATGTACTTTTGTAAACTGTTCCAGGACATATTTGTTCCCACATAAACTGTAATACTGACGTCAGGCTGCCTATGCCAATTAGTGCTGTCCAGGTTGCTAGGTCACCATGGTCAATTGAAAGACACATCAATAGAACTTGAAAAGGTTTCTCTGCGATCAGACGTTCTGACATATTAAGTAGAATAATGGCCAGGGAAAATACAGACAAGGTCCTCGGGCTGGATTCAAATTACTCAGTGGTAAGAAATTGTTAAGATCCTGCAATTAGTGGGGAAGAATGGAGCTCCAAGAAATCTATGGCAGGATTGAGAAAAGCAATACTAAAATCTCTTTGAATCTCGGTTGTGTTTTCCAGACATTGAATAGATATTGAAAAATATATTCTCAACTTTCAATAAGCTTTTGCTAACTATGCTATAACAAACAAGATATGCAGAAGAGCTTGCACCTCTACACTAAAAAATAAAAAACCCAAAATGTTGACAATTTTTGTTGTAATTGTGATCTGCAATACCTCATATCTAAATTAACTGATGCATTGATACATGCATTTGTTCAACTTATTTGTTTTTCGGTTGTTAGTATGTAATAACATTGTACTAACATTATATAGTTTTTGTGTCATTTGCATTTTATATATAGCTTTTTCATCACCACAATTAGTTATTTGTTGAAACCTTTCAAAGTGTACATGAAATTCTGGTTTTATATTGATCAAAATATTGAAACAAAATGATGTGGAGGGCTTGAAGACTCCTCGCTTCTCAGCATTACACACTAGCAGAGATGAGGCTGCATCATCTTTTAGTCTATCTTTTAAATCCTGCCTCTGCCTCAAACACCATAGTATTTGGATGAAATTTGCAGATGCATTCAATCTTTCAAATGCCAAGTAAAATAGTGTCGTAATCGGATCAGGTTTTGAAATACTTTGGCCAATGTAACTACTATCAGGTCATAATGACCACCACATATTTTGCACCAAATATCTTTATTTTCCCCTCATTCAGTATCAATGTGGAAGGTGTTCATGTACTTGTGGAAAAACAGGCCCTGATGTTGGGTTGGTGGAGATTGCTATAACTTTGTCTTAACTGTTGAAAAGTTTTCTGTTCCCTTTTTCACTATTTGAACAACAGAAATCCATTTGAACAGGACATCGTTCACATTTCATATGATTCCTATCCACTGGCATCGCTTTGTTTTCCTTTGGATTGCTTTTGATTGAGATTGGTTTCTTTAGCATTACGAACTAAAAGAAATATTAAATAGTAAAATAAAAAACGTAAAAATAGTAAAAAGACAGTTTCCTTTCGAATTTCCGTTCTTGTCATTGAATCACTTTACATAACTTTGGAAAGACTCATAGCACTTTCAGAAGAAGAAGAAGAAAAGAACAAGCTAATATTCAAGAATCACCAGTTTCCTATTTTCATTTATTCTTATTTGATTTTTTTTTTTCTTTTATATGACGTGCCCAAATCAATGTCCGATATTTCTGAGATTTGCTGGATAATTTCATGTATTGCAAGTATGATTCATTAGGTTACTGCATGTGAGTTAGTATTAAACTCGCATTCTGCTTTTTATATTTATACTTAAATATCCATAACATCTGCTTTACTCGCTTACTCGTAAAATAATATATATATATATTTGTATGAATACATAATTGTAAATTCTGCTTATTCGCATTAATATTACTTAACTCCACGGTATTGAATGATTAAAAATGGAATTCGGATATAAATGAACAAAACTATTAAAAATTAAACTAAACTATTGCCCTTTCAGTAATAAGTACATAGAAATAGTATAGATAATATAGAATTCTAAACATGTATATGCAGTTTTATTTTCGTGTTTTAACATATACAGACACTTAAATATCATACAGGTTAAATAAAATGAACCAACAGATGACCAAAAATATCGTTTAGTCTTTTGCGTAATATAAAATTATAGAACCTATAGGTGGCACGGGTAATTCTGTATATGTTGCTTCGTTGTTACTGTTATTAATTATTAATCATTAATTACTATTACTATAACTTTTTTGTGTCCGGTAGGTTTGAGATAAACTTAAATTAGGATTGGCAACTGAAAAAAATTCACGCAAATAATTATCTCTGGACGCAAATTTAGAAGTAAATGGTAGACTTTACATTTGTTTGTATCTAAATATTGCATAGGCTTCTTCCTCTCAAAATCATCTGAAAAGTTTCCTTCCATCGACTTTTAATATTAAATGTATTTTCAAATATTAATTGAATGAAAACGCTCTTCACAGAGATTACTCTACACACATTAATTCCCCAACAATGGCGTGCAGTTTAATTGATTTATTGTTAACGTTCAATTGGTTTGAAACATATACAGCAGCCATCGTCTTTGTGTCTTTGTTTTAACTTACCAAAAAAAAAAAAAAAAAGAAAAAGAAAAAAGAAAAAGAAAAAAAAAAGAGAATAGAATAAATGACCAACGAAAAGACTCAAACATTTATATTACAAGTAAACAGAAACTTAAGTGTTAGACAAATATACAGTCCCTACTTTTCATTTCTCTAAATCAATACATTAGTTTTTACAATAGGCGCACGTTCAGGCATTTATTATGATCTGGAAACTTTTTCAGTTCTTGCTAGAAGTTCATACCTGAAATATGAAACATTGCTTCCCGTGTCCTGGCATTGCCATAGATGTGGAGCAGCAATTTTGTTTAACAACAGACAACCTTCTACTAGAACAACAAAAGGAAGTCCAAAACATACAGCGCGAGGCTAGAAATTGTTATTTTGTCCATAACGAATAGAAGGGTCATTGTAGAAAATTGTGACCACGAAAACTGTTTTTTTTTTTTTTTTTTTTTAGAAAAACAAAGTGGTAAATTTCCCCAAAAAACGTGCTCCTTCGATCCGATCGCCCGCTTTAAATCTTCACACGGATGCACGGTCTGCTTTTGGCCTCACGCGCAGTTCTTAATTCAGAGTAAAGTTTGTGGGAAAACGAAGAAAAGAAAAGGCGGTCGGTCTTACCACGTTCTGCCATAAAGCAGATTCGACGTGACCATGTTATTTGTGTAATCTACAGAGGTGTCTATCTGTCCCATGTTGTTCATCTGCGAGTGAAGTGACGGGGGACTGGGGGACATTTCCTCCAGGTCTTGGGCCTGAACCAGTGCGTTGACCTGCTGGGTTTGGTGTTGGTTCATAGAATTACTCGAGGTAGGAAGCACGACCCCGGAACCGTTTTGCTGCTGCTGCATTTGCTGCTGGTTTGGCGTCGGTGTGTTGGAGCCGTTTTGACAAGGCTTGCCGTCCTTCACTAAGACAGGGACAGCCACTCTCCTCGGCGACTGCTGCTGTTGACACAGGTTGCCCTCCTGTTGAAGCTGCTGTGCTGCTTTGTCCTTGGCCTGCCGTTTCATCTTGTAGCGATGATTCTGAAACCAGATCTTGACCTGCGTCGGGGTTAGATGTATCATACTAGCCAGGTGTTCCCTCTCGGGCGCTGAAAGGTATTTCTGTTGCTTAAATCTCCTTTCCAGCTCGTAGACTTGTGCTTGAGAGAAGAGCACCCGTCGTTTCCTCCTTGGAGCTGCGTGCAGAGGTGGGATGGATTTGGTGGTGTCGGCCATGCCTGTCAGCGTGCCCATTCCTGTCATGTTCATACCTGTGGAAGGTCCCATGAATCTAGAAACTTCAAAATATGCATAACAGATGTACGGCCATTCAATTAGTAGCAGTGTTGGGCTAAGTTATTAATAATGTGTTTCTTGAAAATGCAGCATTTACGCCTGCACAAATGAATGCAAATATAAACGTTTCAACATAAGCAGGAATCTACAAATCAGCAGTAACATTATAAGAGGCGACATTATAATACGTACTTTGAATGCAATTTTACTGATGCGAAAAACTAAGGCAAACTCGCCCGAAACTCAGTAAATAAGTACACAAAACCAATGAGAAACACATTGAGATATATAAATCAAAATAATGTATAAGAACTTACTTGTTGAGTATCTAGGGTCAGGATTGGCGCCGTACCACCCTGTTGCTGCTGCGCTGTTTCTCATAGTTTCTTGGTAAGAGGGTAGGTCCCCCATGTTGGCAATGCTGCCATTGCAGTAGCCCCCCATTGCACTGTGCGAGAATTGGGAAACGGAGTGTGGCATATGGTAGGTGGTCGCCACAGTGGCGTTGTGGCCCATAGAGTGTTGCTGCATGCCAGTCTGGGACACCTGAGGTTGCCGGTACGCTCCCAATGGAGATGTGAGGTTTCCAGTGCTCTCCATGCCACTAAACTTCTTGTAAGTCTCCTCAATTGGGCTCAAAATATCTGTCACTGAAAAAGGTGTCGTGTGCTTTGGGCTCAGCGACATGGTTCAGAAAGCAGATAGATATTTGGTGGTGGAGCTCAGCCGTGTTGTTGTATCAGCTCTGTTCTCGTGGACGTCGACGTAAGAGAGTGCTTGTAGTATGCCTGAGATCCGATTGATCGCCTTGGAGAAGGAGGCGAGCCCTGGCCACTCTTATCTCAGGTTTATTGTAGCCAGGCGCCAGATTTACGACAAACATGAGGGGCGGAGCGACTCCCTAGACCAGCAAACAATAGTCATTGACATCTCAGCAAGATAATTGAGAAAAAATGTTGTTAGTTTCGCATTACATTTATCATCATGCCGACTGAACATTTTCAATGGCTATATTTCTCCTTTTTTTAATCGTACAATACACGAATCTAACGTCGTCCCTAAAAAGCTTATTCATATTGAATTGAGGCGATGTTTGTCTGAAGTCTTCTTCTTCTACTTCTTCTTCTTCTTCTTCTTCTTCTTCTGCCTTTTAGGCACTGTTAATCTGCGTCAATAGGGAATTCCATACTTTTTCCAACTTTGAGAGCTCTCCGAGAGTCATAAGCGCCAGTGCGCGCTGTCAGAGTGGCACAATGAAGACCCCCTCCAGTCTATGACCTAATTTATGCGTCTTAAGCATCATTTTGTGCCAGCGGTGAGGGTCTCTCCCAAATTAGATCATAGTAAAAATATGTCCTCATAAAATCCACATTAGAAATACGACTGTTTTTTAAAAAACAGTTTTTAAACAATCGCCATTTTGTATTACCTATATAGAACTATAACTTTACATTAAGGGAAACGTGTCTTCGTCATAAATATATAAGCTTATGAAGGATGTCAAATTGTAAAAAAAAAAAAAAAAAAAAAAAAAAGCAAATCTTTAAATTGTGTCCGGTATTTTTTTCCCCAACACACGAAGCCGTTATAATCACAGTATAAATATGATAATAGGTTCATTTTACCTGCTTAATTCACTCGACCTTGTTTCAAATCGATATTACTCCTTCTGGGTCAATAACCTCGCGAATGTGAGCAGGTCTGTAATATTGCAATTAAAGTTCACGTTCTGCGTGGCCTAATTTTGACACTGATATTCATATAAATTCATTATAAATTCATATAAAAGTAAGGCTCTCCATTTTAAGTGCGTAAGGAAACAAAGATAACTCACGCTTGTACTCTTATGGTGCTTTAATGTTACAAGTTTAAGAACAAGAAACATTTCTATGCCTGTATTCATCATTCATATTGAACACACCTCTGTCTAACACGACCACGTGGGTGGATGCTGCATGGTCTCACACACTTGGATATACTATACAAGTAGCCTATGGAAGGTGCCATTTCTTTAAGTACTTTCAGGTTTGGCACTTTTTTTCTCCACTATTTTTTGTAAATTTACAACGCAAAACAAACACTAACATCCAGCATTTTCTTCTGACTACTAAAAGTTCATCAAATCACATTAAGTGCTTACTTGTCGGCATGTTTAATTTGGGTTAATTCTGAGACCAGCCAGATAGAAGCATCACATAAAGTTTGGCTTGTGACTCACAGAGCGAGAAACTCGTCTAAGGTTTTGTGCGCCTGATCCATTAGGTAAATGAGGGCCACTCAACCTTGTGGAATATTAAGGCAGAGAGCATGACCGAGGGCCAAGCAACCGCCTCAGTCTGATGGTGGAGAAACCACTGGACGGGTGACCGCTTAGCATTTCAAGTATACAAAGTAACTCAAGAAAAGAGAAAAAACACTAAGATGTTTTGTTTGTAGGTTATACTTCAATGAGGAAGGAACAAATGCAAAATCTATCATCAGAAATGGGATATACTGGACAACAATTGCTCAGGTACTGAAACAGGCTGCCGTGTGAAATTAATCGCATTTCGTTGCATTGAAGGCACCGTGTTTGCCGTGTTTAGTTTAGATGGATTGCTCTGTTTTAATCCTTTCGAAGTTTAGGAACGTGCGGAATTTCTCTGTAAATATGTTTCATAAATGCAATGTGTGCGTATATGTGGGAGGGTGCAATGTTAGTCCCGGAAAAATAAGAAAAATAATAAGATAACATAAATAATATCGAATTATCTAAAAGTAGCTAATGAACGAGTAACAGCCTGAAACTGAAACATGAATTCAATTGCATATGTATTGCTTTTGAGGTAGATTTTAATATACATACAGCTATATAAATTTGTTCATTCAGTATATTATGAATTATTCTAATGCATGTCTTTTTACTTTAATAAAATTGTTTTCCCGTTCAGTTGCATTACTCGGTGAATGTGCGGAAAGCTCGATGTGTTAAACGTTATAAAATAAATAGCCTATTACCGTGCTTTGATTTGTTTTAATGTGCTTTGACTGGAACGGAATTCTGTTATTTCTCAGTTAAACTGATTACGCGTTTCTAAGTGTGTGCATGTAAAAAAAAAAAAAAAAAATTGTATGTCGATCTGTGCAGTTTTGTTTCTGTTTGACATTGAGATAGCTGTCACCTATGACCCTTCTTCTCCTTTAATGCATGACAAGAGCTGTTGGTAATTGGCTTGCCATCAAAATAAAAGGCATGGCGTGCAGTATTCCTGTGAACGTTATTCTTTTATCTGCGGTTTATTTTCATTTACGTTTGGTTTACACCTTTCAATTCGTTGCCTTCTATAAACAACCATTCTCATTTAAAGCAGAGCGTATATTTAAGCCTTGGAGTGAATGGGCAAACACATGTGTCCACTGGAGTGCTTGATGGATCAAGGGTCAGTCGGGGGAAAGAGAGCCTGGAGTAAGAGCTGAGGTCCTGACCCATTATCTCACAGATCCGACTGCGGAACAAAGTGTCCAAAATAAGTTAATGTGTACTTTGCTGTAGACACAAAGGGCTCGGAGTGGTAATATAGTGTATAAAATTTAATGGCATCGCATAATGTAATCTAAAACACCTCAAAATGTGTTATGAAGATTTTAAACTTCACGAACAAACGCTGGTCTAGCTGTTGTTTTATAAAGATTAGGCTGCATTTCTGGTCAAGGCGCACCGCAGGTCAGTGTTTCAAGTCCACTGCATAAATAGGCTAAAACATCTACAGAAATCACAACATTAGATATCACGTTTCAATATTTGTTGTAATTACAATTCTGTTGTTGCCCATGTCATAGCCTATAGTTTCCTCCGGGGTAAATCAACGTATCAAAATGAAGAATTAAGATAGGACATGGAATCATGATACTCCACATCGCGCGACTATTTGTTTAATCAATTTAGAGGACAATTATGTTAATTAAGATCAGCGTATCATTTTTTTTTTATTAATTTTGTTAGAGCCTGAACAAAAGTAGGGCACGTTCAATTCATCTGCTTGTTTTGAGGCAAAAATAACTAGCGACATTTGCTGTTTCATCTAAAGAAACTGTTTAGTAGATGTACGTCTAAGGATAAAAACGGTGTTATCGTTGCAACTCAAAGAAGATTCAAAAATCCATAATCAAATAACAGCAAGGTTGTTCCTACATGGGTGATCTATCATGTTTTTTAATGTAGGCTAAGTCTCTAGATATAACCGCCAACGAACACGATTTGCCCAGGTGTAATAAGGCCTGCCATTTTCAGACAAGATCTTGCACAAACTATCAGCAACATTTTAACTAAGGCGTTTACATTTTAGTAACACATAAAGTAGCTAATATTGAGCAGTTTACATCTACATGTTAGTATTTTCAATTTCATGGTAACTAAGATGTAAAAGTTCCATTCTCATTTAGCCACCGATTTGTATTAATATTTGTGTTGTAAGAAGAAATGTAGCTTTTGTTTTATATTTAGGTAATTTATTAATATATTAACATTTAAAGGCATCAGATTCTTTAGATGCTCTTCTGTTTTTGCAAAATGTTATTTAAATATTCACAAGTCGTTGATATAAACAGAAGTGCAAATCTCAGCCTTCAAAACACATCTAATATCTTTATAATCCTTCATATCACGGTTATCTCTTTGTCTTGTCTAAACGCAGTATAGCAACATTACATGCCATTTTAAGTCATTTTTTTTATTACGAATATAAATATCTCGAAAATATCTCACAATAGTAAGGAAATTAATTATATTATTGTTCATCTGCTTAAGTTAGGCTAACATCCAAGACGGATGCAATGCGCAGACACACTGTGCAATTAAAGTAAGGAAATTTTAATATGTTTAATATTTTAAAATAAAAGTTTGCTCTTATCAAATGTTGTAATTCGCCCTTTAATCAGCATACAGTAATCTAAGAATCCTGCATAGGCTAAAGCAATTACCATTTCGCTGATGTCGACCATTTTGTACTACAAGCAGGCAGGTGCACGTCCCAGCTTCCCAGTTGTAGTAAAAAGCAGCCTTTAAGTACTGCATACCCACCGTTAAGAAGGTTAAAGGTCCTCCCAAGAGGAGCAAGTATCTGGCAGGCCTCTCCAAAATCTTATTCTTCCGCGCAAGTTTTCATTCAAATGTAATTAATGGAACTCGATGGACGAAATGATGCTAATAGGTTGCAGAACACCGGGCGCTGTAGAGACAATACCATCTCCAGATTTATATATATGAAAAAGGCTTATTAGTTTACATGTTATATATATATTTTTACATTATAAAGCAATGCTATAATACAGGCTTTGCGAAGGTGTTTGAGAATAGAGTAGCTATGTTTAAAATTTATCGTGGTAGGCAGAGCTATTTGTGCTATTGAATTAAAGAAGGAAGACGGAAACACTTTTCCCTATGTCATGGAATATTGCTGCGCAAATAGGTAATTCGTTTCTATTAAGTTTCAAATTAATGTTAATTATAAATATACTTTGAAAGTGATTGATAATTTCTATTTTTACGGAAATCATTCTGCTTAATAATGATTGTGTTTTACTTTAGTGATTTTTGTGTTTGTTTATTGTTGTTGTACCGGCTTTAAGATAATAAAATTGACAGTTGGCTAAAGCATTTAATTTATATTTTCAAAATTAGATTTGAGGTGCAATGATACATATAAAAGACCGATTCTGAATACTTAAAACATGTGGAAAAATGCATGTGATCAGTTCATCTGAAGTTTCCCCTCCATTTTTTTAATTATATTTTTTTGCAGCTTTGAAATGGTATGAAATCGTTTATGACAGAGTGAAAACATTTTAACAGCACATGTGACCTTAATGTAATATAATATAGCATAAAACAGCTGAACCTGATTTGATGAACAACATGAGGTTCTCTGAGACCTAATTAACACCCACATCTGTTATTTTTTTTACACTTGTGATGTCAATAAAGAACTTAATAAAATAATCACTGCATAAGAAAAAATATATATAATGATATAAGTTTGTTCGAAGAAATGCATCATTTTACACTTAAACTGTTGCAACTTGGTCTGCCTCGTTTTTCTATCAGAGGCTTAGTTTTAAAAGTGGTAACAAAACAGAGAGGCGGCTTTCATGCTTGCATTTTTAATGGAGGAGACCTCTAGCTTTAATCTGAAATTGCTCTCAAGAGACTCAAATATAACGCTAGTTCAGTGACCTCACATCTGCTGCTGTGCGCTTATATTATCAACACAAATTTAAACGTATTACCTCAGTTACTGAACTATGCACAGACAACTTAATGTATTGTTCGCAAAGTCTGTTATCTGTCAGTCTCAGCACAAACGTGTTAGTGTACGCTACCGCCACTTCACTAACCAACTTGACAAGCTAATAAATTAGAAATGCTAAAGCCAATACAATAGTCTACAAACAAGCTAGCTTTGTTATATATATATATATATATATATATATATATATATATATATATATATATACATACAGTGTTTTACAACAATAAACTCTGTTCAGTAACTATTACTTTCACTATTACACTGTCATTACTGATGCAGATAGTGTTTAAATATGTATATTTGTTTATGTATTTGTGTATATGTGTATAATATGCCGTGTAGAAATTATTCACAGTGCATATGAAGATGTCTGTATATACACAACATTTTTGTTTTATAAAAGAATATAATGTTATTTTTGTTGTGGCAATCTCATGTAAAAGATAAGACTTTATTGTTTAACATGTTTTCAGTTTACTCTCAGATGATACTCTCTTGTTGGCATGTACAAGTGCCTTTGTGTATTGACCTTGAGATGAGGTACTGCTGTAATCACAAAACAACTATTCTAATTCATCCTTCAGTCCTTTTGTATATGCCTCTTTTATTGAGTGGATTTTTTTTAAAGATAGGGATTTATATTCTTTACGATAATGATTATTCTTTACTATAAGCTATGTACTATAGTTGTTTATTTTAAAAAAAATCAGAAAAGCTTTGTGAAGCTAACATTAAACGTTTATCTTGATACACTTTGCTTTCCTAGTAAAAACACCTTTGAAATTCAATTCATTTTAATACATCCTTGCATTCAAATTAGAATTATAGTCTCTCTCTCTCTCTCTCTCTCTCTCTCTCTCTCTCATTCTCTCTCTCTCTCTCTCTCTCTCTCTCTCTCACACACACACACACACACACACACACAGGTTTGTTTTTGTGAATTGTGGGGACATTCCATAAGCGTAATGGTTTTTATACTGTACCGTATTTTCTATCCCCTTACACTACCCCTACCCCTAAACCTACCCATCACAGAAAACTGCACATTTTTACTTTCTCAAAAAAAAAAAAAACCTAATTCTGTATGATTTATAAGCCTTTTGAAAAATGGGGATATTGGGTAATATCCTCATAAGTCACCCTCTCCTTGTAATACCTATGTCATACCCATGTCATTATACAAATTTGAGTCCTGATATGTCACAAACACACACACAGGTTTGTTTTGCTATCAAAATGAGGACATTCCATAGGCGTAATGGTTTTTATACTGTACAAACTGTACATTCTATCCCCCAACACTACCCCTAAACCTACCCATCACAGAAAATATTCTGCACTTTTACATTTTTAAACCTCTCTTTAACCTAAATGGGATGGAAAAGGACTAGAAGGCCAAGAAAACTTTCAAAATTTGATATCTGATTAAAAGTTTCTCAGAGTTTCGTCTTAGACAAACTGGAAGAATTTCAGGAGGTCACACTAAATATTGATTCTTGCTATTCTTGCTACATTTCTATTTTCTGTTTGTATCTTAATAAAGAGACCAAAACATAAACATGGATGGTCATTAAAACATTGCTAAAACAACAAAACTGGTGGTGGCCTAAGACTTTTGCACAGTATATATATATATATATATATATATATAGCCATTACCTTGTGAAATATTCCCTTTGAATAACATAATCTTTAATCTAGTAGAGCTTAAGGGAATTCAGTGTTGTAATGCATTCTGACTATGTGCAGGTTGCTCAGAAAGATCACTGGATGCAATTGAAACCAAAGTCATTTACATTAATGAGTTCTCATTACATACAGCTTACTTGTGCTAAGAGGAAGCACAGGTTACACAGTTCCAGTACTACCTTTGGTAGAGCAGGTATGAGTTTATTATAATTGTGTAATGGAATCATGAATATGATGTAAAAGGTCTTTTAGATTTAAAAATGCTGTCCCCAATACCATTACCATATATCCCTAATACAATACAATAATATAATAACACTGCAATGTGCAAAATTTACAGTTATAAGGCGGATGAGGGAATGTCAATGTCATCTGCATAGATGATCCTGTTATGTATAATTTCAATAAATGTGCATTACAAGAAATGACATTTGTCTGTCTCAAAACATTTTACATAGTGTTTTTTCAACAGGGTGACAGCCTAGTTTTTTTTTTCTAAACTGCTTTGCATTTCTAATGATACTAACACATGTGCCCATTTGTTTTTCTCATTTGCTCTATTTATACCATTTTTCTGTGTAAATAAATCTGTGCTTCAGTAAAGGTTTTTTTTTTTTTTTTTTTTTTTTTTTTTGGACACAGCATTGATTTTTGGACACAACGTTGAACTAAGCCTATTATTGCAAAGTGTAATATGTATGTGTAATATGTAAAATGAGCTGCGAGAGACCACTGACTATGATGTATGGATGACTGTTTTAAAAGGAGCTCAAATAAAACCATTTTTGTTCTCAGCCATAAAACTGACGTTCTTGTTGTAGTTACTGTGTTGTATTGAACGTCCTCATTTGTACTGAAATCCTATTTGTTTGGTTATGAAGGTGAGTCATGACTTTTCCCAAAACTTTCTTAGTAGCCTTCTGTGAGAGCAGAAAGTGTTGGTAAGAAATGTTATGGCCTATTTGTCTAAAAACACAGTAGGACTTTTCAGTCTGCTCTGAACCCCGGGTTATCGTTGTTCTAAAGGAACGTAATTTAGAAGCGGGGTTAGGACAGCTTTTTACCCGGGGTTATGAAACGTGCTCGCACCAGGGGCGGTTCTAGGATCAGCGGATATTCGTGTCTTTAAGACAGACTAAAATTCGGTAATTGTTCTTTTTATTTAAAGGAATTAATTAATTAATTAAAGGTTTTAAAGGTCATATAGTTGAGAAGTAGTAGCCTAATCAATTTAAACTATTTGCAAATAATATTGTATTTTAAAATATCCACACATTCACTCTTAATCGTAATCGCAAAACGTTTCTTGTCTTGTCGCAGTCACTTATGAATTACATGAATCATGTGATAGCACATTTTCAATTTAAAACTAATATTAAGAAAATTAATATTTTGCATCACCTAGTATTATTGTCCAAACAGTTGTCAAATAATAGCCAAAATGTTTAGCTACTTAGGCTACATCTTACCACGCACTCTTTCACCGTTAAAATTAAGCGTAGTTTTTGGAATTCGCAATTTGGCCATTTCTAATTATTGGGGTTGTAGGCCTACCTGTCCCTCTAAATGTCTATGGTCTAAAGTATAAAGTAAAATATAGTTAAGTAAATTAAGACATAAAGATCACGATATTAGGCCTATGTCTTAATAAAAGAGGAGAAGAACTTTTTTTAATCTGTTGGCCTAACGCTTTCTGTGAGGAAGGCCTATTCGCTGCTACGTCTGTCAGTGAGAACAACATTAGTGGATTAGTGCAGTGAATCTCTTATTTGCATATAGTTACTACCTAAAGACAGGATCGCGAAAGTGTAGAACTCAGTGATCTCGCGCTAAACACACGGCTCAGCGACTCTGGGGTGCGTTTCCATAGTAGCATCGTTGAACAAATCAGCTAGCTAGTCACGACTGTTTCCCGAAATCCTATTATCGCAAACCTGTCGTTCAGCCACGTTGGTGAATGTCAGGCAGGTGGTGGAGTAATGACTTATTTAAATGAAATTCCGTTTGAGATCGAATTAATGCTAGATTTTTTTTGCAATAAAATGCGGACATGCATCTGAGGACTAATTCTCATTTTTCTCAGTTATTTTGCTTTATTCCAGATTCAATCATAGGCTCGTTCTTACGTAGGCTATCAGAGCATGTAGGCTATGCACATGGCCTTCAAATCTCTTCGCAAACTAAAATATGTAAATGACATTTGTATATATTCGAAATATATATATATATATGCATGTATAAATTACACAATGTCAGCTTGCTTATTTTGCTCAAGATTGTCGTCCTTTGCGTCCAAGAGACATCTGCTACAATGCTCAACGCTGCAAAAGCTGTTGTAAGTAACATTTGATGCAAAAGGAATATGTTAGAATAAGTTGCGTCGCTTCACTTCCACTCATAAATCCCCTCACGTGATGTGTCCATCGAATGCGCACACAATTTCGGTGGAAGTAGTAGGTCATCCGGGGACTTTCATCTACTGTTTTTCGAATACTAGCTGCGTCCCAGTTCACAGGCTGCATTCTTCTTTCTTTCTTTCTTTCTTTCTTTCTTTCTTTCTTTCTTTCTTTCTTTTTTTTTTGAGGCTGCATCCTTCGAAGGCCAATAGACTTAAGGGGCGAGTGGAACTCCACTCTCGAACAGGAAATACGTCACCTCCACTAGTGGAGCTATCTACAGCTATGGCCACTGGGCATGCATACATCAATATTGCGTCATTTAATTACTGTATTTGCATTATTGTAAGGGTAGATTTAGGGTTGGGGTAGGTGTAGACGTTAGTAAAACGCAATCTGACAAGTAGTAATTTTATTAATTGATATTTTATTGTCAGATTTTGCCTCACTATGTTATTTTAACACAAGCCATCAAAACATAGATTACGCCTAGTCATCATGCAACATCAGCTAACATGCTGAGACAAAATTATTCAAGTGGAGGTGACGTATTTCTTGTTCAAGAGTGGAGCTTCACTTGCCCATGGTCTGCAGCCAGACCATTCTCTCTAAGGCCACATTCAAAGGCGGACTGCGTCACAGCAGTGTGACTTAAGGTCTTTGCACACTTAAGTCCGAAATTTGTGTCCAAAATTTTCGCATGTTAAAAAATAAATATGACCTCACGTTATGTCAGTCACATTTACACACTGCCTCCGAAACTTTCGTCCGTCATGAAAAAATCGGACCAGGTTCGATTTTCTGCATTTTTCGCATCTGTGGCACGCATTTTGAGAGACATTTTGACAAGTGAACGGCAAAATCCTGAATGCCATCTGACAAGTTGATCCACATTGTCTACAGCACATAGCAGTAGCACTGTATGACAAACAAAGTGTGGAATACAAAGAGTACAATCTCGGGATTGGATGGACCCAATATTTCCTCTCTCTTTTTCTCTTTTTAAGAAGAGAGAGGACATGCTCACTGCTTGAAGACTCCATTTTGTATTGTTTTGCGAATTTTTTTGCAACAGATTCATTAATATGCATTGGACTTAGTGTGCAAGGTCTCTATATGGACAAATTTTTAGGATCACGTGTATGAAAAAAAACGCATATGAAAATTTCGGACTCAGTGTGCAAAGGCCTAAAGGCTGTTCCAATTCGAAGGCTGTGTCCGAAAACTGGAAAATGCTGCCTTCGGAGGACACATTTTAAGGTAGGAAGGCAATGTTTGCTTCACTTTCTTTTTCTTGGGATACCTCCCATAGAAAGCAACGAAATTACCACATTCAAGGTCCAGAGAAGTAGTAAAGACATCGTTAAAATAGTCAACGTGACTACAGTGGTTTAACCACAATGTTATGAAGTGATGAGAATACTTTTTGTGGGCAAAAACAAAACAAAAATAATGACTTTCTTCAACAATTTTTCCTCTTCCCTTTCAGTCTCCTACACAGCTGACACAGTGACCGAACAATGCTCGGTCCATACTTCACGCCCTTTAAAGGCGTGGCCTTTGAAGTCTGCATCCTTCAAAGGATGCAGCCTCTGAGTTGGGACACAGAACATGTCCCAAAACATTCAGGGCTTTACTAAAAACATTCAAGGCTTAAGCCCCGTTAGCCCACCCCTAGCGCTGCTCCTGTAATTTAGCACCGCTTTTGCACTGTTAGATTGCGGTGCCATGTGCAGTGTGAAACTATAGTGTTAGACTGAATGCTTAGCAACCTCCTTTGGACAGTCACGGAAACACAGTGTGTAAACAGACGTTTCAGCGTTTGACAGGAAAAATGTCAAACGGTGGTGGAAAACGCATCAGTCGGCAATGTGTAATAGGACGAGCACTGCTAGAACCTTTATGCAAACAGGTCACGTGCGGCGTTCGTCCATACCTGACACTAACACGCAAATAACCTATGCAAAAAAAGAACATTTACCCAGGGTTTAGGAATATACACTGTGAAATGTCAGTTTATGAATACCAAGGATTAATTGTTGGGCAACATGTAAATTATGAGCAGTGTGAAAGGTGAAGCAAGATAACCCAGGATTCTGTTTACCCGGGGTTTAGAATGACCCAGGGTTAACTATTTCAAGTTTTAAAAGCTCTAGTGATTCATTGTGAAAAGCCTATCAGAATTATATTTTGTTAAATAAGAACACTCAACAGTGGTATTATTTATATTTATTATTTATTTAACTGTTACAGTGTGATAACAACTTGATCAACATCTCACATATTATCAAAATTAGTAAATCTTTTACACCAACATCTACAAAAATAAATGTCACACACCCATATTGAAAATGCAAATTTTGAAGAAGTTGTGTTTGTTTTTGAAAATGTATGTTTCTAATAAGTAAATAGATGAGAACATTTGAAACGTTCAAAATCTCCTTGTTGATGTGTTAATCCCAATCAAGCTGGGAAGTTATGCGCACAAAACCAGTAGATTGACAGTGAGTGTGTGCAATTTACGTTGTACAAACCCGATTCCAAAAAAGTTGGGACACTGTACAAATTGTGAATAAAAAAGGAATGCAATAATTTAGAAATCTCATAAACTTATATTTTATTCACAATAGCATATAGATAACATATCAAATGTTGAAAGTGAGACATTTTGAAATGTCATGCCAAATATTGGCTCATTTTGGATTTCATGAGAACTACACATTCCAAAAAAGTTGGGACAGGTAGCAATAAGAGGCCGGAAAAATTAAATGTACATATAAGGAACAGCTGGAGGACCAATTTGCAACTTATTAGGTCAATTGGAAACATGATTGGGTATAAAAAGAGCCTCTCAGAGTGGCAGTGTCTCTGAGAAGTCAAGATGGGCAGAGGATCACCAATTCCCCCCAAAATAGTGGTGCAATATCAGAAAGGAGCTTCTCAGAGAAAAATTGCAAAGAGTTTGAAGTTATCATCATCTACAGCGCATAATATCATCCAAAGATTCAGAGAATCTCTGTGTGTAAGGGTCAAGGCCGGAAAACCATACTGGATGCCCGTGCTCTTCAGGCCCTTAGACGGCACTGCATCACATACAGGAATGCTACTGTAATGGAAAACACAACATGGGCTAAGGAATACTTCCAGAAAACATTGTCGGTGAACACAATCCACCGTGCCATTCGTCGTTGCCGGCTAAAACTCTTATCTAAACATGATCCAGAAGCTCAGGTGTTTTGTCTGGGCCAAGGCTCATTTAAAATGGACTGTGGCAAAGTGGAAAACTGTTCTGTGGTCAGACGAATCAAAATTTGAAGTTCTTTTTGGAAAACTGGGACGCCATGTCATCTAAAGAGGACAAGGACAACCCAAGTTGTTATCAGCACTCAGTTCAGAAGCCTGCATCTCTGATGGTATGGGGTTGCATGAGTGCGTGTGGCATGGGCAGCTTACACATCTGGAAAGGCACCATCAATGCTGAAAGGCATATTCAAGTTCTAGAACAACATATGCTCCCATCCAGACGTCGTCTCTTTCAGGGAAGACCTTGCATTTTCCAACATGACAATGCCAGACCAAATACTGCATCAATTACAACATCATGGCTGCGTAGAAGAACGATCCGGGTACTGAAATGGCCAGCCTGCAGTCCAGATTTTTCACCCATAGAAAACATTTGGTGCATCATAAACAGAAGATCTAAGACAGTTGAACAACTAGAAGCCTGTATTAGACAAGAATAGGACAACATTCCTATTCCTAAACTTGAGCAACTTGTCTCCTCAGTCCCCAGACGTTTGCAGACTGTTATAAATAGAAGAGGGGATGCCACACAGTGGTAAACATGGCCTTGTCCCAACTTTTTTGAGATGTGTCGATGCCATGGAATTTAAAATCAACTTATTTTTCCCTTAGAATGATACATTTTCTCAGATTAAACATTTGATATGTCATCTATGTTGTATTCTGAATAAAATATTGAAATTTGAAACTTCCACATCATTGCATTCTGTTTTTATTTACAAAGTGTCCCAACTTTTTTGGAATCGGGTTTGTAGAACAAAATGTCAAAGTCTTGTCAAGTCACATCAAATGATTACCACAGACCTCATTTTATTCATAATTTAAAAAACCCCATTATAAAACCCCATAGGAAAGTCTTGAAGGAACCAGTGGCAAATTAGTCTTCCGGGTTCTGACAACATACCTGCACCACTCTATCCACCTTTTTCTGAACGTGGAAGTCTCGCCCGACTCGTACTGGAATGATGCTTTACATTTAAGGTCTCTTGTGTTTCTAGTCAAATTAGTGTAATTTCAGAGTTGATAATGTAATCTTAAATCTATGAAAAAAGGGCATGGCTCCACAGTGCCATCATTTTACAGTATCGCAATGACTGTCTTTTGTCAGCGCCTCACTCATCAAAGTTTAATGAGTGTGTAGATGACACAAAGCTGTCCGAAGTTAGCTGCACTGAAAACATATGAGCTCTTATATCCAACATGCAGCTCCCAATCGGGATGAAGTTTTGTCCTGAAAATGATTAGAGCACACATATACCCTCTTTGGGGAATATTTTAACTTAAGTGCTGCAAGCCATGCTCGTTTTCCCATGCCAGTCTAGCATAAAATGCAGGGGATATGGTGCCGTATATGGACATTCTCTTCACATTCGCTGGTGCTCAATACATGTAATTTTTTAAGAATTTCTTCAGTTTAGTGCTGTTACATGGCAGCCAACAACAGCACAGCTTAAAGCTGTGCACATTTTTATTTTTAGTAATGTTCAAAAAGTTTCTGCTTAATTAATTCAGATGATCTTTTTGACCCCCATTTTGACAATGTCAGGTCAAGTCGTCTTCATTTATATAGCGCTTTTCACAATACATATTGTTTCAAAGCAGCTTCACAGTGACAATAGGAAAATTATTATTGAGCTAAAGTTGTTTTTTGATTGAATCACTTCCGTTGTAAAAATTGTTAATTATTACTTAAGGGGTCACTTAAATGACACCTTTTATACTGAAAAAACCCTGAATACCTTTAATGCATTCTTGCCATTCATTTACGTGTTTAGTCTTTAGGTTTGCGTGTTTGAGTGTGTATGTGCGCAGAAGTTGGTCTTTTTTTTTTTTTTTTTTAAGTGATATTTGCCAAATTACTTGTCTGTTCCGCATAATGCAGAAAAATTTGTTGTGTCCGCGGATCTATGCGAACTGGAATAATTTTGATTACGTTTTATCTATACATAGGGAAAGGAAAGGAAGCCTTCGCAGGGGATAATTTAGTTGAAACGTCAGGGCTGTATTATCATCATGTCTACTTACTGGTTCTAGTAAGAACTCTAGCTGCTGTGTTTTGACCAGCTGTAGTTTGTTTAACAGGTGAGCAGAATAACCACCCAGTAGAGCGTTACAGTAATCTAGCCTTGAGGTCATGAACGCATGAACTAACTGTTCCGCATTTGTCATTGAGAGCATATATCGTAGTTTAGATATATTTTTAAGATGGAAGAACGTGGTTTTACAGATGCTAGAAACGTGACTTTCAAATGAAAGATTGGTATCAAAGAGCACACCCAGGTTCCTAACTGACGACGAAGACTTAACAGAGCAGCCATCAAGTGTTAGACAGTATTCTAGGTTATTATGTGAAGACGTTTTTGGTCCAAAAATTAGAATTTCTGTAGTAAGAAATTACTGGTCATCCATTTTTTTTATATCAGCTATGCATTCCGTTAATTTAGTGAATTGGTAAGTTTCGTCAGGGCTCGAAGAAATATAGAGCTGAGTATCATCAGCGTAACAGTGAAAACTAACACCATGCTTCCTAATGATATCTCCTAAGGGTAGCATGTAGAGTGAAAAGCAACGATCCTAGTAATGAGCCTTGCGGTTCTCCATATTGAACTTGTGATCGATATGACATCTCTTCATTTACTACTACAAACTGATAACGTTCAGATAAGTAAGATTTGAACCATGCAAATGCAGTTCCACTAATGCCAACATAATATTCAAGTCTATTCAAAAGAATATTGTGGTCTATAGTGTCAAAAGCAGCACTGAGATCTAGTAACACTAATAGAGAGATACAGCCATGATCTGATGATAAGAGCAAATCATTAGTAACTCTAATGAGAGCAGTCTCAGTACTATGGTACGGTCTAAATCCTGACTGGAAATCCTCACAGATACCATTTTTTTCCAAGAAGGAACGTAGTTGCGATGATACTGCCTTTTCTAGTATTTTTTACAGAAAAGGTAGATTCGAGATCGGCCTGTAATTGACTAATTCTCTAGGATCAAGTTGTGGTTTTTTAATAAGAGGTTTAATAATAGCCAGCTTAAAAGTTCTCGATACATATCCTAGTGATAAAGATGAATTAACAATATTAAGAAGAGGATCTAGCGCATCTCTTTCAATAGGGTCAATAGGGTTTCAATATGTTAGACCAATAGGGTCTAACATACATGTTGTTGATTTTGATGATTTAACAAGTTTAGACAATTCTTCTTGTCCTAAAGCAATGAATAAATGGATTTTTTTTCCTCAGGGACACTACAGTGCACTGTCTGACACAATACTGTAGTAGATGGTTGCATGGTTATAATTTTCTCTCTAATATTGTCAATCTTGCAAGTAAAGAAGTTCATAAAGTCATTACTGCTGTGCTGTTTGGAAACATCAGAAGTTGAAGCTCTATTTCTCATTAATTTAGCCACTGTATCAAATAAATACCTAGGGTTATGTTTATTTTCTTCTAAAAGATTTGAGAAATAAGCAGATCTAGCAGTTTTTAAGGCCTTTCTGTACTCAATCATTCTCTCTCTCTGCGAATTGCGAAAGACTTCTAGTTTTTTTTTCTTTTTTCTTCCAGCTGTGCTCCATTTTTCTGGCAGCTCTCTTAAGGACCTGAGTGTGCTCGTTGCACCACGGCGTTGGGTTAAGTTTCCTTAATCTTCTTTAAGTGCAGAGGAGCAACTGAGTCTAATGTGCTGGAAAAGACATAGTCAATACTTTCTGTTGCAACATCGAGGTCTTCTAAGCTGTCTGGTATGCTAAGGCGAAAAAACTGATCAGGAAGATTATTTATAAAGCAATCTTTAGTGGTAGAAGTGATGGTTCTACCATATTTATGGCAGGGTGGCGGTTTTGCAGCCTTGGCTAAATGTAGTATACATGAGACTAAATAATGATCTGAGATATCATCGCTCTGCTGCAGAATTTCAATGGCATCAATATCGATTCCATGTGACAATATTACATCTAAAGTATGATTACGACAATTGTCTATGAAACCTATATTATTCTGCGGACACCACTTTGACAGCCAGCCATTGAGTGATGATAATCTGCTAACTATCTCATCACTCCGACGAACAGGAAGGGGACCAGAGCAAATTAATGTTTCTGACATTGTACTTGCGAGTTTACACACCTCTTTAATGTTACTTTTAGTGATCTCTGACTGGCGAAGTCGAACATCATTTGTGCCGATGTGAATAATATTCTTAGAGAATTCACGATTGGCCATCAGCTGGCAGGGTGACCCGCGTCTCCCATCCCAGGCCTTTAAGTTCTCCTCTAACCTAACGGAGAAGGCTTACAGAGCCTGTGGACAGGCCGCCTCTGCCCTGCATGCCATGGCGTTGCTTCAGGTCTACCAGGCCAAAGCACTAATGGAGATGCCCCAGGGAGGTCTTGATCAACTGCTCTTGGAGGAGCTGTGCACTGCCACTGACCTCGCCCTCTGGGCGACTAAGGTGACAGAGCACTCTGCTGGTCAAGTGCTGGCCACTTTAGTGGTCCAGCAGTGCCATCTGTGGCTGAAACTGGCTGACATGATGGAGACCGATAAGTATCAGTTCCTGGACTGTCTCAGGTCGTGTCTCAGGTCGGCCTATTCTGTGAAGTGGTCAAGAGCTTTGCCCAGCAGTTCTCGGCTGCACAGAAGCAGACAGAGGTGATTGCAGTCCTCCTGGCAAAGGATGCAATAGAGCCGGTCCCTCCAGCCAATATGAAGTCAGGGTTCTACAGCTCCTGCTTCATTGTACCCAAGAAAGGCGGTGGGTAACTGCCAATCTTGGATCTGCGAGTCCTGAATCAGTCCCTTCACTGGCTGCCGTTCAAGAAGCTGACGCAGAAACGCATTTTCGACTGCATCCGTACCCAAGATTGGTTTGCAGCGATCGACCTGGAGGAGGCGTACTTTCATGTTTCGATTCTTCCTTGACACAGACCCTTTCTATGGTTTGCTTTCGAGGGTCGGGGATATCAGTACAAAGTCCTACCCTTCGGGCTGGCCCTGTCGCCCCGCGTCTTTACCAAAGTTGCAGAGGCGGCCATTGTTCCCTGAGGGGAACAGGGCATTCGCATTCTCAATTATCTTGACGAGAACAATTATGCAAACATAGGGATCTGGTGTTAGCACACCTCAGCCGGTTGGGTCTTCGGGTCAACTGGGACAAGAGCAAACTCACCCCCAGGCAGAGGATCTCTTATCTCGGTATAGAACTGGACTCGTCAACCAGACTGCGCACCTCACCGAGGAGCGCGTCTAGTCACTGTTGAACTGCCTGAGTTCGCTCAAGAGCAGGATGGCGGCCCCACTGAAATTATTTCAGAGGCTCCTGGGGCATATGGCATCCACAGCCACAGTCACTGCACTCAGATTGCTTCATATGAGTCCCGAGATGGGCGTGGCAACGCGGCACATTCCATGTGGTCATCACAACGAGCTCACTCAGTGGTCGGACCCTTCATTCCTGCAGGCAGGAGTTCCCCTGGAACAAGTGTCCAGGCATGCTGTCACCACAGATGCTGCCGCCACCGGGTGGGGAGCCACGTACAATGGGCAACGGGCAACGGGCAACAGTTTCGGGTCTGTGGACCGGGACTCAACTGCAGTGGCATATCAATTGCCTCGAATTGCTTGCAGTACATCTTGCGCTGGGCCGCTTTAAACAGCTGCTACTAGGCAGGCATGTACTGGTCTGTACACAACTGCAACTGTTGTGTATATCAACCACCAGGGTGGTCTACGCTCCCGTCGCATGTCTCAACTCGCCCGCCATCTCCTCTTATGGAGTCAGAAGCATCTGAGGTAGAGGTCTACAAAGAGGACCCGGGACCCGTACGGGTTTGGGACTATATTTTAAATGGTCAGCCGGGTCTGTGTCAGGTCCCAATCTATTACTTCGGTTCCCGGGTCTGTTTAACTTTGTGTGTATACCCGAGCCGATCTGATTTGGAGATCACCCGGCCGTGTTGGGAGTCAGTCAGCGCTGTGCGTGTTTTGTAACTTGCAAAGTATGAGCCGGGAAATAGGGTGAAAAAACACGAGTGACCCCAGCCATCAGAAGCAGAGCGGGCGGAGTTAATGCAAGCGAATGGTGTTCATCGAGTTTTACTATTCCTATCGTGTGCAACAGTAATGCAAACAAACTTCAAATCTCTAGAACTGCTTGTAGCCTTGCACATTCGCATTTAAATAACATAGCCTATTTCAAATAATTAACAAAATATGAACTATCACACAAATGTTTTCTGTGACGCTTAAAGCTTATGTTTCAGGTTGCTCCAGCTAACGCGCATGTCTCATGCAAGCGCACTTTCTTTCTCCTGTTTTTATAATAACATTATGCCGTCTTGTTATATCTAGAGTTTTGGTCAGACTCGGCTCAGAAAGCACAGAAATGACCGCAAATAAGTAATGCTAACATCACCGGCCATGTCACTGAACAAGCAATCATTATTATAGTTCAAAAGGGCAAACAGTCAAAGTTATTTTATTATATGAGTTGACTCGAGTCTCGAGATACAACGAAATAATGCAAAACTGCAAAGTCGCATTTGTCATCGTGACAGCAAGTGAACTTTTAAAGCTGGAATAATGAGTGGATTAAGCATTTCAATCGGCAAGAGAGGAATAACGGATGAACTTTCTTGGCAAGTGCATCACAGTCAGGTACAAGGGAGAAAGCTATAGCCTACTAATATTAGGTAAGACAACACGTTTTATTTTCGCAACTTGTTTATTGACTTATTAATAGCAATTTGCTGTGGAATAGACCTATGTGCCGATCGGGTCCAGACGGGTCCGGTCGGGTTCGGGTCCAGCTTAGACGGGTCCGGGTAGTACATTTATGGCATTTCTCGGTTCTGTACGGGTTCGGGTCCAACTTTCAAAATAATAGTCGGGCCGGGTCGGTTCCGTGTAGCACATTTACGGGTCTCTTCGGGTTCGGGTATGAATTTTTGGACCCGTGAAGACCTCTAATCCGAGGTCGCTTTGTGCCATTCACATCCCAGGTGTGCTCAACCATGCAGCTGGCAAGCTCTCATGGCAGACTTTGTTTCCGGGAGAATGGAGACTCCATCCCCAGGCGGTCCAGCTGATTTGGCAGCATTTCGGGGCTGCACAGATAGATCTGTTTGCCTCCCCGGACACAGCCCATTGCCAATTGTTTTACTCCCTGACCGAGGGCACTCTTGGCATGGATGCACTGGCACACAGCTAACCCCGGGACCTTCGCAAATATGTGTTTCCCCCAGTGAGCCTGCTTGCACAACTGTTGTGCAAAGTCAGGGAGGATGAGGAGCAGGTCCTGCTAGTGGCTCCCTATTGACCCACCCGGTCCTGGTTTCCAGAACTGATGCTCCTTGCGACAGCACCTCCCTGGCCCATTCCTCTGAGGAAGGACCTTCTGACTCAGAGACGGGGCACCCTGTGGCACCCGCGTCCAGACCTCTGGAAACTCCATGTCTGGTCCCTGGACGGGACGCGGAGGTTCTAGGTGATCTACCCCAGTCATTGTAGACACCATCACTTCTGCGAGAGCTCCTTCTACGAGGAACCTCTATGACTGAAATGGAACCTGTTCGTCGGGTGGTGTTCTTCTCATGGGGAGAACCCCTGAACTTGCTCGATCAGGTCAGTGCTTTCCTTCCTGCAAGAAGGGTTGGAGCGAAGGCTGTCTCCCTCCACCCTCAAGGTGTATGTTGCCGCCATTTCTGCACATCACGACGCAGTTGATGGTAAGTCTTTAGGGAAACATGACCTGATCGTCAGGTTCCAGAGGGGGGCGAGGAGACTGAAACTGAATCCGCCTCGTCCTCCCTCTATACCCTCTTGGGACTTGTCCCTGGTACTTTCACTTTTGGAGTACGGCGAACATGACCGACTGAACGTCTCGGTTACGTATGTAACCCTCATTCCCTGAAGGAAGGAACGGAGATGTATGTCCCATCGACACAGTTCCTATGCCACCACTGAGTGCGGGCCACATGCTCATCTCCTCAGTGAAAAACAGAGTGTGAGTGCACCCGCTTCCGCATTTACGTGCGAGCTTTGCACTAATTATCTGCTGTCCGGCCTCGAACGCGGTTTTAAACCAGGTGTGGAATGCCGCTCTTTCAAAACATCATCTGTAATATCCTCAAATCCGCTCTCGCATAGCCCGAAGTCGTAGACAATCTGACTAAAAAAGAAGTAGAGTCAGGTTTCATGATCGGTCCTTTTGATGCTCCCCCTTCAAAGTTTTTCATATTAGCCCCATTGGAGTGGCTACGAAGAAATTCGGCTTAAAAAACACCTTATAATCAATCTGTCATCTCTGCATAATTCCCAAGCATAAACAGCTTGATTCCTCTTGACAAATTTTCTCTCAAATACCATGACACCACAGTCCTCAGCACAGTTTGAGCTTTACCTTCTCGTTGTAGCAGCCTTCCTGTGGGGGAAAGAATGGACTGCTAACAGTATTTTAGTGCATTGTGACAATGAAGCATCAGTCCAGTGCATTAATAAAGGCCGTTCTCATTCACCCGCTCTGATGCCACTTTTAAGATGTCTAATCTGGATCTCAGAGTGCAATCAGTTTGTCATAATTACCTAACACGTCCCCGGTTCAGAAAATAAAATCGCTGACTCTCTTTCTCGTTTTTTGTTTCAGAAATTCAGGATGCTGGCTCTGGTGGAGGACCAATTCCCAACTCCAGTACCTCACTATTCAGAACTAATATTTATGTAACCAACCCATTAAAACTCCTTCTTGACACATCGCTTGACACCATCCTCCAAGCAGCTTCTCCCAGAGTCCTCCAATTCTATGCGACACCATGGAGGTATTTTAAAACATCACACCTTTCGTATAACCTGCCATTTCCCAATTTTTCTGTCCTCTCAATCATCTCATTTATCTCCTACCTCAACAGAATTAAGGGCCTCCAAGTCAGGTCCAACAAAGGTTACCTGAGTGCCATCCAATTTTTCCACAAATTGATTTAGGGCACTCCTTCCCTGAGATAAACAATTCACAAACCTCCCTCTGATCAAAGGAATTTAACGATCTCAACCCACCCGCCCCAACACCAGACAACCCATAGCACTAGACATTCTCACAAAATGTATTCACATCCTCCACAGGGGCTACCGGCCCAATAATACCATGACGCTATGTTTATTTTAGCCTTTTTTGGTTTTCTTAGATGCTCGGAACTCGCTATAACTTCCAAATTCGACCCAAAAGTCCAGTCCATCTGATACCATGGATTTTTAACTCATGTAGGATACTGCGAGAGTCCTCCAGGTCAAGCGGCTATGCTTTCTCTTTTGACTGCCGGTGAGGCTTACCCGTTTGATGCAGTGAGTATTGAACTCCTGTCAAACGCTGCAAGAGCCTCCCGGTCGAGCAACCTTGCCTTTTTACGTCTGTCTGTCGGCGAGGCTTACCCATTAGATGCTGTGAGTATTGAACTCTCATCTGATGCTGTGAGAGGCCTTCCGGTTGAGCAACCATGCCTTCGTCCATCCGGCAAGGCTTACCTGTCCGACGCTGCGAGTATTGAATTCCCGTCAAGCGCTACGAGAGCCTCCCATTCAAGCAACCTTTCCTTTGAGTGTTGAACGCCCGTCAGATGCTTTGAGAGCCCTCCCGGTCGAGCTAATATGTTTAATCTTTCGACTACCGGTGAAGCTTACCCGTCTGATGCCGTGAGTTTGAACTCCCGTCGGATGCTACAAGAGCCTTTCTGGCTGGGCGCTTCAAATTTAGTTCACTTGCCAATGCCGTGAGCTGCTCCCATCTGAGGCTATGTGGGGCTCTCTCAGTCGGTTGTTCTGAATCAAGCTGCACCCCATCCATCGGCTGGTAGCCTTTGACGGGAGAAGCTCACGGCGTTGGACCTTGCCGGCTGATGGTGAGGTGCAGCATAATTGAGCTGCTCAAGGCAATTAGAGCCTTGTCAACCCCGTTCTATCGGCCGGTAGGGCTCACCCGTCTGACACCATGAGCTGCTCCTATCAAGAAGTGGTGTGAGCCCTCCCGATCTGGCTTCCCAAAACACGCTGCTCCTCATTTATCGGTCTGTAGGGCTTACCTGTCTGACGCTGCAGGTTGTTCCCATCAAAAAGTGGCGTGAGCCCTCCCGATTGGGCGTCACAAATTATGCTGTTTCTCATTCATTGGCCGGTAGGGCCCTTCCACCCGGCACTGTGACCTGCTCATGTCGGAGGCAGTCCGGGGCTCAATCATGATGCTCCTGGAGTCCAGTTGTTTCTGTGAATTGCAGCGATCCATTTGCTTCTCTTTTCCATAGCTTCTGACAATCTGTAAAAATATACCCCAGATTTCTTGTAAAATCTATTTGTACAGTCAATTGCAAAGCTCTTTCACATTTTAGATGTGTTTGTGTGTTTTTCGTGGCATTCACGTTAAAAACCAATGCTGCCATTCAGACTTTTTGCCCCTCAGTGGGCGTAACCGCAGTCACTCTGGACGAAGGTGACTACAATGGTATACCATCGATTGGACATATATTACTTATCACCCCATTAGTTATTCTAAATCTAAATTAACTTTCCTTCATTCTAGTAGTGCACTCCTGCCCTGCCCCACCCCACTCTAGAGCAGCATCAATTAGTCAAAACACCCTAATGTAGGTTACATCCCACAATGTCATCAAAATAAATAAAACTATCCATACATGAATACAAAAGATGACAATTTTTATTGCTGGTGATGACTAACGATTTTTAAAGCCCAACACGCATACTTCTGAAAGTAGGCTATAGGTGTATGTTGTGTATTTGTGTGTGAGAGAAAGCAGGGGAGAAGTCATGTGGCTCACCTTACAGTGTGCGTATACGGTAACACTTTACTTGAAGGGGTGTGCATAAGACTGACATGACACCTTCATAATCATGACATGACGCATGTCATGAATATGAAGGAGGGTTTATGAATGTTTATGACAACTGTCATTAAGTGTCATTCGCTCAATTATGTCATTTTTAATGCAAAGATGACATTGTTTGAGATGTCCGAGTTATGACAACTTGACATAAACCAATACATCATAACCTGTCAGTGTCTTTGTCATGACAACTTGACATTATTTAGCTTTATGGGTTAACATTACATTAAACTTGGTTTTGACATTGACTGTCATGAGGCCATTATAATAGTGTCATGAATATGTATCTTGAGCTCAAGTACAGTGGAACAAATTGAACTTGTCATTAAAATGTCATTAAGTGACAATACTCTGACAAATAATTTTATAACAGCGTCATGACTATTTTTCATTTCATGTTTTTTTTTTTTTTTTTTTTTCCTCCAACAGAAGGTCAGATAATAGACAATTTCAAATTTCGTAAAAAAGATGACACTGTTATAAAATAATGGTAACACTTTATTTTAGGGTCTTTTAACTAGTTGCTTATTACTATTAGCATTCATATGGCTAAAATATTGGCTATTTATTAGTACTTATAAAGCACATATTAATGCCTTATTCTGCATGATCTTATTCTACATTCTTAATCCTACCCAATACCTAAACCTAACAATTAACTATAATAAGCAGTAAATTAAGAGTTTATTGAGGGAAACGTCATAGTTAATCGTTTATATATGTGTTCCCTATACTGAAGTGTTACCAAAATAATGTAATGTAATGTTAACCCATAAAGCTAAATAGTTTTTTAAGTTTGATAATTAATCTGCTATGTCATGTTTATGACAGGTTATGATATTTTGCTAATGTCAAGTTGTCATGACAAAGACACTGACAGGTTATGATGTGTTGGTTTATGTCAAGTTGTCGTAACAAAGACATCTCAAACAATGTCATCTTTGCATTAAAAATGACATAATTGAGTGAATGACATTTAATGACAGTTGTCATAAACATGCATAAAACCTCCTTCATATTCATTACACGTGTCATGTCAAGATTATGAAGGTGTCATGTCAGTCTTATGCACACCCCTTCAAGTAAAGTGTTACCGTGTATACTATTTAGGCCTATACACCATATGTTAATATTTATCATAATTATAACCACTATGAAGAGCTTTGCACGCACAAGCAATGGAATTTCAGGTGTACAAGCACCGCTTGCACACTGTCGCTTCACCAATACTAGAACCTCCCCTGATTTGACTAGACTTGTGCTTTCTGAAGTCCGTTGTACTTGTGCTTACTGCCTTCAATGGCCAATTGTGTGTGCGTGTGTGTGCGTGTGTGTGTGTCAGTCAAGGGAAATTGTAAATTTTGAGCTAAATCGTGTAGTTTAATATTTTGTACATACACTTATTATATAATATATAATACAGAATTTACAATTTACATTTATTTACAGCTGTACTAGTGGTTGTGGCTATTTTTTTACTTTGCAAATAAAAAAAAAAATAAAAAAAATCAGAAAACAAGCTTGTGCATGTTTTTATTTTAAAGCAATTGTATCAATAAACAAAATCTCCAGTGTTTCACATGTATCTTGAATGAGTTTAATTGTGAGTGTGAAGTGGGGGTGGGACAACAGTGTTTTGCCTTTAGAGCAGCAGTTGAGCTTGTGACAGCCCTGGCAATAATCACAGTTAGCTCATGAAAAGGATTTTGGGAGGCAACAATAAAAGAGCATTTCAAAATGTACAGATGCTTGCAGTCCTTGTAGTGCATTATGGTGGGGTGTATGTGTATGTGAGCAAGAAAGTGTGTAACATGTGCATGAGAATAACTGAACATGGAAATTATTAATGGATAGGTTCACATTGGCAACAATCTATTCACTTTTTATTTCTGATAAATTTCTTTCCTTTATTTAACCAGATAAATCTTTCTGAGATGAAAAATCTTTTACAGAAGTGACCTGACCAAGATGAGCAGCACAGCATTCTTAAAAAAAACAAAACACTTCAAACACAGTAAAGACACATCATCAGTACAAATCAAAAACATTTACAAATCATTTCTTCCTTTAACAGCTCGCTAATAAAAGAATTAAAAGTATTCATCGACACAGGGGTCTGTAATTTCAAGTCATTTTGTAAGAAGTTCCAATCAGTGGGTGCCGTGTACCAAAAGGCTTGTTTTCCAAATTCATTTCATATAGATTGAACTGAAAGGATGTACAAATCTTGTGAACGCAGAGAATAAGCTCCAAAAGATTTATGTTGAGTAAGGGAGCAAAGGTATGGAGGCAACTGGCCCAAGATAGATTTATAAATAAAAAGGTAAAATATATATATACAAAAATATATGTATATAACTAAATAATTATTCAAATTACAATGTTTAGTTGTTATACATAAATTGCATGTCACAAATATGGCACATAGTCGCAGTATTTTGCACTTTTTGCAATCTTTACAACTTTGCATCTTACTTTAAAGCAATGCAGTATAGTCAAGGCAAGTTTGCAAAATCCATACTATAACTATTTCCTACATATTTTACTGTGTTATATGAAATTATATTTCAAAATTAGAATGCATTCTATTCTCAAATTTAACTGTGACAATAACAAAATAGAATTCCTCTAGGAATTTTACCTGTTTTTACTTTTAAATTATTTATTTGATTTTTATGTTTATGATTAGCTTTTCATCAACACATAAACTCCCTCCAATTCCATCACAAACCTTAGTTTGGCAAACCGTGACTTACATGCCACTTCTCAGTCAAAATACATTACAAGATTGGTGAGTAAGGTTTGTAAATTCTTTTTATTTGAAATTCATAACCCACAAAAATTATATTAAAGCACACACACACACACACACACACACACACACACACACACACACACACACACACACACACACACACACACACACACACACACACACACCTACACACACACACACACACACACACACACACACACACACACACACACACACACACACACAACATATAATCTGCATTAGTATAACATGTTTTCTACATATCTTCACTGATGAAGTGATTTGTTGCAACAGAGAACAGTCAACATTAATGCATTGCTACTTCAGTGTCTTTCAGCAGGCTGGCTTTCATTCGGTAAATTCTCTAAATGAGCTATAACTTTCCATATGTGTAGTAGTAGATGGGTGGGGTTCAAGTGAAGTGGAGTACATATCAAATCATATCAGTTAAATTATATGGTCTTTTTTTCAGGATTCTACCTAATTATTATTATTTGTGGGGATTTTTCCCACAAATATTTAACTTGCTTTATAAGAGTCTTAGATATGCATCCTCTGATGAACATTGTGCTATCCTCAACCTAAAAATTGGTGGTCGGCAAAATATTGAGTGCAGCCATATCAATCAGGTAAAAGAAAATCTTTCTATTTCATATGCCACTTTTCCTGGCACACTCAACAAAACCTTTGATCATGCAATCTTGTCTATAGCTCCCATATCTTATATTACATTCAAGGATACATACCGGCTCCACATGAAACAAAACACATGGCAGTGCTGTATGTAATTTGTATGACATCTCTGCTTCCTCTTGTCATGCAGAGGGATGTCCTGCACCCAGTGGTCCACCTCTAACCCCACCCATAAGCATACCCATTGTAACAATATATTCAGTTTCTGAAATATTTGGTTCTTCTGGGTGGGGCTGAAATGAATATTCATAATATCCCCCTATTGTGGGCGTGTCCTTGAGACAATGGAACTAAAAATATTAGTGCACGCTCCTCAAATCTCAGCTGTTTAATGGATTATTTCGAAGAGGTAATAAAGGTTTCATTGTTAAGCACAAACTGCAACAGTTTACATGTTCAAAACAATGCATAGTTTGTGTATTTCTGATAAACTGCCTAAGCTGTTTTACCTGATTGATTACAGGCATTAAGATAAATAAGTAACGAAGGATACAGCAGCAAACATGAGTGAATAACCTATGCTCGCCTTGGCCAATTTGATGTTTTGCTCTTTGATGTGTTTAAGTTTTTTTATTTGTAAGGTTTTAAAATTCATTTGAATAGTTTGATTAGTCTACCTCATTGTTATTTGGTGACTACAGTACTGCAGTGTTGAGTGTTGATGACAATGCCTGAAATAAACCTCTACAAAAGGCCTAATAAAAAGTAACCTGGTGTTAAAATTCTGTGTCATCCTTAATTTCTTTATTATTTCATAGATAGACAGTGTTTTCCAGCCTCATCAGTAAGGCTCACATACCCTTTATCAACACCAAACTACAAATGATTTCCTGTTTTCTCATATTATACTAGATATCATGAAGAATTAATATTTAAATAGACTACAACAGGATCTTGCAAATTTCGTAAAATCCAAATAAGCTTTGCAGATCTTTAATTGAAGGGGTTTAAACAATGTTTTTCATCCTTGTTCAGTGAACCAGAAACATTTATTGCATATGTGGAAAAGTCCTTAAGACACTAACAGTTTACAGGCAGTAGACTATTAAGGTCACAGTTACAATAACTTAGGACACTAAAGAGAACTTTCTACTGACTCTGAAAAACACCAGGAGAAATATGCCCTGGGTCTCTGAACATGTGAACATGCCGTATTCCTGCTGCAGAGAGACATGAGGACTGCAGATGTGAACAGAGCAATAAACAGCAATGTCTGTAATGTGAGATGCTTAATTCAAGTCAAGTCACCTTTATTCATATAGCACTTTTTGTAATGCAGATTGTGTCAAAGCAACTTTACAGTGATAACTGGTATATAATTTTGTCTGCACAGCAGCTCTTAAAGAAAATGGTGTCATTGTCCAGCTTAAGTAAATTCAGTATTGATTCATTCCGTTGTAAGAATCAATAGTTATTAATTTTGTTTATTTATCTATATCAGCACTGGAGTAAACAGTGATGTTATCATCAAGCTCAGTTCAGTTCACATACAAGGGTGTCGATGCAGGCAGATCAGAACATTATAGAATATCAAATGTCAAGTGTCCCCAACTTAGCAAGCCAAAGGCGACAGCAGCAAGGAACACAAACTCCAACAGGTGTCATCAGGTGGCAAACAGGTGTTAAAATGGAGAAAAAAAAAACTTGGGAGAAGTCAGGCTCAGGCCTAGTCTACACGTACATGTTTTTTTTTTTTTGATGACATGTTTTGAGTTTTCCCTCCTTCGTTTTAAAAAAATCGCGGCCACACAAGCATGGTTTTAAAATGTCCACATGAAAACGCAAAAGCACCCCATGAAGCGCTGTCAAAAGCCATGTTTGCCAATCAGAAGCCTGGAAAAAACTTTACCCAAAAATGAAAATAATGTCATTTATTACTCACTCTCATGTCGTTCCACACCTGTAAGACCTTCATTAATCTTCGGAACGCAAATTAAGATGTTTTTGTTGAAATCCAATGGCTCAGTGAGGCCTGCATAGCCAGCAATGACATTTCCTCTCTCAAGATCCATTAATGTACTAAAAACATATTTAAATCAGTTCATGTGAGTAGTGGTTCAATATTAATATTATAAAGTGACGAGAATATTTTTGGTGCACCAAAAAAACAAAATAACGACTTATCGAGCGCAGCGTTAGTTCAGTCAGGCCACGTAGGCATAGTGCTGCGACCAGCTGACGTGGTCAACTGTCAATCGCTCCAATCACTACCATGTTAAAGCTCTTGTATGTTCAATTAATTTTGGAGCAAGAACCCCCATAAGGAACCATACCGCCAAGATAATTGTGTTCAGTAAACTCAAGTAACTTGCCAAAGTGGTCCTGTCTGAAATATAGTGATGGCTGATTTTCACTGCTTCATGAAGCTTCGGAGCGTTATGAATCAGCTTGTTGAATCCTGATTCGGATCGCGTGTCAAAGCGCCAAACTGCTGAAATCACGTGACACTGGCGCTCTGAACCGCTGATTCAACACACTGATTATAATGGGAGAACTGTACATGTATCCGTATGTTATAAGCCCTGTTAGCACAGTTATTAGCAGCAATATTTTAGCTACGTCCTTCATTGCATGAACTCGCCTCACGTAAACAAAGGAGACACAATCTGACGTTAGACAAAGGAGATAACAGCACGCACTCCGATGTCAATGGCCAAAATCTCCAGTTTCACTGTCTACATGACAACGATGTAACTGGAGTTTCTAACAATCTTCATCCTGGCCAGAGTTTTCAAAAAAGTTCGGTTTCAGTTGCCGGTTACTGCGTTTGCGTGTGGAGGAACGCCCAAACCGCAAAGAAAAAGCTGCAGTATTGAAAATACCTGTGTTCGTGTGGACAGGGCCTCATTCGGGGGACCAGTCCTCCTCTGGCCAACAGCGAACAGTGTATGATTATGATTCAGACAGCTTTCATAAGTCCGATTGGGATCGCAACAGTCAAAGTATTTATTCCAGTTCCATCTAGTTGAGGATCGTATTCATCACGCCGGTATGGGACGGTTTATTGAGGATCTGTGCCACTGGCTGTCGTGTCGGTGAGGCCTTCAGAGGGGATGATCTAGTTGACACAATCTCTGCTGACACTTCAGGGCTGCGTTGTCGTCGTGTCTAGGTGCAGGTCCTCGATCTCACCTGGATACGGCCCGGATCCGGCTTACTACGGTAAACCTCGGGATAAACAGACAGACTAATATTAGCATAGATGCCATTCTTCTTCTGATGTAACGAGTACTTCTGGTGTTATAGGAAGTGTTCCCGGTTCCGGCTGACCTAATTTATGCAGCCTAACAATCCTTTAACGGATTTGAAAATATAAATTGATAATGTGTTATGTGTATGCCAGGTTAAAGAGATGCATTTTTAGTCTAGATTTGAGTGTGACAGAGTGTGTCTGTTTCCCGAACAATGCTAGGAAGATTGTTCCAGAGTTTAGGTGCCAAATAGGAGAAGGATCTACTGCCAGTGGTTGATTTTGATATTCTAGATATTATCAGCTGGGCTGAATTCTGAGATCACAATAGACGTGAAGGACTATAATGCTTTAAGAGTTCGCTCAGGTACTGGGGAGCTAAACCATTTAGTGCTTTGTGAGTAATTAGCAAGATTTAAATTCTATATGATGATCAACAGGGAGCCAATGCAGTGTTGACAGAACTGGGCTAATATGGGAATACTTCCTGGTTCTAGTAAGAGCTCTAGCTGCTGCGTTTTGTACAAGCTGTAGTTTATTAAGCGAGCAGGGTAACCACCCAGTAGAGCGTTACAGTAATCTAGCCTTGAGGTCATGAATGCATGAACTAACTGCTTAAGATAGTGCTACAGTGAGACAGGAAGGACAGCTGATCGTCCTTGCAGTCTCAAATCACGTGTAACCATATGACCTCCAGACACGTTTGAGTTCTTGATGAAAGAGTGGAATTTATTTAGGAAATCATTATTCCATTTCTGTTCATCAAATGTCTGTGAAATTGGTCCAGTTCATGTCTCAGTTGTTTATTCTTTTTATACATATTTTCCATGTTAAGAAATTTGCTTTATTTTATTATTTTTTTTCCTACATGTCATGTTACCATTATCCAACATCAGAGAACCATGAACATGTAAAGTGTTAAAGGGATAGTTCACCCAAAAATGAAAATTTTCCCACTCTCAAGCCATCCTAGGTGTATATGACCATCTTCTTTCAGACAAACACAACTGGAGTTATATTAAAAAAATATCCTGGCTCTTCCAAACTTTATGGTAGTGAATAGGGTTCCGAAGGCTTTTATTAACCCCCTGGAGCTGTGTGGAGTACTTTTATGATGGATGCAAGCACCTTTTTGGGCTTCAAAATGCAGCACCCCATTCACTACCATTATAAAGCTTGGAAGAGCTAGGATGCAATATATTTTAATATAACTCTGACTGTATTTATCTGAAATAAGTTAGTCACCTAGGATGCACTGTAAAAATAATCATCGTAAAATCTACGGTAAAAAACGGCAGCTGTGGTTGCCAGAAGTTTATATTGTAATAATTATGGTTCATAACTGTTTATTTTACACACTGTAAAAAATTCTGTTAAATTTATGGTAAAAAAAAAGTATTTCATGAACTGATGTAATGTTAATTTACCAACCTATTGAAGTACTAATATCTGTTTTGTACCTTTGTAATACACTGACAACCACCAAACACAGTGGTGATGAGAGTCACATGATGAAAGTTCATCACAAGCAGCTTTTCCACAAGCTGAGAAGGACAATACTAATATATAGAAGGTGCACACCGTGTCATGCACACAAACACTAAACACCATCATGGAAACACATGAAATTTTAAAAATACAATAAACATTAGTTTAACAACATTAGATGTCAGTTATTTCAACGAAAATACATCAAATGTAAAGTGTCACGCAGGGAATTGTGGGAATGTCAATTTACATAATGTAATTTACGTAATGTCAATTTTTTCACTGTAAATGAAACAATGACTTATTTTTCACTTCCAATACTGGTAAATTAAATGGTATTTTACAGTAAAATTGCATTAAATGTACCATTAGATCTATTACCGTATATAGTACGGAAACTTCTATTAACTCTTTTTCACTGTAGCATTTTTACAGTCTTTTACTGTTAAAATCATGATCATTTTTACAGTGTGGCTTGAGGGTGAGTAAATCATGGGATAATTTTCATTTTTGGGTGAACTATCCCTTTAAATTATTGAAATATTTTAAGTTTTTTAAATGTTAAACACAATTAACACATTATGGATCATGAAATTTTGAATGCTTTCAGACACCATAACAAAACACATGACATGGAAGTAAAAGCAACAAAATACACTATAAAATAAGCACAATGAAAAATTATACAATTATTCAATTAAAAGCTACCCTAAAAAAATTTAGTTTTAAGGTGAGTTTTAAAAATGCTAAGAGATTTAGCTTGTCTTATCTCAATCGGTAAAGAATTCCAAAGTTTTGGAGCTAATTAAGAAAAAGCCCTATCTCACATCATTTTTAAGCGAGTTAAGGGAACAGTTAAGGGACCAGTTTCGGATGAACGAAGGTCACGTGTTGGAGTATAGGGAATTAAAAGCTTGGTCAAATAGGTGCCAACTAATGAAGGGCCTTGTAAGTAAGCATCAAATTTTTAAAGTCTACCCTAAACCTAACAGGGAGTCAATGCAAGGACTCCAAAATGGGAGTAATATTATCTTTTATTCTAGTAAGGTTTCTAGCAGCCGAATTTTGCATTACCTGCAATTTGTTTAAAGTAGTTTTTGACACCCCTGCCAACAAAGCATTACAACAATCAATACGAGAAAACACAAAAGTGTTAATCAGTCTCTCAGCAACAGTAAAAGACAATCTGGCAATATTCTAAGATGGAAGAAAGAAGTTTTAACAGTATTTTGGACATGTGGCTCAAATGTTAAACTAGCATCAAAAATTACCCCCAGATTCTTCAATTTTGTTTGAAACTCCACATTTGAACCATCAAGAGTTGGAGTGACCGACCCAGCTTTGCGTAGTTGGCAGGGTGAACCAAAGAGCATAATCTCAGTCTTTTAACTGTTGAGACAAAGAAAATTTGTGTCATTCATTCTTTCATCTTAGAAATACATTCGGAAAGAAAATCAGCAGGCACAGTTTCATTAGGTTTAAAATGTAGGTTTAACTCATGTCAAAACTCAACAATCCACCCATGGCAAAAAACTGTTTACAATCATTGAGGTAGGACTTAAACCAGTTAAGAACACTATCAGAGATCCTAAAACAGTTTCAAGACGAGTAGTTATACATAATTTATAGTTTCGCATTCTCATTTTTGTGGACAATTTGTGGACCCATCTTAAAGACAGTCAAAAATAAAAATTCTGTCTCCATCATGTTGTTTCAAAGTTCTGTGACTTTCATTCTTCTGTGGAAGATATATTAAGAAATGTGTCAGTGTTTTTGTTTGTTTGTTTGTTTGTTTATATAAAACTCAATATGTGCCAATATTAACTGGGTCCCAACATCCTTCATAATGTCTTTTGTGTTTTACAGAAGAAGTAAAAAAGTCGGAAACACTTTATTTTACAGTGTCATTGTTATATATGTTACTCGTAGCTACTATAGTAATAACTATAAATTATGCATAATTACATGCAACTAACTCCAAACCAAACCCTAATCCTAACCCTATAGTAAGTACATGTTGTTACTTAATATTACTTGGTACTTAAATGTATAATTACAGTGTAACAAAGACACCTAAAAATAGTGTAACCAAAAAGTCATACTGGTTTGGAACAGGGGTGCGTTTCCTGAAAGCATCGTTAGCCAAATATGGGCACAAGTTCCATCATTATCAGCATAGTTCACTGTGTCGGTATTTCCTGAAACTATAGTTTCAGTGAACATTCAGAAACAGCACTGCATTCATTTACATATTTTAGTTTGTCAAGAGATTTAAAGCAGCATTTCTGAAGAGTGTGCATGTGTGTATGTGCTCTAGTAGCCTATTGTGAAAATGCAGAGGAGGACATGTCAATACAAGGATGAAGTTATTAGGGCTGTTGTTAGGCACAAAGTGAAGCAGTATTTAGGCCTACCTTGTTAATGTTGCAACTTCATGTTGTAAGGATATGGGTAACACTGCTCTTGGACCCTAATCAAACACACCTTAACTGATAGAATCAATATCCTCAGGGTTACTTCAAAATTACACAGACAGGTGTTTTAATTAGGGTTGAAACTAAGGTCTTTAGTACATTCTACCTCTTGGAGCAGAGTTGCCCATATAATGTAGGATTAAACTGCATGACATAAAGTACCTCTTGTCTGGCTGGAAAGGGTGACTCGCTGGCTGCCTTGGGGATTGACTCCATGTATGTGGTAGAAGAGGGCTGTGTCCTCAGCACTTTGACTGAGTACTGACTATGAGTCTGTGACAGACTCTTGATCAGGGACATGATCAGTTGTGACACAGCTAAAAACAGGATTGGCTGTGACTAGGCAAGCTGGGGCAGGAAAACAGGATAGAAAGGGAAAGCTCAGGGGCTGGAGCTCAAGGCACAGACCTGTAAAAATATACTCAAGAGGAGCATTTTGCGAAAAAAAAACCCCTCCATTTTTACATTTTTACTCTTATATAATTCAAAAGTTATTATTATACATATATTATTATAAAAACAGTCGGTCTTAATGCTTTTTTTAATATAAATTATGGACGTGGCATCTGAGGAGTAGTTCTCATTTTCTCAGTTATTTTGCTTAATTTCTAGATTCAGTTCTTACGTGCTAGAGCATGTACGCACATGTACACTCTTCAAAATCTCTTGACAAACTAAAATATGTAAATGACATTTGTATATATTCGAAATAAAAGATTGCATTGAATATCAACTTGCTTATTTTGCTCAAGATAAGGATTTATTAAGTCCACATGACATAAAAACTAGAAACCATGCTTCTAACCACAGCTCGAGAGCTGTCGTTCCAACCACACAACTTTGCGATGCTGTTTGTGATGTCCGTTGGAACTGTGGCTTTGGGAAACACTGACTCGTTGAACTATGCTGATAATAATGACGGAACTTGTGACCATAGTTGCACTCCTGGTCGGTAACACTTTATTTTACAGTGTCCTTGTAATACATTACATGTAGCTACTCTAGTATTTACTATAAATTGTGCATAATTACATGTAACTAACCTAAACAACCTAATCCTAATCCTAACACTATAGTAAGTATATGTAGTTAATTCTTATTACTCAGTACTTGCATAATTACACTGTAACATGGACACCTTAAAATAAAGTGCAACCAAATGGTTTTATATGCAATTGTACACAAATTAGTTGTTAAAATTAACCTATAATAATGTCACTTTAGGCTGCAGGAAAGTGCACGACAGAAGAACACAACCACAAAACATTGACGAGACCAGACAAAGAACTAAGGAAAACTCAGGGTATATAAAGCAAGGAGATACAGAGTAGAACAGAAACAGGTTTGGGAACTAATTAACAGATAGGGAAACTAACTAAGGAACACAGGAAAATAACTAAGGACATAACTAAGCATAACCATTACAGTACGCCCATGCCCCGGGAAGGCATGTCCTCGTACCTTAACAGTCCAACAGAGGAGGGAGAGGGCTCTGGAGGAGGACGTGGAACAGGTGAAGTGCAGGAAACAAATGCAGGTGACTATGAGAGAAGGGTGGCGATAACAGTGTGAGGAGCCAGGAGCAGGAGTAGCCGGGTGGGGACCTAGAGCGCAGCTAGGATAAAAGCCTATGGCGGAATCAATGGAGGAAGGAGCCATGGTGGAGTTTTGACTGTCAACACCAGGGGGATGACTGATAGAGATTAGAAAATAAGAGAAATGAGAGAATTCCAGTAGCCTAACATTCATTGTTTACATCTGTGCTAGTAATATATGTTCAGTCACCATATCAGTACACAAGTTATAGTATAGAAATGTATAGCTACCCGAACCCCGGGCCCATCCGCATAGGAGGTGGATGCTCTAACAAGGAGGCTAAAGGCTGCAACTTCTAGCGTCAGTCGTTAGAGCATCTCTTGAGAACAGAGGAGTGAGGTTTACTTGCACAGTGACTACTAGCTGGCCTCTATTACACTCACCCCCCTAAACCTCACTCCCATCCGGGTCATGGCACCAATGTAGCCCCTCCATTTCACACCTGCCCACTCCAATCGGGACGCGAACCCAGGCCCGTCTGCATGAGAGGTAGACGCTCTAACAAGGAGGCTAAAGGCTGCAACCTCTATCGTCAGCGATAGATTGCATCTATTGCACAGCGACTACTATCTGGCCTCTGTTACAATTGGTCCATGGTGATTACATAATACGAAGGTGTGGCTCTGCCTACTTTGATGTCGAAATCTTTTCTAGTTCATTTTTTCTGTTCAGTCCTTAAAGGTCAGATATCCGCAAGTAAAAACCGTAATCAAATCCTTTGTGCATTAAGCTGTATTAGAGTTGAACAAGTTACATAAAAATTCAATCTTTACTGGGGTTGCTGGATTTGTGTGTGTGTGTGTGTGTGTGTGTAAATGTAATGTTTTATCTATGTTGCATGGTTTTGTATTTGTGAACGAATACTTACTGTAATGCAAGACAAATTTCAGACTTTGTCTGACAATAAAGTTATATCATCATTGTGACGAACAGGGCGGGTGAGAGCCATGAGGAAAATGTGCGAGGCCGCGAAGCTGCGCGTTGCACCGGTCTCGAATCTCTCACGGGGGAGCTCCGGAAGTATAAAAGGGGAGCGATGAAAGGACGAGAGAGGACCAGGCCTGGATTTTATGTTATGTTTTATTATGCTTTTGTGGTCGGCAGTTGTCTGTGAGGAACTGCCGGCATTTTACTTTCGTTTTGTATTTGTTTACTTTACATATTAAAGTTATGTTTGTTCCCACCTCCTTCTTCCCGTATCTACGAACTGTGTTACAATCATCATCATCATCACTGTTCAATGTGGGGGGAACTTGCATTTATGGCAACCAGTTGGTAAAGAAGATTCACTGTTCTCACAAACTGAAATACATTTGCTAAAATACTCCCAATGAAACGTAATCACACATGTGTACATGGGTTTGACTTTTTTTTTTTATTTGTCTTAACACTATTTAAATGGGTCATGAGGGGTTTTAAAGGTTGAACTTCTTTTAACTTGACACACCATTTAAACACTTAAAAAGAAAAAAAGTGAGACTTGGCTGATTCTAAGTTCTAAGTTCACGTATGGAAGAATCTTTTCCAGTGTCTCCGAAATACACTGCGGTTTGAACCTAGGAGGTGCTGCATTGTTATTATTGCAACAGCAGTGCTTCATAATTTTCTTAAACAGTGTGGCTGCCCAGACCCTGATATTGAAGATGATGATGACCAACATGTTCCTATCGCTGAGCTAGCCAATGACAGAAATGGACTTGCTTACAGAGATGCTTTTGCTTTGCAGCACTTCTCATGAATGAGCCTTGAGTGATACATAAATGATTGGCATAGACAGGTAAAAAAAAATCAGGAAATGATTTATTTAACTGAGATTTTGTTCCAAAGACAATTGACACTGCTGCTGCTTCATGTCTCTCTCTTTCATAGACAACTCAAGATGAAGAATTTTCATTTTGACTTCAAGTTCTTCTTTTAAATATTGTAATTTACGTTCATGGAACTCTATGGCAAGTTTCTCATGAATGGTCATCCTTTTCCCTCTTGACCTGCTGCCTGGATTAGAGACTGCTGGATGCTGACTAATGCTACTGCAGGACACTGGATGCTGCTGCATGTTGGTGCTGGCTGCTGCTGGATTCATTTGAGCATCTTGACTGTTTCCTGCGCCCCCCAAGTCCTGTGTCAAGATCAGGTCATCTTTGTATGGAAAAAAAATGTAGCATTACATTCGACTTCAACAATAAAGGTCATTACATAATTTTTGTTACAAGACATGACTTGCATTTAATTATGTTGGATGGGATAGCACATGTTACTGTAAATGAGACGTGTCCTATCAAATGAGTCTATGAAAGATTCCTCACCTGAACTGTCCAAATGGTCATCATCTGGAATACCTTCCAGGGGTTGCTGACTTTCAATAATCCCAGCCAAGAAGTCCCCCAACTCCTCTGTGTCTGGTGGAACTGGGAGTCCCCCACCTGTCTTGAAACGCTCTTGACGCGTAGCAGCAGTTGTTTTTTTCAGGTTTATTTTTATGTTTTTCCACAGGACCTTTACAAGATAATATATACTCTGAAGTAGGAGTTCTATAATATTGTTTTCTTTTTACATTTAATTAATGAAAACATTTATAATTGACTGATTTGTAAGAATGGGGCAACAATAAATCTTACCTGAACTTGTTGGAGTGTCCGTTTGGTTACTTTTTCATTTGAGTTGAGATCAAAAAGTATACAACATTTTATCTTACCACTAAGAGTTCTCCTAAACAGCAGTAAAAGTTCTTAGGTAAGAGTTTCCTCTTAAAACCTATTCACAAAACTGAGGGGACAAACTTTTACTAAGGAATAGAGAGAAGTCTTAAGCTAGAGAAAGGGTGGGGTTGACCTTGTTTCTATGGATGATGTCAACACGCTTACTAACTATGCACACAGTGATTGGCTGTATTCAAATAAAGATTTTTTTTTTTTTTTTTTTTAAATGTTGCCATATTCAAATAAAGATTTTAAAATGTAGGCTAAGTGTCACAAATTTTTATATATAATTTTTTTATTTATTTATTTTTACCAAAATGTAACTTCCATTTGGATAATGTAGAGCATCTCATTCAACCATCTCTGAAAACAAGGGACTTGTGGAGATTTCCAGTTGAGTAGTATCACTTTTTTGGCTGCAATCATGCCTACCATTAGAGCCTATTGATGAGTATGAGAAAGAGCGTCCAATACATCAGAATAGCCAAAAATAGCCAGACTGTTTTGTAAGCACTAAAAAAAAATTGTTAGAAAAGAAAATGTTAGACCAGAAAACATACATACAGTAGGTATGGAAAGTATTCAGACCCCGTTAAAATTTTCACTCTTTGTTATATTGCAGCTATTTGCTAAAATCATTTAAGTTCATTTTTTTTCCTCATTAATGTACACACAGTACCCCATATTGACAGAAAAACACAGAATTGTTGACATTTTTGCAGATTTATTAAAAAAGAAAAAATGAAATATCACATGGTCCTAAGTATTCAGACCCTTTGCTCAGTATTTAGTAGAAGCACCCTTTTGATCTAATACAGCCATGAGTCTTTTAGGGAAAGATGCAACAAGTTTTTCACACCTGGATTTGGGTATCCTCTGCCATTCCTCCTTGCAGATCCTCTCCAGTTCTGTCAGGTTGGATGGTAAACGTTGGTGGACAGCCATTTTTAGGTCTCTCCAGAGATGCTCAATTGGGTTTAAGTCAGGGCTCTGGCTGGGCCATTCAAGAACAGTCACAGAGTTGTTGTGAAGCCACTCCTTCATTATTTTAGCTGTGTGCTTAGGGTCATTGTCTTGTTGGAAGGAAGGTTGTTTGGCCCAGTCTGAGGTCCTAAGCACTCTGGAGAAGGTTTTCGTCCAGGATATCCCTGTACTTGGCTGCATTCATCTTTCCCTCGATTTCAACCAGTCATCCTGTCCCTGCAGCTGAAAAACACCCCCACAGCATGATGCTGCCACCACCATGCTTCACTGTTGGGACTGTATTGGACAGGTGATGAACAGTGCCTGGTTTTCTCCACACATACCGCTTAGAATTAAGGCCAAAAAGTTCTATCTTGGTCTCATCAGACCAGAGAATCTTATTTCTCACCATCTTGGCAAACTCCATGCAGGCTTTCATGTGTCTTGCACTGAGGAGAGGCCTCCGTCAGGCCACTCTGCCATAAAGCCCCGACTGGTGGAGGGCTGCAGTGATGGTTGACTTTCTACAACTTTCTCCCATCTCCCGACTGCATCACTGGAGCTCAGCCACAGTGATCTTTGGGTTCTTCTTTACCTCTCTCACCAAGGCTCTTCTCCCCCGATAGCTCAGTTTGGCCGGACGGCCAGCTCTAGGAAGGGTTCTGGTCGTCCCAAACATCTTCCATTTAAGGATTATGGAGGCCACTGTGCTCTTAGGAACCTTAAGTGCAGCAGAAATTTTTTTGTAACCTTGGCCAGATCTGTGCCTTGCCACAATTCTGTCTCTGAGCTCTTCAGGCAGTTCCTTTGACCTCATGATTCTCATTTGCTCTGACATGCACTGTGAGCTGTAAGGTCTTATATAGACAGGTGTGTGGCTTTCCTAATCAAGTCCAATCAGTATAATCAAACACAGCTGGACTCAAATGAAGGTGCAGAACCATCTCAAGGATGATCAGAAGAAATGGATAGCACCTGAGTTAAATATATGAGTGTCACAGCAAAGGGTCTGAATACATAGGACCATGTGATATTTCAGTTTTTCTTTTTTAATAAATCTGCAAAAATGTCAACAATTCTGTGTTTTTCTGTCAATATGGGGTGCTGTGTGTACATTAATGAGAAAAAAAAAAAAGAACTTAAATGATTTTAGCAAATGGCTGCAATACTTTCTGTAATAGGACAAAACCAAAATAAATGTGCCAGTGTCCCCTCAGCCCTATTGCATCATCACACTGAGAAGATATAGAGGTAAATATTTTATTTAATCTAGTTTTGGAATAATAAAGGTGATGTATAAGTTTGAACTGGATTCATTTATATCTCAAATTTACTGAACTCTTTATTTTTAACAAGGCTTCTTCCCAGATCTCATCAGCCACTTCATCATTCAGTTCAGCAGACCAGACTGCTTTAAGGTGCTTAGTGCATACAGATGTTGCAAAAGCACAAATAAAGCAAGATACCAAAAGTCTGGTTTCAGGATTAGAAGATAAGAGATCATGAATAATATGATTTTCATGTTTATTTATAAACTGTGGAATATTTTTCTTTACATAATTTCTAATTTGCAAATAACAGAAAAAGTGAGACTGTGGGAGAGTAAGCTTACTTTTAAGTTGTGAAAAAGGTGCAGATTGATCCTCTATATAACGATCTCCTCTACAGCATTAACCTTTTCTCCTCCATCCTGAAAAGGCACCATCAATCTGAGAAGTCTCAAATAAAGGATTATATGATATTGGTGTATTGACTGAGACTTTTGGTAATTTATAAAATTTATTTATCTGATTCAAAATCTTCTAAGAATTTCTCAACACAAAATTACTGCTACTGATAGATTTACACTCTGTAAAAAGCAAAGCTGGTGGAGAGGACTCTGGCACTGACATAGCCTCTGCACAAACCCATAATGCAGAGGTCTCAGATGTCACTACATCCAGGGTGACCCTTTGCCAGAAACTGAGAGCCTGGCATTTGCTGCCCAATAATAATGCTTAAAAATGGGAAGGCCAAGACCTCCACAATCAGTAGGTTTTTGTAGGTGGGCTTTTGCTATGTGAGGTGTTTTATAGTTCCATACAAATAAAAGAATAACTGAATCAAGTTGTTTAAAAAAAAAAAAGTTGTAGGCAAATAAATTGGAAGATTTTGGAAGAGATATAAAAACTTAGGGAGAATAACCATCTTTATCACACTCACATGGCCAATTAATGATAAAGGGAGCAGTTTCCAGCTTTCAATGTTTAATTTGACTCTGTTAATCATGTCTAAAAAATTTAATTTAATTGCAGGCCAAGATATGTTAAGTGATCCTTCACTATTTTAAATGATATATTATTCAGAAAGGTATCACTTAAGTTATTTGTTAGAGGCATAAATTCACTTTTATTCCAATTTTTTGAGTATCCTGACAGTTTACTAAAAGTGTCAATGTAATCTAAAATTTTAGGGATGGAAACAACAGGATCCATAACACATAGTGAAAGATCATCAGCATATAAACTGATCAGACTTTCAGCATTGCCCAGAGAGATTCCATGAATATGTGGATGGGTTCTGATTCCTACAGCTAATGGCTCGAGTGCAATGTTAAAAAGAAGAGGTGATAAGGGATCACCCTGACGTACACCCCGTTGCAGTTCAAAAGAGCTGGATCTAATACCATTGGTCAGAACAGATGACGATAGATGGAAATAAACAATTTTGATCCAGTTGATATGTCTATTCCCAAATCCAGAATGTTTTAGTTCTTCAAACATATATGTCCATTCAATCTGATCGAAGGCTTTTGGGGCATCTAGTGAAATACTAAGTGTCACTAATTAAACAAGTATGTGTTCAGCTAATTGTGAGCCTCTTAAATGTCTGCATCTCGAGAGATTGAAGAATTCAAGTGATAAATGATGTTTTATAAACAAAGTTCAGGAGGAGCACGTTCAAACGGTCTATCTAATCAACTCGAGAGGAAGCATATACACAGCCAACTAACCTTTACAGATTTCTGCATCCCTCCTCCACCCTGACTCCTCACTCTCGGCTGGTTCCTATTCCCAGCGGGGGATAGAGGGTAGAACTCTGGGTTTGGGCTAAATTCCGGGCCCGGAGCCCTCAATGCTTGCTTAGTAGGGGACATTTGACTTGACATTTGATATTCAACAATGCTTTGATCTGCCTGCATTGACACACTGTACAACATTTTAGCTGGTTAAACTTAGAAATGTAAGTTCACCTGCTGCCTTAAAAATGTGAGTTAACTCAACTTGAAGATAAGCTTTGTTTCAACTCAAAAATAGTCAAGACAATGCATTATTTTAAGTTAAAATTTAAACTTAAAGTTATGCATTGTCTTGACTATTTGTGAGTTGAAACAAAGCTTATCTTCAAGTTGAGTTAACTTATGTTTAGTTGAGTTAACTCAGATTTTTAAGGCAGCAGGTGAACTTTCATTTCTAAGTTTAACCAGCTGAAAATGTTTTACAGTGCACCATTGTTTAAGAGCTGCTGTGCAGCCAAAATTATATACCAGTTATCACTGTAAAGCTGCTTTGACACAATCTGCATTGTAAAAAGCGCTATATAAATAAAGGTGACTTGACTTGACTTGACTTGACTCAATCCCCTTGGACAGCATGCCAAATACGCTTATTTTACTCTTACTCTATTCAATCATTTGTAAGTGTGAACTCACGAAAACTGTCACAGGTGATCGGACATTATTTTCTAATTTATTTATTTATTTATTTTCAAAGATTTATTTTGGGGGGTTTTGGCCTTTTGGCCTCAATGGTGTACAGTGTCTTTGGGTGGGTTGCTGAGGCAGAATGTCTGTTTTAGGATTGTTGGTGATTTGGTCTTAGTGAATTAAGAGTCCTCTTGACTACTTCTAACGTTTCACAGATTTAGGAGCTAGTTTTAGTGCTAAAATGCTTTGTGAAATAATAAGCAAAAAATTTAGGAGTCCGAAAAATTAGGACTGATAATGCCCATTAAAAGTTTCTCCTAAATTGGCATGTTAAAAGACTTTTAGCCTGTTTTGTGAATATGGCCCCTGTCTCCTTACTTTCCCAATCCTCAATATTTACAATATATATACAGTAAACTATAAACTATTTACAAAGCCAAGCAAACAAATTTGAGAGGGCAATCCAAAATTTCAAATACAGAAACAGAAAGCAGGCAAAATGTCAAATACAGGTCAAACACAGTTCCTCAAATGCAAACAATTTCCAAATCAAACAAACAATCAGTACTTACAGACACAGTCTCTACTCTTGATTAGGGCTGGAGCTGAACTCTGCAGGACAGTGGCTCTCCAGGATCAGGGTTGGCTAAACCACCGTTTCTGACATTACGTTCCTACTCTTTTATTTTATAAGTTATTTAATTTTAGATGAACCACAGAAAAATGCAGTTAATATACATATATATTAATAATATGCAGTTAATATAATATACATAACAGCCTTACACAACCAACTTTAACATATTGAGACACCATCAATAACACACACACACACACACACACACACACACACACACACACACACACACACACACACACACACACACCCTTGTTTATAATAATAATAATAATAATAAACTTTATTTTATATAGCGCCTTTAAAAGTAGCATCTCAAAGCGCTTTACATACAAAATGAAATTAAAAAGATACACATAACAGTACAGGCAGTAAAAATTAATCAAACAAAAAATACCAAAAATAAAATAAAATAGAAAGGCAATATAATAACAAATAAAGTAATCACAAGAATCACATAAAGGCTATCCTAAAATAATATGTTTTAAGAGACGATTTAAAAACACTAAGGGATTCTGCATTCCTAATCTCAGACGGCAGGGAATTCCACAATTTAGGAGCCAAAGAAGAGAAAGCCCGATCACCCATAGATTTTAGCCGTGTTGTTTGGACAGTTAAATGACCAGCTTCAGAAGAGCGTAGAACACGTGTAGGAGTGTAGGGGGTTAAAAGCTCACGCAGATATAGCAGTTTATACTACTTTGTGGGGTCCAAATGACCCTCTAAGATAGTAAGATGAGGAATTTATGACATTGTGGGGTCCTTTAGTCCGACCCCACAAAGACAACATAGAAAAAGTCATATATAAGAATGTCTGACAAAATCTTAAAAGTAACTATAGTATGGCCCTTCCCTACACTATACCTAAACCTACCCATCACAGGAACCTAATGTAATTTTAACATGTTAAAACATTCTTATATTATATAATTATATATATACAAAGTCAAACATTCTGTATCTTTCGTACTTTGTGGGGTCTTCTGGACACACACACACACACACACACACACACACACACACACACACACACACACACACACACACAGAGGTCGGTTTTGTTTAGTATGTTTTTAAAGCTATTTTAAACATGAGGATTCATGAAATGTCCTCATATTTCATGTTTACGTCGTAATAGTAGTGTAATACCCATGTCATTATACAAATGTGTCCTCATAAATCACAAAAACGCACACACACACAAATATACAGAGACAATACGAAAAGTTAAGAACAAAAGTTAAGAATGTCTGCATACTTACCTTCAATCCACTTGCACAAGCTAACTCATTTTCATGAAAGTTTGCAATGTATTTTAAAACTTTGCATCAAGGACATTTCATACAATGATTTTGTACAATTCTATTTTTTTCTTTTTGTGTAAATGTGGCAGACGTGACTGAATGTATTACAAGAGATATAGCATAAGAGTGATTTTGCTAGATGCAATAAATGTGAACAGTAAATAACCTGTAGAGGAAGTTGTATGATTATCATGAACAAACATTTACTGCAGTATGGCATCAACCATGCACTGTATATGAATGTCTATAAGAATAGCCTACACTGCTGAAAGTCTGATCATCTTTTCCAAGTAGGAAATTCATCCAACACTGTTTCATGATAATTTGTAAGTATTGCACGATTTAGTGAATTTCTTGCAAATTCATTTTCATTTTTGTATGATCTGCTCAACACCCATCCCCCCCAAGTCAGATCCTATAAAAACATAAAAATTCACACACTCATATTATTCTCAAAACTTATAATGAATGCAAATTACATACACAGACAATTCAAATAAACTTTTTCTGCATACAAATATTGCATAATATAATTTATTGATATGTTACTATTGTTTAATTGCAATTCAGATAATCTGGAATTATCTTCCAATTTGGCAGGCTGCTAAAAAGGCAATACAAACAACAAGACTTGTTTTACAAAAAACTGTCCATTTATTTATTTTTTTTATTACAAAGATGTTCTTGTTGATTAAAGAACCAGAGTTGTCGTGGTCAGAACAAGAATGGATAATTTACCCAACCCTAATTATCATAAATAGTGTAATTACAAATGCTTTCAGCATTTCGGGTCTCTTCCAGTCCATATGTTGTTAACCATTTTTTTTTTTTCTTCAGATTCTTATGAAAAGTACTACACTATTCACACTTTTAAAAGTCTAGAGTATGCTCTATTAAGTATTATTATTATTATTATTATTATTAATTTTCTATAGCTTATTCATCTTTGGTTTGTTATCCACGGAGGATGGACTCCCCCTGGTGTTTCTATTCCTCCCAAGGGTTCTTCTTAGAGTTGTTCTTTGCCACTGTTGCTGTATTCAGCCACTTTTCTCTTTGGAACAATGTGTATTATTAAACAAATGATGTACAAATAAACTGAATGTATTTGATGGAGGTTTGCATACTTAGAGTTTTGGCTTCTCAGTATATCCAAGCTATTGTAAACAAGCTAGAAAGGTTATAAGCCAGTAGGCTTATCACATCTTAAACAACATTTCAGGAAATCATTGATAATAAATGTAGAGGATCAAATGGGGAAGGGGTATTTTCATCCTAGAGTGGCAGCTACTAAGGAGAACTAGTGCGCTAGTTTAAAACGTATAGATGTTTTCTAAACAAACATACAGATGTTCTCTCCTAAACTAGATAACAGGTCAATTACTTGATACAATTGATTATCTGTTGTACCTTTTTAAGTCACATTTAAATGCACGGTTGTCATGTTATCTGTACATCACATGAAAAAATTGTATATGCAGTTTTGACTTAAATCTTACCTTGCTATGCATCTTTGTGTGGCTTCTTGAAGAGAGATAAATTTGGTTAAGAAGGCTCTTGAAAAACTTGAAAGTCATGGTTTGTCATCAACACTCTGGATTTCTAAAACACTGCAGTTATAGTGTCACATTATCTGTGAGCTCACTTATGTCCTGTTGTCTTCCACATGATCGCAGGATGCAGGCCTGAGACAGTTCCAAGTGCTGTAAGAGACTTATTTAACAAGCTATATAAACTCATGCACACATGGCATAACCACAACAACACAAAGGTGCTGTTGACCCATCACCCAGATTGACAGTTTGGTGGCAGATAGCATTGTGTCAAGGAGCATTCATGTCTAGATTGTCTTTTGGAAGAAATGCTGTACTATACAGATCAAATACTAAGATGAGTCAAGTCAACTAGTCAATAATGACATTGTTTGATTTAAATAAGCCTTTTTATATTTCATTCATGGTGCAGTGACTTTACCAGAGGAAGGTCAAGCCCTGCGTCTCTGTTAACTTCTATTACATTCAAGAATGAGGGTTTTGTGTATTTGTTGTTAAAGTTGCTCATTCAATGTCATAACGTTCTCAGGGTAAAAACGCATCATTTCAATTTATATGTGATAACATCTTTAAAAAGAACATTGCTTATGTATCGCATTCATTTGACCTTTATATTTTCCATCATCCTGAGCTGAACTGCAGAGTAGCATTTGAGGAATTCATAAGAGTATAAATGAAGTTTCAGAACTACTTTTCTGTGGGATGCATTGGCTTTGCAATACTTTGTTTTAGCTATTAAGCAATAATGCAAAAAAGTATGAGAATTATGCATTTATTGTTTAGTTCATTTTCCTATAGTCTGATCATATGACACTAGAGAAACAAACAATCTACTGTGATATAAATTTATTTTCAGCCAGTCAGCCTTTTTCAGACTCAGTCAAGTCTTTTTAGTTATTTTGTTTACATATAAATACAAATGACTTGCATGATTGACTACATTTTTATATTTTTAAAATTTATTATGTCTAAAAATGGTTAGGCTTGCAAAAACAAAAATGTCCAAACATGCTATTAGTTTTCTAATAGTATTAAGTTTTAAATAAAGTACCTTTTTATAATTATGACAATGAAATAGCTCAACTTAATTTTCATTTCTGTTTCTTTCTGGATTATTTATAAACTTCCCACAAATGCTTTGGGCAACATGCATGTAGAAATGCTTTAGTTAGAAAAATCAAATACTGGGTCGACTTCACATATACCTAAAAAACCCAAGAAAGCAACTGTTATAATGACAGACAGAGGATCTCCAAACGCCTGATCTGGAGCAACACTTTTTTTTATACCTGACTGGCTGTCTATTTAATGAAAATGACTTTTTCAGCATAATTAATTAAGTAAATTTAAAGAGAGAAAAATATGTATGATATCAAGTATACTGTATAATTGCAATAAACAAATACATTAAAGAATAAAGAAAACGTTTTTACTAGCCTATATTTTTTGTCAACATTAGTGTTTGCCATTACTGATAAAATGTTTTTATATATCCAGATTTGTCTTATTATTTTTACTATTATTATGTATGTATATAGTATGGAAACTCCGAAGTGGGAGTGAAAGTAATAATTTAGTGGTCATGCATAATAAGCAAATTGTATGTTCAAATGGACTTTAATTTATTGGTTGAAATGTCCAACATTTGATGACAAAATAACATCAAGGACGCTAATAACACTTATCCACTTTCATGTGTCCCGCATGATCCTTACAGTGATGCTAAAGATTATTTGTGGAGCAATTGCGCCTCTCTGCGGATCATCATGAAACCGCAAGATTTATCATAGCATCCAAACATCTCGCTTAAAAACAGGATTCAGTTTTAACTGTATTAGTAAACTTAAATTATAGGCCGAATACCTACAATTTAAGGTGTGATTTTTATGTTACTGTATCGAATTATAACTGCCATTGATATGTGCAACATGAAATTATCCTTAAACTGGTCCAACGGAGTGAGCGGCGTTAATGTTCATTTCAACGGGCTCTGTCGCCATCTTGTGGTACAATTAATGGTGTTATGTGATTTGGTCCATATCACACTGAAAATGCACTCTTTTTGTAACACGTTCGAGATGGTGGCGGAATCTAATCTGTATCTTCTATTGGCAATAAAATACCAAATCACTTCCTTCAAATGTTAGTCCTGCTTATTAAGGCGTTGAGAACCCTCAGTTGGAGATATGGATGATAAGAAATGATTCATGCTGAAGTTCAAAAAATGGTAACAGTTATCTGGATCCATGGACATCCAAGTGCACACTTCCTGAAATATCCCATTTGGAGGCGTGAAAGGGTTATTATCCACGCGTTAACTTCAGCATACATCCAGAATCGTTTTATGAGCGTTTGTGACTCCCTTACTTTTTATATTTTCGCTGAAATGCTCCGTAACCGAGACTAATTCCAGATAATATCCTACAACACTTCAATATTTTTTACACAGAAGAGCTTTTTTTATAAGGCAGATGTCGTGTCCTCAGGAAATTTCATGAAATCTGCCTTTGATTGCTTGGATTTTTGTCATAGCCTACGCGAAATATTAGGTGTTATATATTTTTCATCCACACTCCTTTTAGTTAAAAAAGTGACCCAATTTCGAAATATAGGGTTATTTTACATTATATTGTACGTTTTGCAGTTGCCGCATTTTGCCTATTTTGCGATAGATAGATAGATAGATAGATAGATAGATAGATAGATAGATAGATAGATAGATAGATTAAATAAAAGTTCGCATTCTTAAATGCATGTTTTGCTCAGCATTTATTGAATAATTGGACATTTCTCTATTCGCATTAAAAAAATAAGATCAACACGTAGGGTCTGGCTTTCACTATGCCGGACAGGAAATAAGAAAGTATCTATTAAATTTAAGTTCTAACGCTACAGACTTTGCAGAACAGACAATAATCATTCCCTTTCAACGCCAAGAAAAGGGGGAGTGTATGAGAGGGTTAAAGGAATGAGAGAACTGTTGTTAGCACTGCTATATCAAGGAAGAAGGACTCCCTGTTATCTGTGAATGGGTTTGCCTTCTTTTCCAGAATAGATATAGCACGAATTTTTAATTCGTTTTTCTTTGAGAGACAACAATGCTGCGTTTGAAAGCAGGACACAATTTGGGTTTTGTGAGGGATTCCTTTCTCCTCTTGCGGGCCCAGCTGTCCATATGGAATAGAACGTGTACAACAAGCACCACAATGGCACCAACTGACAAGCGCCACAAAAAAACAAGGATATATCTCCCTGACTCAGGGATGCACTGGTCCAGATAAAGGACCTGAATAGCACCAAGAAACCCGGACTGTCTTTCTCCCTTTCTCCACCCGGAGATACACTCCCCCTGTTAATATGCACGCCTCTAACATTCACAACAACCGACCCTAAGCTTTGTTAGTTTTTGTGCCATGTACTGTATATTGTGCAACTATAGACTGCTCAAAAGTGCTTCGCCACATTGTTGACCATCAGTCCAACGCCAGTGTGACCACGGGTTTTTTTTTTTTTTTCTCTCCTTTTTTTTTTTTTTTCTCTGAGCGCAGTTTAGCAACACAATCTCAGACTGAAAGTTATTTAAAAATATTGGTAAATAGCTTTGGAAACGTTTTCTGACAGACATGTTATGTGTTCCTTTGAAATAACATAGTGAAGAAACGTTTGGTGTAACACCACAAATGAGTTCTTATAGTCGACAACAGGTGCAAGTACAATTCTGCCATTTTCACACCGCCTTCTCCTTACTGAACAATAGCGGTAATGCAATAACTGTCAAAATATTAGACAAGTAATTATATCGAAATAACAAATTAAACCAATAAAAATATCCAGAAGTTCTAACCCTGCTGTGGAATATTAGAACACGGTGAAAAAAAAGATCGAGTCGCTGAAGACTAATTCTGTAAATAATTAGCACAGCTTGTCCATTCAGCTGTTTGTTTAATGAAAGCCAGTTTCTAAAATGTAGCCTATTTGAAAAACAAACCATTTCAGATTTTGCACTGAACCATGGTATTTACCCAAGACAATGATATATAAGATAATCCTTATTGGAAAAGGAACCAAAAAAGAGAGCCTTTGTCGACTTGCCTATTTGAAAACATACACAAAATCCCAAGACTTATTTTGACAATTTTCTTAGCGGACAAAAAAAAAATGTTCTGACCTGCACGGCCGCGGTGTTTATCAATTCAAGCAAATAACTTTTTCATTCAACGCGTAACATCAGCCCTGATTTATTGTCAGCAAATATTATAGGCTAGATTTTAAATGTAAATATTAAAATCACATATTATTACCGTAACAAAACTTTGTCACGTGTGTTTTCTCTCTTAAATGTGCCGCTTTAACACCCGAAATGTCAGCCGCGGAGCCTGAAAAGGAAGAGAGCGTTTGAATGAAAAGCTGCTTAGCTGAAGAAGCCCTCTTATATTAAGTGAGTGGATTTTTACCCCTATTTCACAAGTGACTTTAGCCTTCTTATTGCTGAAGTGTTCGTACAGATAAATTCGGAAAACTGAAGCCAATTGTGTTGCTGATGAAGTGACAAGGAGAGCGACAAGCTGTCCAAAGCAACATTTGTGCAAATATAAAAGGCTTTACAAATTAGCATAATTATATTATTTGTATTTCTATTAAATATTCTATTAGCGTATAATAAAGTATTTATGTCAATGGAACATAGCGAAGAAACGATTCATATTTTGCAAATGAGTCCGAAATCATTGAGACCAAACGCAAAGCAAAACGGAATTTCTGAAACACATCATTTTATTAAAAGTCTTAATAAAAAGAATTGTAGACCTCCCTCGCCAGCGCGCGGTGTTTCTGAGATGAACATGAGGGATATTTATCGACAACTGATGTTCCATTTTCCCTAAATATCGGATATATTTAGGCTATAGTCTTACTGAACGGTCAAACATAATATTGCAAACAATTATCACAAAATATTTACATAGAAAACAAACCAATGAAATAAGCTAAAGATTGCCAATGTTTATTCATGGCCATAAATATATTCGGTCCATTGTAAAAGAAAGAAATAAAATTTTCTATAATCATAAAGTGGTTTTGCACGTGCTTATAACACGAAAGACAAAAGGAAAACATTTCTACAACACACAAACATACTTTACAAAATTTCACAAGAGCTTTAACATTCTTAAATTTGGGGAGAGGCTTGACCCGGTTTTCTTAACGAAAACATGTAAACATGGCGCACACGTCAATCCCCAAAATAAATTGGTGAGAAAGGGTCAAGCTGCAAAAATAAAAAGTCTTGTATTTTTGTTTGGAAAGCTCCTTACCACGGTCTTTAAAATGCAGCCCTGCATTTGCAAGTCAGTATTTGTTCACCAAGTCCACTGTTGCGTTTGCACCAAGTGATGTGCTGTTGGGAACTGTGGTGTGGTGGCGGCGCTGTAATGCGCGTTATATTGCATGTGCTGGAGAGACTGGGCGCTATACGCAGAGAACGGAATTCCAGCCTGAAAAGTAGCTGCCAAGTCCTGAGCTTTTAGCGTATGGCAGGGTTTGCCATCTCTGACTAACACAGGCACGGCCACCCGCCTAGGAGAAGGGAGATGGGTCACTTCCATACCTTTCTCCGCCCGGGCTCTCTTCATTTTGTACCGATGGTTCTGGAACCAGATTTTCACTTGGGTTGGAGTCAGGCGGATCAAACTGGCGAGATGCTCCCTCTCCGGGGCCGACAGATATCTCTGTTGCCTAAACCGGCGCTCGAGTTCGTAAGTTTGTGCCTTGGAAAAGAGCACCCTCCTTTTGCGCTTCTTACCAGAGTCGCTGCCGTTGCTCGAAGTTTCCTTGTCGTTGTCCGGCGATTCGTCGGCTGAAGGTTCCGGAGATTTTGCAGACGAGTCTTGAGAGTTTGCGGATAGGCCGTGTACTGGTCAAGAAAAAAGAGAGAGAGACAGAGAGAAAGAAAGAAAGAAAGAAAGAAAGAGAAAGAGAAAGAGAAAGAGAAAGAAAAAAGGAATAAAATAAAATAAAAAAACAGATTTAATACCACATCAAATAAAAATACATTGCATTGTGAATTGCGTTTGTTGATGACATTTCTTATCGTCAAATTTACAAACTAACACATTTATCGAAAAACATGAAGTTACTAATAAATACAGCCAGTTCAGCTATCTGTTATTACAGGTTTATTTTGGTTATTACAATATGATACTATAGAATTAACATCCATATTATCATGGGGTGTGTGACCCAAACGAACCGATGGTTTTGCCGTTTAGCCTATTCAACAGTTTACAAAGAGGAAAATGTAAGCGAAAACTAAGAGGCAATAAAGAGACTATTCCAGAAACTATCTAGACAATTCTAACTGCATTTATGAAACAGCTAATTTAGCTAATTTCACCGCAGTCATGACCACGATCCAGAAGCACATAATAGTTACGCCTTTAGACAAGCGCAACAGTGGGCTGTTGTCTACTGCAATATCAAAGACCATGATTTTGTAGATTGATTGCAGCCGTGCAAAATCAAATATTTGTAATAGACGTTCAGTAGCTATGTAAAAAAAAAAATAGCGCTGCTTTAGAATCGAAGAGAGTTTCGACTTGTGTGAATTCTTGTGGGGTGGCTTACTTACATGAGTATTGGATGCTGTCCGTAGTTGCGAGCCATCTGGTATATGGATTGTCGCTATTATCATAAAATGGATTCTTTAAAGGCAGGTTTTGAACATTCTCTAAAGGACTTTGCACTAGCACTCCAGGCGTTTTAGTCGCCTCAGAACCCTCCGTATCTTCCTCAGTCCCGGTGATAGATCCTTCTTCATCGTTAGTATCAGGGAGGTCCAAAATGTCCTTTACTGAAAAGCCCGTCTTTGTGTTGGTCAACGACATGTTCTGGGGCATTTGATGCAGTAAAGTTGCTGCACCAGTTTGGCAATCCTCTGTTTAAAAACACAAAAACACAAGACGATTTATTGAATGTAGGATCAGTGCCGTTTCAGCGCGAAGTAAACTGAAGTCGACGCATGAGGCTCGGTCGTTAACCGTTGCTTGGAAAAAAAAGTAGCGGAGAAATCAGTTCTGTAAGTCCAGGAAGAATGCCAAAGTGACTGAAGTGGTATATCTAGCTCATGGATATTGCGCTACTGCTGGGTGTTAGGGGGAAATAAGCCATTACCAGACTGATCAGTCCATATAAGGTTGGTCTCAACACATGAACCTGCAGTGAAAAAGCATTAAAAACGAAAAAGGTTGGCCACGTGTGGGCGGGTCTTGGGAGTCAAGTGGATGAAGACAGTGTTTGCCGATGTGAAATTGTGGGTTTTGGGGAGATCCTAGCCTATACCATTGGTGCTTCAGAACATGATGAGTGGTATAACGTGTCAATTAATTACAAAGATGGGGAGGGCCTTTTTACACCCTATTTACATACAAAGAACCTCCGAGTAGCTTTATACACATCATAGGCCTTCTTGAACTGGAAATGGACAAAACCTGTGCATAAAACTAATAACTTATAACGCAGACATAAATAAATTTCCCACTGAAAGTGATGCTTGGACCCTATATAGAACGATAATACCTGTTGTTGTAAACAAATGTTTATTTAAAAAAAAAAAGGCAGCGAAATCGCCTCTAGTGGTAATTTATGTAGGTCAATATTTTGGTTCGGGATTAAGGAGAAGGGTCGTTCACTGGACACGATTAAGCCATCAAAAAAGGATGAAACGGAAAAAAGAACATTTAATGATCTTGTTTTTTTTTTATTATGGATGATCATTATTAGCTTCTTATTAATATTCCAGTATAGCGTTATAATTTTTCATAATGTGTTAATTTGTATAATTTGTTAAATTATTTTAAAAAAGCGACACATTTCTAGTACCATTTTTTTTAACGTTTTCCAAAGACAATCGAAAGGATTATGTGGATAAACAGTACAACTGTTCAAATCACGTAAACGACAATTTACTGCCTACTCTTTTAAACAAATTTCTGATTTGTTTTCTGATTATATTTGCATTGCTTCTTTCGGTTGTCCGCAGTATATGCAAAAAGTGAAGCATTGTTGTTGTGTATTTTGCCTCTCCTTTTCAACCCTCTGTCCTATCTTTTCTTTTTGCCTCTTTGCCTCCTATCTAGTATGTGATGTGGGTGACAATGTTGCACGTTTCTAGCCAGTCCTCTGCTCATCCTGGGTGGTCGAACCCGGGCAAACACAAATACAAACCGATTGCTAAGCTGCAGACAATAGGGGAAATGTAGACAAATGTCCGGCTCCTGTTGGAAGCCTTTGTCCGGCCGTAGTTTTTGCATTTATTTAAGGGCCAAAATAATAGATGATTGACGCCCCTGTACAATACGTTCTAACTGTTTGGAATAAATCTGAGGTTGTTCCTAGTTGTCATGGCATTCACTGCTTTCAATGGACTATCTCTTCATTCATTTCTGTACCCCTTCACAATATCAAGGAAAGTCCTTCATCTCTCTCTCTCTCTCTCTCTCTCTCTTTCTTTTTCTGTTTCTCTCTCTGTCTCTCTCTCTCTCTCTCTCTCTCTCTCTCTCTCTCTCTCTCTCTCTCTCACACACACACACACACACGCAAGCAAATGCACGCACATTCTACGCGCAGTTTCTCTTTCGCACGCGCGCGTGCAAGCATACACACTGACTGGAATATTGGTGATAAGTGGGGTACAAATTAGATAAAATTATTTCTTTATTTGATCTATTTAATTATTTATTATGTGTTGAAATGATAAATTATTGCTGTTTGTGTTACTAATAACTGCTGTTAGAAGAAACCATGTTTTACCATTTCTGCTAGTAAAATGTTAGAATATCAGATAATGAAATGAGAAATATCCAGATTCTAGGGTAGCAAGATTAATTTACAATATCAGCAATTACATTGTTCATGAAATGGCAAACACGAATAAACAAGCATATTTTTCATTCTATGATCTTTTCTATAATCAGTTACCTGATAGGTAAATACTTAACCAGAGTTTTACGTAGAATTAATCACGCAGAGACAGAAAAATCGGACAATGGAAGCATTGAACTGGACGGGCCAGGAGCAAAGTCGAACAGTGAACGCTTTTCGCAAGGTCATTCTCCCAGCCTTCCCATGCCGCAGAGACAGGTTACTGAACACATCACTGTAACCATGAAATGATAAATGACTAGAGCCTTGCAAATATGCCGATTTACTCTAAACACAATATAAAACCGTTACTGTTGCTCTCTTTTAGACTATCGACATTGATGCAATTAAGAATTTTATTTCTAGCATATCATAGACTGGTGACAGAATTGGTAAACAAGGTATTAATTAATGAGCCAGTCTACTCTGTTCCCATGTAACCAGCACAACACACTCCGCAATCGATGGCAGGGCTCGTGGTTAGTCTGTAGCCAGTGATTTGGGAATGTGTTTGAACAATTGAACCGAGGAGTTCGGTGAGGAGAAGTAAATGTGCACAAGCTGAGTGGCTATACTTCACTTCAAGAGCCATTTCCTTCTGTTTACCTGTTTACTTTTGCAGGTAGCTCAAATAGACCGTTCGTCTTTACGCTTAGACTGAAAAAGGGGAGCGACACTATATGTTAGCGCACTGATTTTAGTTAAACTAGTGTAATTCCCGATGAGCATTTTCAACGGTGTTGACATCGCCTTTGCTATCCAAACATTTCAGTACTTGATGTTCCTTTATGAGTTGTGAACATTAGTGCCAGATTGGTTATAGATATAATAAAACGCTCTCATTAATTTCAGGTAAAAAAAGATAGACAACAACAACAATAATAATAATTTTTCATATTTTAATCATTTTTATTTTATTTATTTATTTATTTTTGCAGAGGAAGCAGAGCACTATTTACAGTGGTATCTCGGTCTATTATCTATTCGGTTTACAAAACAAATGATACAAAAAGGAGAAAAGGAGAAAATAAAATCTGCACAAAGCATCACATTAATATTTAAATTATATATTAATTCTGAAATTAAATATATATAAATCTGAAACTTATTTTTAGGAGTAGTAGCCTACCAAAGCATGTTTTAATACTTACAGACTATATGCGGTTAATAAAATAAAAATATTCGGTTTGTTGAATTTTCGAGGAAACAATTGACGTTCACTGCAATCTGGGATTGTATGTACCATACTTCAGATTTATATAGAAATACAATGTTTCATAATCCGACAATAAAACAGCACAATCCATTAATTAATTCCCCTTAACAAAAATGTCTGAATCTGTCAGTTTATGGAAGCTATTGTTAATAACTGGAAAAAAAGAAAAGAAAAAAAGACCTTTATACGCTTGATTAAAAAGAAAATCCTAATGCTGCCAGAAGGCCAGAGGAGTATAATAACGTTGATCATTTCTTGCTTTAATCGACGAATTTCAGCGTATTCCGATGCCTTGGGCGAGCAGTTAAGCTTTGATAAATGTAACCCTGTTTCCCTCTAGGTGCTCATGATAAATGTATAAACTGACAAGAGCGATTTTCTGCTTTTCCCCTGCGATTAAAAGGCCATAAAAGGGAAATGTTGGTGTAAAAATAAGTCTGGTGGTTTGTGCGACTTAGCTGCTGCCCCAAGAAAATGCCCTGCAGCACAGATCGTTTGGAGCTGGTCTGATTCTCCTCACTGCAGGGCAAACGCTGCGCCTTTATTCGTTTCAGAGCCTCTAATGATTAAACATGTCACAAGGAGATTAACACGGTGCCCATGGCCCAGGGATATGCCTTCATTTGTTTAACTACCAGTTTATTTGTTACGGCGAATTTCATGGCGCATAGTGTTAAATTCTCCATCCTGGCACCTTTATCAGCGTACCCAAAACAAATTGGTTTAAGGATTATCATTTTAATCACGTCTTTTCTCGAGTCCACTGGGACTATTTCTTCTATTTTTGCAATCCGTTTGAAATTAATTATAGATTAATTGAAATAAACTGTCCCTGCTTTACGCACACGTGAAGTTAGAAATAGTGCATGTTTCAGAGCGAGGTTTCCTTCGTTCACACCAATAAATTATAGTTGCATCCAGTCATATGATTTCCACAGAGGGTGATGGTGGAGATGGGCACCGAAGAGACATTTTTGATACTCGGGCGAACTCTGCCGGTACAAATGCGTATAGCCTGAAGAGAAAAAAGGGATAATAAACTAAGAGGAATAGATCTAATAGTGTTTTCTGCTACACAAACTTTCTCGAATAAATAACAGGAATAAACTCAAACGTAGCTATATTTATGTAATACGTTTAATACGTAATACGCGAAATATCCAGATTCATCGTTCACCCTAACTTATCAAAAATAAATTGATAGGCTACATTAACAGATGATAAACGATAGAAACAAAAGAAACAAAAACAAATCAACAACAACAACAAAATATAATAACAACAACAACAACAACAACAACAACAACAACCCCTTACGAAAAATGAACCATGGTTTTATCATAGTAAAATCGTAGTTAATTCGTGGTTACCATGGAATAACTACAAGAACCATCGTTTTATTTTTTTTTTATTTTATTTTTTTTATTGTATTCGTAGTAAAACCATGGTTAATTTTCGTAAGGGACAACCTAGTAATAGCCTTATAATCTTTCCTATGAATAGTTTATTTTATTTATTATGCTAAGACTGCGTCTGTCACATGGGTTTAGCCTATGCAATATGTTATGCAAATTTTCATATCCAAAGATTGCTTTTTAATATAAAAAGCTAGGCCTGCACCGCACGAAACATTACAAACAAGTTACTTGCTTTTAATAGAACTAAGTGCGTGCGCGTGCGCATGCACGAGCTCATCACACACACACACACACACACACACACACACACACACACACACACACACACACAGAGGCATTTAATCTTTGCACAACCTACCTAACGCACTGTACGTGGAGAGGTCGAGTGATAGTAATAAATGCTCACCTGGCGGCTGACGGAAGAGGGTAAGTGGTGCAGCTTGCGTTAAGACACCGCACAGTTAATGAAATATCTCCAAATGAAAGTAAGGAGTGCACGCACCGATAAGCCTGATGTGCTTTATATACCCGGGGAGCAAGCACTCCTCTTCTGATATTGTCCAAGTACGTTTGCATAGCTGGCGAAGTGGCTCTGCCTTAGATTTGCTACTAACATTGCATGATGTTTGTTTTCCCCCTGCAATGACGTGAGACAAAATATTGGCCATATGTTCGTCGGCAATAAATTGGTCATGAGAGCAAACATGGTTGCCTCATAAGAGCGCTTTTAGCTGATCCGTATTCACCGATTCATGCTACACTATTGACCAAAGTGCTATTACTGCCTTCTGTGTCGTTTTGATACACTTAGGCTGTGAATTGTTCTAAGCTGTTTATTATATGAAATAGCCAACAAAAAAGTTGATTCACATGGCTTTTGTAAACCTGCGGCTAAGAATGTCTCTGCCAGAAATCTCTATAATAAATCGCTTGGTTGCCATGCTGTTGCATGGCTAAAAGAGCAGATGTGGCATGCTCTGTTGGTGAAAACCCCGTTTACTTAAGATACCCTTATGCAATTGTTGATATCCGAGGTCAGAGAACTCATTGGTGGTCTACTCTAAGGTGTGAACCCATGGCTTACATTTTGGATCAGTGCGAATGGCTTAAAGCTTCTCGTCGAGTCTCTTTTAATCAGACAAAACGATGCAGTGTGCGTTTAATAAAGTCATTCCGAATATGGGTAATTAATAATCAATTGGTAGACTTACTAAATAAGTTAAGCCTCAGTAGTAATTAAAGTAGGCCTATTACAGATTCCACAGATGGTTAATGCTAAGAGTAATACTTTATCTGGCGCTTAAATAGAAAATGCCCATTTAAATTACATGCGTCAATATTTGTGATGATTTACTAAATAAAACAGCAATACAATTCAAGAACTGTAGCCTATATCGTATTTGCTTGCAATGAAGAAATAGCTTTATATACGTTACAGTAGAGCAGAATAATAATTTTTAATTGATAACACGCATATATCCTTGGAGAAAGGTAGTTTAAAGGGTTGGTTCACCCCTCAAATGAAGATCTTTTTAAGACACAGACACTTTATATGATGAACAGATTGAATTAAGGCTTTTATTCACATATAAATATTGATCAGCGAACATAAACCAAAGCTCAGCCGAACCTGAATGACACGTGAGAACAAACTTCTTGCAGATCCTCAAACTTGTTGCACGGCATTTCGTACGTATTTTACGAGGTGGCTAATTCCTACGAATTCATAAGACGTCACTCGTACGAATTCGTACGTTTTTTGCTAAATCGTACATATTTTACGAGTTGCCAAATTCTTATGAATTTCTACGAATGACCTACCCCTAACCCCGCCCCTAAACCTACCCCTCACTGGGGTTTAGACAAATCGTATGAATTTGTACGAATGAGGTCGTACAAATTCGTATGAATTAGCCACCTCCTAAAATACATACGACAAAACACGAGAAAGAACCTCATTGGTTCTCGCACGTCAAGCAAACATGCTTGAGCTTCCATTTACCACAACTGATGTGTGAGTTGATGCTTATAGGCTATGTGAATAAAATCCTAAATTCAATCTGTTCATCATATAAAGCAATTGAGTCTCTTTAGAAAATTTGGACTAAACCACTCAGTTTATATGGACTATTTTTACGATCTCTTTATGAACTTTTTGAAGCGTCAAAATGTCGGTTGCATAGCTGTCAATGGAGGGACAGAAATCGCTCAGATTTCATCAAAAATATCTTAATTTGTGTTCCGAAGATGAATGAAAGTCTTACAGGTTTGGAGCAACATGAGGGTGAGTAATTAATGACATAATTTTATTTTTTGGGTGAACTAACCCTTCAAAATGGCATCTACAGTAACGGATAATATGTTGGAAGGAAAGGCACATTTCGCCAATTAACTTTTTCTAATGTTGTTGTTGCCTTAATTAAATAGAGGTATTGTTATGAAGACATTTTATAGCAGGATCTAATTTGCATTTAAAAGACAAATGTATAGCGTAATTATTGTTATTTATCTCTCATAATATGTAGGCCTGCACAAGTATTATTTTCTGTAATGTTTAATACAGGGATGATTGTGAAGCGTCTTCCAAAACTAACCTTCTTACAGACAACTGAAAAGAGTCTTAAAGATTTTATTGTGGGCAGCTTGGAATGCTTCCATCACAATGATGGTTTTGTTAAATACGGAGGGAGCAACCATCAATCAGTGGAGGAATACATTACCACAGGTTTTTGTTGGCCACCACTTTACGGGTAAAAGACTGAGATTAGCCTGATGTTATCCTTGCTCTTGAGGGCAATGCCACGGTGTGACGAATACACATAAATAAATAGGACTCATCACTGCTTTCAGGTTCCATATTAATCTAAAGTAGCTGGTTTGACTAGCAATGTATTCATGAAGCTCCTTGCTGGTACAAAAATCCTTTCCACTCATCCTGTTGTGGATCTTTGTGCGATGGGAGCTCTATTATGACCACTCAGAGGGCTCCCTCAAAGACCTTCAGAGCAAGAATGGAGATGATAGACCCTTGTGGTCAAGCTATTAAGATATATCCCTTGCCAAAGCCTGATGACTCAAACACTTCAAATGAGCTGGACGGGCACATAAAGACACCAATGGCATGCTATTCTTGTATCTATCAGTTCAAGTTTTGATATATCAACCACTTGAGGAGGGTCGCTCATACAGAGAGAATGCTTCTCCAAACATAAATGCAACCGAGGGCTTCATTCGTTCTCAGCCAAGGATGCACTTTTGGGAAAAATGTTTAATTAACACCGGGGCAGCCCTGTGCATTTTCACTACAAACGAAGATCCTCTGCCTGGGAGTTGTCCACTCTTTACTTTTGCCTGGTTGTAATGGCTAGTGCTCTCCACTAAAAAGGTGCCTTTTTATTTGGTTCTGTAAAACACCATCCCGTTAATAGTTTCTGAAGATTCCAGGTCAGATGAATAGGGTTTCTGTGGTGCAGAGATTCATGGGAGTGAGTGTTCAAAAAGAAAGTGATTTAAGTGATTCTGCCTGACACTCTGGCGTTTCGAGTATCTATACACAAGATGAGCATGAAGGGTCACAGATTGAGCTTAAGAAACAAGTGTGATCAAGAGAATATTTTTTAAAATGTTTAGAAATGCTTCCCAAATATCACTCCTGTTGCTTCTGATGTGCTGTTAATACAGGATATATAATGTACAGTCCAAAGTCTGTTGCACCACCTTCTTGTAGTTGCAAAAAACATGGTTATTGTCAACATCAAATATTTTACTGAGAAACATCTCTCTGTTTAGAAAGCACAAAAATGATCAGTGATTTAATATGTAATATCCTTGAAGATGTATATGTATGCGAAATGTTTGAAATTGAGAGTGGATAAAAGTTTAAATGTTTTTCAATGTTTTTTTTTTTTCTTTATTGGCATATACATATACTAGGATAGGACTCCAGTAACTCCCCGTGACTCTATAGGATACGTGTGTATAGAAAATGGATGGGTTGATGGATGAATGTATGTTTAGAAATAAATGAGTATGAAAATCGAAATCAATACATTATGTACAGTATTGAAACAAAGTTAGCCATAATATTTTTGGCTGCAACATGCATTATCTGATACATTGTTGCTGTATTTTGCATATGTCAATTCTTTGTGATCTTCTCCAGAAGGAACAGGGTTAAGAACCATGGATGTAAATGATAAATAATGTAAATGATAAATAATACTATGTTTGGACTGCAGCTCTTAGAAACTGATGTGACTGCAGATAACTTGAGATACAGTACAACTTAATTAAAAAAAGTTTATATATATCACAGTTTTTATATAATAAACTGTGTATTTGCTAAAATCAGACCAGAATTTCCTGCAATTCAAGATTTCTGTATTTTCATAATTCTGTATTTGATAGAGTATTTAAAGGTCAAATAACTCACAAATGAATAGAACTTAAGCTTTTATCAATGACTCATTTCCTGCTGCTGCCGCAAGCGCACCTCTCTCTCTGCGTCTGCTGTTCCGTGAGAGGCTGAGGAGCAGCGCATTCAGTTGAGGCTGTGTGCTCTGTCAGAGAATGAATAAAATAGATACTATTGCTTCTAACCTGACTGAGTGATCATTTTATGTGTACATATAACGTTAGCCAAAATCACAGCAACTGTCTTTATCTTATGTGTATTGTGACTTTGTCAGACAACGTCTCAATTATAAATCAGGATTTAGCGCTGGTTTAACATGTCAGGGCTCGACACTAACGCTTTTCAATTAGTCCAGGATAAGTGGATTTTTTGAAGGGGCAAGTGAAAGAGAATTTTACTTGGACCTGATTAAAATGTCAATATACAAAAAAAAAAAAAAAACAAACAAAAAAAAAACAAAACAAAACAAAAAAACGTGAGAATGATTTTATTACATTTAGTGTAAGTGGCAATCAATAGTGGATGATAATAGGCTGTATAATGTACTGATGATAACAAAGTTGCGCTGTTGAGGTTCGCGCACCATCTCGAGGAGAAATGGAAACATGAGCGAAGCACACACAAAAAGAAACTCGGTTAAACATACTGCGGTAAAAATTCAAAATGTGGAGTTTTTATAACTTGATACAGTTAAGCAAAATCACACGAACAAGACTGCTGTTTTCGTAAACAGGCTACCATCATGATTTTCACGAGTTCGTTTCCTCATAGAATCTTTAAGCTAATACGGTTAAGCGTATTTGGCTTGCTGTCCGCTGTGGAGGGGCTCGAGGAAGCAGCTTCAACTCGAGCTTGGATATACCCCCCAGGGACTACTAGTGCCTGGAAGAGGAGTACGATAGATGAGATGCCTAAATTATGTGGTGGAGTTGGGGAGGTGGAGGGATATCGAAACAACTGATGCCAGAGCAGGGTGAGTAGCTGCTTATATGCTCTGGTCATTAATTGAAAGATTAGGGTTCCCTCCTCTTGAAATTATGTTTGAATTTCTCTAATTGAAAGATTAGATGGGTTCACTCCTCCCGAAATTATGTTGTGAACTTCACAAAAACGTGACACTGATTTCATACAACAGTTCAGTTAACAAATAGTTAAAATTAAGTCACTTGCATTTTAGAAGGAACTTTGACTGTTTTTGTTCTAATTTAGCAGCGAAAATAGTTTCAAACAAAGATCACAGCAGAACCATAGCGTAGCAACACTGACCCTGCATCCCAATGTGCATACTATCCACCCTATCCTCCCTAAATAGTATTGAATATTAATAATGTTACATACTATTTAGGATAGATAGAAAGTTCATTGAGATGCAGGCTCAGCCTTGTTTTCATTACTGAATGATTCAGCAATTTGAAGCATTTTGAGTCAAAGGTTCAATGACCCATTCATAAACAACTGCCTCATTCTTTAATGAATCAGCCATTGAAATGAATCGTTTAAATGAATGACTCACTTATTAAGACAGTTACTTGATGCCACCTACTGGTGGTTTAGTTTAATTTTTAAAAGTATCATTTCCCCCCAACATTTCTTACAATCCCATAACATTATTTAATGCAGTTGTATTTTTTTATTATTATTATTATTGTAAATTTGTAAATTATTCAGTTTGATTGGTAACAGCCCTTAGTGTCTTATTCCAATTAAATGTATTGAATTGCCATATGACGTCATCTATCGACATTTAGCGACATATATATATATATGGCATTAAAAAGGCATTAAAAAGCATTAAATTAGATTTGATGAAACCTGCAGAAACCCTGTGGACTGGCAGCAGAATACAGCATTTTTAATCGTTTTCGCAGATCCATGTGAATAGGGATCATTTTGACATTGTTGTCTCTACTTGGAAAAAGCCTTTCCATTTTAGTACATCATTGTTGTGTAAACAGATCCTTAGTTTTGCCACTTACCAAGTTTTGAAATGGCCAAAATTAGTCTAAAAGCCCAAATTAAAATGGAAACACAAAACATTACACAAGACAGAAAAAATCATGGCATATAATACACAATTAAAAAAGTTATCAAACATCTTAAAATCATCATGTAGATGTTCTAGGAATCAACGCAAAACTTTATCCATTCAACCACTAAGACACACAAACCTGCAAAGTTGCAAACCTTTGCTCCACATCACAATATATTACTAGGTTATCCAAAACTGAATCGCTCTTATTGCTCTCAACAGTTGTCTTATCTCATTCCCCAAATTTCTGTTCAGCTTTTTAGGAAGCATCACTGGCAAAATGCACACGGATGCTTCAGCATGATAACCAACTGCACAAACTCACTTTATAATTGAAAATAAAACTTTATTAAAGTTATGAGTGAGTCGCAAAGACTTTTATATTGAAACTTGCTATGAACACGGAACAAGACGCAAATGACAAATGCTTTGACTAGCGCTGTCAGTGTCAGCATGGCACGAGAATACCCATTAAATGTTAAAAGGACAAGATCGCAGTGGACATTCATGAGCATAGGACTGACCTGAAGGAAAATGCTAAATCTGAATGCAGGTAATACACTTGGTCACTCGATATCTCTCTCACAATCCTCTTCTATGAAATGCAGTAAGCATCAAGCTCTGGATAAAATAAAACTTTACACACTGAACAGACTTGAGCAGAATAATGACACTTTTTTTTTTTTTTTTTTTTTTTACAGCAAATCAATGCTCAGTTTCTTGTTTATCACTGTAAAGCTGTTTTGAAACAGTCTGTGTATAAAGTGCTATATAAATAAAGATGAGCTGACTAAACTTGAGAAACAATACTTAAAGACACATTAGTTCCCTTTCATGGGAACTGTCGACGCTGCGTCATTACGCGTTCCCAATACGTAATGATGCAGCGTCTCGTTCCCTATTCAGGGAACCAGGGTTACATACGTAACCTGAGACATTATCAAGAAATGGAGCTTTCAGAATGTCCTTTCAATATATCATCTAAGAGTTGAGCACGGACCAAGATTTGGAGAACAGTTCAATAGGTGGATTTTTTACTGAATCGAAGACAGACATTAATAATCCTCTCTGGTAGGCTACTTAATTCATTTGCAGAATTATGTTGTGTCTGGTGGAAAATGGTAGCTAAGAGAATAGGGACATTTGATACAGTGTTCTCCCACCTTTTTTGATTTTATTTTGAGAGAGGGATTTAAAACTTTCAGCAACTTTTCTGCTGCAGTATTTTAGTTTTAAGGACTGATACATATTGACATGGTTCATCTTATTCCTGCACAGTCTTGAAAATGTTTTTGTAGAAGACTTCACTCTAATTCTCTTGCAGTGGCATATAGTATATTGTGGTCATATCCACAAAGCTTCTAACTCTCACATTCTGTACAAGACTCATCATGTGCACATGGTAATCATTATTAACACTCTCTCTCTTTCTCACACTCCAAGTTTGTATGTAAGGCAGTTAGAGGTTCTTCTCTTTTGAGGCCAGGGTACGCTCCTGCTCTTCTCCAGGTAGAATGGCCGTACAAAAAAACAGCTGACCATGGTTTTAAGGAGGTTGTAAGGCTCTCCTTGAACCATACATCACCCTAGAGAGACACGTTACCCATCTGTGTTTTCTGAAGCCTTTAATTAACACATCCCAAAAAAGAAAAGAGTAGCAAAAAATTCAATGTGCTCTCCACAGATGGGCAGCCAAATTTAAGGATAATTATTCTGTAAATATACTCTTTATACTCTGCCTTTGAGGGCAATTAGCATTTTTTTGTGAGAAGGTGAAACTTTCCTCAAAAGCGGTCAAGATGACAATTTCGAATGAAAGATGGAAATCCATTTAGAAAGGGAATAAGATTTGCGTCCCCATTCTGTAACAACTGAAAAGGTGCTTTTTTATAAGATGATATCTATTGAAAAATAAAATGTCAAGGGCACAAGAAGAACCTTAATTGGCCATCTCTTTTTTGTTACATATAAATACGAGTACTCACTGATGTCCCAACCACATTTAGCGTTCAATACGGAGAAATGCTCTTAAGCTTTGATTTGCAGGACGAAAAACAATGGTTATAAAACCCTTAATAGTGCATTTGTCCATTTCTACAAAATAACTTTTTGTACTGGGCAATCCAGCCAATATATGCTTGTTACCGAATGTTAAATGTAAAAACAGTGACATGCTTATCAGAATAAGATTACTAACTTCCAGTTCTTGTTCCATTTAAAGCTCTTCGTGTTTATCTGACCACTTGAGATGATTTAAAACAAACGATCAAGGATTTTTAAAAGAAAGAATTTTGCACTTTTCAAATGGCAAAATAGCATTTATTAAATAGTTTTGTTAAAAAACAAAAACAAACCTAGAATGGAATGAAATATATTCCAGGGCCTCTGATCAGGCATTTGCAATGGTTGAATAAACAATTATTTGAGTTAACAGGTGCATATAATTTGTTTTAGCTAAAAAAGGAATGCCGTGATGGACACTTATGATCATTATTTCCCTGTTTATCATTTTAAAGCTGCTTTGTAAGCATTATATATAAATAAAGGTTAGTTTATGAAATCTGAAATGCACAGGCATTTCTCAAAGCAATTAGGAAAACATATGGGGAAATGCCGGTAGCGGTCATAAGCTTGCGTAACGCTGGAGAACAACTAAACTCTTACTGTACACAGTATATTCTGCTACTCTAAGGCCTCTGTCCTATGCACAGTATATGGGAAGCTGGTACAAATGTATCATATGCTGTTGGAAAAACTGGCCAATGGGAAAACTCTGTGGTGATGCCCCACCAGTGCTCTGCAGGAGCGGCCATACTGCTGCCATCTAGTGGCAAGTGCGTCACTATGCTCCAGGCCTGCTGTTCTGCAAAAGTATAGCAGAAGTGTTGTATGCAGCACCATGTCTCGCCATGAGGCAATTATTTCTTTTATCTACAGGTCACAGGCTGTCACATTCTCATTGGCCAGCACCTAATGGGCCATTATTTGAATAAATGGGGGTAACAGGGTGGGGCTGGTGACCCCCGTCAGAGCCATGAGCCTCTCCATATTGGCACACCTGCCGAGACAAGGTAACGTTTATCGGTGACACCTTCCAGAGCGGGAAGAGAAAAGAGACCCAATGTGGCTGTCAAGGTCAGGGCTCCAGGTCCAGCCTGGGCTCACCGCATCCCGTATCCATCCATTTGCTAAAGCCACGCTCTTCTGGTTGCCTGGCTACCAACTAATAAAGGTGGTGAAGCGTGGCATCATGGAAAACAGAGGTAAGATGTTGACTTTGAGATAAGTACCTCTTGAAATTAAACAGTACCATCACATCACATTCTAAATAGCATTTTCAGAGGTGAACTTTCAATGGCCCATAAGCTGAAAGGGGGTAAAATCTCTGTGTCCTGCAACTCACACAATAACTCGCATTTGCATAGTAGTTAGGTTAGTTAAAAGCAAATACTTATTAATGTTTTAATTATACCGAGTGAATGGGACAATATCATTATTCCTGTTTTTGGCCATTTTTCTAGTGTTTGAGAGTCTGCGTGTGTGCTTGAGGCTGGAGCACTTGGATGCCTCTTTATTAAAGTAAACAAAAAGATAATTATGTATTCTCCTCGATAAACGGTAGAGTGACGGGCGCTCACAAAATTCGCTGTGAAAACGGTAACTGGAGAGGAAATGGCTCTTAGTGTATGTACACTGTGTCTGTTCCTCTCTCTTTCAGTGGTGTAAAGGTCAAGGGTGAGGAATATGTTTTGATGGCACTTATTATAACCACAATCACATCTGCCACAAAGTGACTCACAGTGAGCGAGCGCCTCGAAGTGACTCTGTTTGGGCCGGAGTGAACTTTTTCAACCCACACAGGGCTGTTTCGCCCACAGCTAAGACCTGAGTGAGTAAACAGAACATCCAAAGAAAAAAACTAAATAATAAATTCTTGGAAAAAATGTACATCTTGGAATTTTTTTAACTGTAGGAGCAGGCAATTCTTATCTCTTTGACTTAAAGAGTCAGGGACACAAATATTTTTTTCATTCTCTTACATAATTTCAGGATTTTGAATCACAAATAGCTGAAAACTGTGAGTACATGTGTTTCGTTCAGCAATGAGAGTGTATGCAGACATGAAATAAGTGGCAGTTAGAGACAACAAGCCTGTAAAAAATAGGGCTTATTGATATTTCAATAAGCCCTATGTTTTAAAGCTGCTGTCCGTAACTTTTTTTTGGTTAAAAATTATCCAAAATCAATTTTTGAGCATGTACATAACCAGCCAGTTTCAAAACTATCTCCTTACCTAAGCCCGATTCACAACGGTAAGATTGTAATAATTTTTTTATTATAAAATCGGTAAATTACTGGTGGGTTTCTGCGGGAAATTCGGGCATGCAGCCATTCGTCTTTGCGTCATTACGTCATACCTGTAAACAGAAAGAACGAGTCCCAGCTAGTAGGCTACTGGTAGCCAATCATTTTTAGCGTTTTCTCACAGCAGCTGGAAAAATTAAAGGTGCTCTAAGTGATCCTGGGTGGAGTAACTGTTGATGTTCGAAATGTTGTCAAACAAAACAGAGGCTAGCTAGACCCTCCCTCCTCCTCCTCCTCCCCCTCCCCTTCATGCTTCCTGAAACGGTCATGAACGCGCATTTAAAATCATTCTTGTCGGTTATTGGCTGGAGCGTGTTTATTATGTTTCGTGGTCCAGGCTGCACCAGTTTGTTTTTATTGCCGTTTTCGGAGCTTGTGGTGACTACAGAGACTGTGTTTTTTTTACAGTGTGTTCAGGGGACAGGCAGCTAGCGGATAGTGAGGAGATGTTTGCTTTATGTGACAAAAAATGTTTTGGCCTAAAAATGCGTGACATCACTTAGAGCACCTTTAAACTTATCATTTTGATGGTGGATTGTAATCCAGAAAGGTTCAAATGTCAGTCATCAGTGACAACTGGAGATTCACCCGTAGTCAAAAGCAAAAGTCTACAGACTGCGGAGTGGCTACAGAAATTGAAATCTACAGGTAACGCTAATACACACTAAATACACATAGTCACGCAGTGCTGATGTTTGTTAACATTAACAATTTGAGAACAAAGTATAACAATGATAATAATTTGCACGGTTTTGACGTGATCCGAGCTAAGCGATTGTTAGATTTAATCACAATTGGCAGTGCGATTTATGCATTTTTCTCAGTTGGTCAGAACAAAAGTGGCAGATTTGTTACTTACTCCTTCTTTAGATGACATTTTCTGGTAAAAATTCAATTCTTATTTTGGTCATATACTTCCAAGACGTAGAATCTGTGATTCTGAAGTACAGTATTACCGATGTGTTGACTGGCAGCAAACATCAGATTCAACTGCACTGAGGAGTCGTGCCAATCCACAACCGACGTAAAAATGATAATTCCGCAAGTAACTGCAATTGCAGGTTTCAAACAGAGATGGCGACAAAGAGGCAAAACATACAGACTAGGGATGGTAAGATTCACCGATTTGCATCGGTGCATCGGCATAAAAGCTTACGATGCGATGCATCGATTTAAATAAGCGTGCATCGGATACATTTGGCATTTGTATCGCGATGCATCGTTTCTAACATATCTGCATCGGTAAAAAACGATTTATTCATATATAATTATTAGTAGATGCGCTATTCTTTTACTATTTATAAAGCGACCAATATTTTATGTAACTTTTAGATTGATTTCTCCGTTCTGAACTGTTGCGAAAGCGCGTTCTCTCATCACCACTGCAGCTGCTACGTGATTATGACGTATCACAACAACACTACAGAGACCGAGAGGTGTCCTCCTGAGAGTTACCACCAAGAACGGATTGACATGGCAGACCCGGAACTCTTTCTTCCACCAAGTCATTTTAAATCCAGTGTTTGGAAACACTTTGGGTTTTATAAGCGAGATGGAAATCTTGACAAAACCCATGCAATTTGTAAAATATGTCACGCCGCTATAAAATATACAGGCAGTACGACTAATTTAATAACACACTTGAAGCGCCAACACAAAGTGAGTGCAGCAGAGACTCCCTCCCCTTCGGAATCAGCTGTTGCTAGTACTAGCAGCTGTGGTACCGCTAGCAGGACGCCGGGTGCGCAAACAATTACAGAGAACGAGGGATTCCAGTACCTCCTCCTTAAATATCTACATATTGAATTGCACAGCATATTATTTTTCTCCATTGCATCGTATTACACTGAATCACATCGCGTTGAATCGAATCTAAATCGTATCGCACCGCATCGTAATAGCAGTGAATCGTATCGCATCGCATCGCATCGGTAGCTGCCTATATGTATCTTTAATGTATCGCATCGTTGGCTATGCATCGAGATGCGCATCGCATCGGCCTCAGTTATGGAGATGCACATCCCTAATACAGACTGCAGCTTTAAATAATAATTCAATAATTATAATAATAAGCCCTATTTTATATAGATTTTTCACAGGTGTTTTACCTGTATTTTGAGTTACGTATTGCATTGTGTTGTGTTTTAGTGTTAAAGGAAATGTCTGTAGACATAATGGACAATGGCCTGGCAAAAAATTACCAGCATGTTTTCCATTTTTCACAGATTTTTTTTTCCACAGTGCATATGAAAAAATGTATAGATTCATCACTACTCCAAGTTGCAACATTACAGCATTTTTATTAGCAATGTTTCAGTCAATCGATCTTCCTCAGACTTACAAAACATGCAAAAGTATCATCAAATTTAAAAACAACCCATTAAGGGACTATTTTTAACTGAAAACTTTTTAGGCATTTTGGTCGTTCATTTACGTCGCAACAGCAATTTAGGGGCCTGAAAATGCAAACTTTTTAAAACTTGTTTCAAAGTGTAAGGGTAGATTTACACGACAACGATATACTTAAAACGGAGAAGTTTTTCCTTTGAGTTTTCTGTGTACAGACGACACCATTTTCAAAATGATCCTCATTCACACTGATCCGCGAAAACTACTAAAAACACTGTATTTTGCTGCCAGGCCATTAGATGCCGATGAAACACTATAGACTGAACATGTAATATGCATGTCATCATTTCCACAGATTCCCATTTTTGTTGTTTACATGGAGACCATTTTCAAAAACTTGCACTTTGAAACCCGGTTTCAAAAGGTTGTGTTTTCAGGCACCCAAAACACCGTTGTCGTGTAAATGAACAGCCAAAACGCATTAAAAGTTTTACATTTTTAGTTGAAAAAGGTGTTGTGTAAACGGCCCCTTAGTTTTTGAAAATTATATCGTTATCGTTTCCATGTAAACTACAAAAACACAAATTTGTGGAAACTGTGATGTCATGCGTATGTGCATTATATGTTCGGTCTATAGGCTTGTAGTGTTTCCTTACAAAGTGACATCACCATCTACTGGCCCGTCAGTATAATACAGCTTTTTTTAGTCGTTTTTGCTGATCCATGTGAATGGGGATTGATTTGACATAATTGTTGTCTGTATGTGAAAAATGCAAAGGAAAAACATTTCCGTTTTTAGTACATTGTTCTCGTGTAAACGTACACTAAGTATGGAAGGCCGTTTCAGCATAAAAACGTTCCAGCGTTACTCGTCGTAATTATATTTTTACTAGTAATAATTAAATTAAAGAGCTCTATAATTTAATTTGTACTAGTAACAATTACAATTACAGAGCTCTATAATTCAATTTTTACTAGTAACAATTATGATTGTAGAGCTCTCTAATTCGGTTTTTACTAGTAACAATAACAATTATAGAGCTCTACAATTAAATTTTAACTAGTAACAATTACAATTACAGAGCTCTATAATTCAATTTTTACTAGTAACAATTATGATTATAGAGCTCTCTAATTCAATTGTTACTAGTAACAATTCCAATTAGAGAGCTCTACAATTCATTTATTACTAGTCATATGTCTCCATTGACGTCCATTCATTTTTAATTATAGAGCTCTGTAATTCTATTGTTACTAGTAACAATTGGGATTATAGAGCTCTCTAATTGAATTCTTACTAGTAACAATTACAATTATAGAGCTCTCTAATTCAATTTTTACTAGTAACAATTACAATTATAGAGCTCTGTAATTCAATTGTTACTAGTAACAATTACAATTATAGAGCTCTCTAATTGAATTCTTACTAGTAACAATTACAATTATAGAGCTCTCTAATTGAATTCTTACTAGTAACAATTACAATTATAGAGCTCTCTAATTGAATTCTTACTAGTAACAATTGAATTACAGAGCTCTCTAATTGATTTATTACTAGTAAAAATACACATTAAAGATATGTATAATTGCAGAGCTCTATAATTGAATTATAGAGCTCTCTAATTCAATTGTTACTAGTAACAATTGAATTATAGAGCTCTCTAATTGTAATTGTTACTAGTAACAATTGAATTACAGAGCTCTCTAATCATAATTGTTACTAGTAACAATTGAATTAGAGAGCTCTGTAATTCAATTATAGAGCTCTATAATCAAATTGTTACTAGTAAGAATTCAATTGTAGAGCTCTCTAATTGTAATTCTTACTAGTAATAATTAAATTATAGAGCTCTCTAATTCAATTGTTACTAGTAACAATTTGATTATAGAGCTCTCTAATTGAATTACAGAGCTCTCTAATGGAATTGTTACTAGTAAGAATTAAGTTACAGAGCTCCATAATTCAGTTCTTACTAGTAACAATTAGAATTAGAGAGCTCTGTAATTGCAATCTTACTAGTACAAATTGAATTACAGAGCTCTACAATAGCAATTCTTACTAGTAACAATTGCATTACAGAGCTCTGTATTCGGCGACATATCATTATGCTAATCGTGCCTTATGCATATTCAACTGGGGTCAGTGGCGTAACTTTGTTTTAAAAAGTGGGTGGGACAAGAATGTGTATGGGGAGGGGGGAATGTATGTTGTATTATTATTACAATAATAATAATAAGATATTAAAATTATAAATGTGTTCAAATATGATAGTTTTCCTACATCTGCTATAATGTCGTTAGTCTCGAGAGTATGTACATTAGTTAATAAATAAGACGATCCGCCTTTGATAATTGAATGTCCTGATGGGCTAGTGGCAGTTTCTCCGTTTAGGATGTAAGAGGTTCCCGGTTCTAACCCAACCATATGTTATTTTTTTTTTTTCTCATTAAAACCAAAGATGTTCATCAGTGATTGTATATCAAGAGCAGGGACACGTTTATATGTATTTTGTTTTTTGTGATTTCAACGTATCGAATAGAGAGTCTCCGCAACAGCGATAGATTGAAGTGCTAATCCGTGTGCACGAGCGCTGTGAACCCTGTTGCACGCGCCTCTGATAACAGTGACAACGAGCACTCAACAACATAATTTCAAAAACAACACATCCCAGCGCCAAATCGCCTATTATTAACACAAATTGATAATCAACTAGAGGTGTTTATTTTGTATTAGATATCCGCGATAATCATTCTATTATTGCATAACAATACTAAACACTGTAAATATTTAAAATTAATTTATACTCCTTAATATCAAGTTTGTCAAAACACTGGGTGGCTTAGGGCATTTCACCCTATATTATGTCCAGTGATATGGAGTGTTCTTGGCTCTTAGCTTTACCAATATACAAAGGTGAATGAATATAACGACTAAATATAGGCTTTCATCTCAGGCATCATCTTAATTTTGCTTTAATGTGAACATGATTAATATGTTACCTAAGTCTGTAAAATATTTCAGGATACTTTAGAACCACGCTACAGGGCTTTTATTTTGAAACTCACTTTTGTAGGCGGGAAATCTGCAATCTGTTTTGCATCTCATGAATAGGAGTTTTTACTAGTAATAATACAATTATAGAGCTCTGTAATTAGAATTGTTACTAGTAAGAATTGAATTAAAGAGCTCTCTAATTCAGTTTTTACTAGTAACAATTACAATTAGAGAGCTCTATAATTCAGTTTTTACTAGTAACAATTGAATTAGAGAGCTCTCTAGTGGAATTGTAGAGCTCTGCAATTGGATTATTACTAGTAACAACTGAATTACAGAGCTCTACAATTGAATTCTTACTAGTAATAAATGAATTGTAGAGCTCTCTAATTGGAATTGTTACTAGTAAAAACTGAATTATAGAGCTCTACAATTCAGTTGTTACTAGTAAGAATACAATTGCAGAGCTCTATAATTCAATTAGAGAGCTCTACAATCATAATTGTTACTAGTAAAAATTGAATTATAGAGCTCTATAATTGTAATTGTTACTAGTACAAATTAAATTATAGAGCTCTTTAATTTAATTGTTACTAGTAAAAATATAATTACGACGAGTAATGCTGGAACGTTTTTATGCTGAAACGGCCTTCCATACACTAAGAGTATTTACAGCTGATAATAATGACAAAAGCCACACCTCCAAATAAATTACAATGTTAAAATACCCATTACAAATAAGCATAATTCTACAGCCAAGTGAACAATAATACTAATTCAAAAACTAAATAGATCTACATTACAAAAATATATACTATTTCATCTAAGCAGTAAACCATTAAATTGATCATTTAAAAAAAATAATAAAATAGGATGCTCAGAAGGAGTTCAGAAGTCAGCATGATGTTCTATTTCCCGCCATGTCCGCCTCTCCCACGGTAAACGTTCCTTTACTTGGCCCGAATCCCTGTGAAAATGATGTCATTGGTGGGGCGCACTGACTACCTGAGGTGATGCAATTAAAAGGATGAAAACACCCGGAGCAAAGGCTGTGTACATAGAGAGAGACTCAGGACAATGGGCAGGGCAAGCCCTATTCAGACCCACATTTCTCAAGCACTGGCCTGGGGTCTTCCCCAAGCACCAAGAAGGGCTTTTGAGAGGGGTGCTTGGGTGGAAAGAGCATAGTTTATGTTGGGATGTAAGTGTGTGACCAGGGAGGTGGACAGAAGGTGTTGCTAGGATGTTGCGAAGTGGCTCTGAAGGGCCCAACTCTTGTGCAAATCGATGTGTCAGGCAATTATGCCAAATGACATCTCAAAAGATGGCTGATGGGGGTAGGCAGAGACTTGCTCTTATTATTGAAATATATACACATTTACTAAAAGGCACAAGTTGGGATGGATTGCTAAATGGTAATTGCAAGCTATTTGAATTACACATTGTAAATTGTGTGAAAATTACTTTTAACTCCTTAAAGGCCGGGACACACCAGGCCATTTTCGAACGTCGGTCGGCTTAGTTTGTTCGGTGTGTTCTGCACCATTCTCTCTAGTCGAGCGCTGTTTTTTGGGCCGATTCAGAGTGGTAAGTCAGTGTCGCCTGTCGGTGAGAGCGAGAACTCTAATTGGCTATTCTGCTTATGAGTCAAAGAGTCAGTGTACGAGAATAAAAGCTAAAGTAATGAAAGCAAGCAAAGTAGTCAAGTTGGTAAAGACAGAAGGCCGTTATAATTTTATGTCATCTTTCTTGAGAATTCGAATGCACAAATATTTTCATAATAACAGCATAGCTGGTATGCTGGTTTATGCTGGTCAAGTGGACCAGCATAGGACCAGCACTTGACCAGCATAAACCAGTTCAAACCAGCATACCAGCTCCAGAACCTACCTTTACCAGCACATGCTGTTTTTTTTTTCAGTAGGGTGGTAATCAAGCTCTGCTTTGTTTACAGTTTGTATATCTGCAGTATTAGTTTCGCTTTCCCTTTTTGAATGACTATTGATTCCTGCTGATATAGACAATTATTTATTTACACGCAGGTGCAGAACATATGTGTTAGTTGAAAGTCGCCTTTAGTCCTTTTGGTGTGTTCAAGCTCAGCTTTTTGGCCAAGATGCAGCCAACAAGAGGTGACAATACAGTCAGCTTTCCTTGCCACTAGTTCTTTGACGTCGGCTTGGTGTGTCCCAGGCTTAACAAGACAACATTCCCCACATTTGATCCACTACATTTGAATAGTTTTAAGTTTTTTATTTGCATTTTAGCGCTTTTCACAATACATATTGTTTCAAAGCAGCTTTACAGAAAATGCTTGTTTCGATGTTACATTTAGCAACAGTTATCAGCTAGAAATGAGTGGGTCAAAGTAATTTCCATATGGCAGTAACATACAGTTATAAGTACAGGTTATGTGGTTAGTTAGCGTCATATATTCATATTAAGCAGACACAATGAACTTGTTTGGCAGCAATTATAACTTTTGCTTGTATTGATTACAATGTAAGGTTAATATAAGACAGTTTTGTATGTCGATCCAAAGTTGCTGTCATCTGAAATCTTCACAAAGTCTGGATTCAAGGTGGAGTCGGCACAGTTTGTAGTTACTCCGGGATGGGCATCCAGAGGTAGAAACAGGAAAAAGCAAAAGGAGAAGAATTAGCATAGCTGCTGTCCATAGCATTTAATATGTATCTGGTACTATTTCATAAGATAATTGTAGTAAGTTTTGCTTGGCTAAAGAGATGTGTCTTAAGCCTAGATTTAAACAGAGATAGTCCTGATTTTCAGGAATGTTATGCCAGAGTTTAGGAGCCAAATGTGAAAAAGCTCTACCTCCTTTGGTAGACTTTGATATCCTTGGTATAGCCTACTATCAAAAGTCCAGAGTTGTGTGAATTTATTAAATTAAAAATAAATGAGTTAACAAGCATCTCCACATCTCCAAGATTTGGTCCACCAATGGCAAAACATGCTCAGTAAATGAAAAATATCTTTAAAACATTGTATATTGCCTTCAACATCTTCCACATCCTCTCTGAAACAAAGAGCCAATAGTTAGTTTAGGATCATTTGCCCTTGATAACACATCTAACTGCATGTCCCAAACCACTGGTTTGAACTTACAATGTTGTCTGCTTCATCTGCTACGCAGGTGTCACACCAAATCCACCCCACACACTTTGTTTCTTCATCAAACAGTTCTACATTAGCATTTTTTCATTAACAAGACACTCTTATCATTCAAATTGTAGATTATCACTTGTCCTATAGCAACACAGGTTGCCCTTGACAACAAAGAGGAGGTGGTGTAAGCGGAGCTGTCTGGCAGAATGAAGGGTACAGCGGTTTAACCAGTTCTGAATACACCACAATCACCATATAGTTTATTACACAGATTAAGAAACAGTGAATGTTGCACATACTGAAAGACATTAGCACGTCATCTAACCTATTGTACTCTCCTAAATGGTTCTTTATTGGCATCGATGTTTCCATCCACACCCATGGAAATTTTCCATTCCACAAAAGGTTCTTCAAAGTGGAAAAGGTTTTTTCAGATTATTAAAATGTTCTTTACTCTAAGAAAAAATGAAAGAAGAATGAAAGGTTCTTTGGGGAACCAAATTGCTGCTTCTATGGCATTGCTGCAGAAACTCCTTTTGGAACCTATTTTTTAAACATTTAGCAATGTTCTTCCCTGGACATCTAAACACCAAGTTATGTGGAATTTCTGAGAGACCCTTCTCTATTAGGTGTAATTGGCTTTACAACAAAGAGACAAATTCTGTTCTTCAAACAGTCCTAATATACATATAATTACCTATTGCAACAATAAAACACTTTAGATTGTACCAGTTCTGACTAAATGTAAAGATTAACTTCATGCTAATGAACAAAGGGTTTCTGAAATCATTTTGTGTGCTAACAGCAATGCACAGTATAATATACAATAGTTGGCAGAGCACATTTTCATGGTTGGCTACATAGCTAAAAACACAAAGAGGTTTATAATTTAATTACATTGTGAGAATAGCAATAGCAAGTGCTTTTTATGTGTGTGACTGAGTTTCACTGAGCTTGTGGATTCAAGTGTTTTGATGGGAGGGTTGTCAAAAATTGTGTGTGTGCAGAATAATCAAAAAATAATTATTCATGTTTGTGTTGGTATGGTCAACAGGCAAATATTAAAGTTTTGTTATATATATTGAGCGAGTTTGACAAGGATCAAATTGTGATGGCTAGACGACTGGGTCAGAGCATCTCCAGAGCAGCTCTTGTGAGGTTTTCCCAGTCTGCAGTGGTCAGTATCTATCAAAAGTGGTCCAAGGAAGGAACAGTGGTGTACAGTGCATCACAGTTTGTTGCGTATGGGGCTGCATAGCCACAGACCAGTCAGGGTGCCCATACTGACCCCTGTCCACCGCAGTGGCAACAGTGGACACGTGAGCATCAGAACTGAACCACGGAGCAATGGAAGAAGGTGGCCTGGTCTGATGAATCGCATTTTCTTTTATATCACGTGGAAGGTCAGGTGCTTGTACGTCGCTTACCTGGGGAACACTTGGCACCAGGATGCACTATGGGAAGAAGGCAAGCAGGCAGTGTGATGCTTTGGGCAATGTTCTGCTGGGAAACCTTGGGTCCTGCCATTCATGTGGATGTTACTTTAACACGTACCACCTGCCTAAGCATTGCTGCAGATCATGTACACCCTTTCCCTGGTGGCTGTGGCCTCTTTCAGCAGGATAATGCACCCTGCCACAAAGTAAAAATGGTTCAGGAATGGATTGAGGAGCACAACAACAAGTTTGAGGTGTTGACTTGACCTCCAAATTGCCCAGATCTCAATCCAATCGAGCATCTGTAGGATGTGCTGAGCAAACAAGTCTGATCCATGGAGGCTCCACCTCGCAACTTAAAGGACTTAAAGGATCTGCTGCTAACATCTTGGTGCCAGATGCCACAGCACACCTTCAGGGGTCTAGTGGAGTCCATGCCTCGATGGGTCAGGGCTGTTTTGGCAGCTAAAGAGGGACCATCATAATATTAGGAAGATGGTCATAATGTTATGCCTGATCTGTGGATAGATGGATTCATGACAAACAGGAAAAAAATTTTAAAAAATATTACAGTTCATATTTTCTGTACACATTAGGTCACATAATCCCTAATGTTTTAATAAATAAATAAATAATAATCCTTACTTACTCTGAAAATTCTGTTTCATCTAGCTGTATCTAACATAACAGGTTTTAGATTAAATTCACCAGTAGGAACATACGAATACAAGACAGAAATGTGATAAAACAAATGATGCACCCTCAAAACAATGCTGTTCCGTTGAAAGTTTTTTTCTTCTGTCACGCGTCACATATATAGGAGTGAGCTGGTAACGCGTGTCACAATGGGCTCATTCCCTTAGCAGCCGTTTGTGACAGTCAGTCCAGCGCAGATAAGAAGTTGATGGATGGTCTGCTGGAAATCAGCATCTCATTAAGTCACATGAACTAAGACAATACGTGATGTAACAGCCTTCTCTTTAAGTGAGAAGAAAACAAAACTTTTCTTCCTAAAATATATTTATATATTGTTAAATTGTGTGCTTTTATTAGGCAGGAATTATCACTTCAAAATGAATAGCACATTATTAAGTCTTCTAGTGGCTCTTAGGGTGTTTTATCAGGGGTTTGTATCAGCGTGCAATTCATCTAAAGCCATTCTTCACTCTGAATATGTTTTATATGAGGCCCCATTTATCATCGCCTGTCAGCTCTTAAACGCAGCTTTATTCGGTGTAGAGTTATAAATTGGAATCATTAAACAGTTTTTCATTTAATCTGATGCAATAACTGCCTCGCTTTTATTGGCTTGTGAAAAGAAAACAGTAAATACAATTGTCTGTCAAGATGAGCCGAGATAGTGGCGAGTTCCTCGCTCTCCCGGGCTTTTGGTGTTGAAATGAAATTAGGCTGAGCAACGAGGTAGGATCAGTGTCGTGGGGGTTTTGGAATGAACAGGGCTGAAATCGAAACATGAAATTGGGAGAAGCATCAAGACACTCCACTGAACTCCATAACAAATTCAAAAATTGAAATCTTTGTTTTTCTCCTCTAGTCAGTTCAAAGGCTTGTCTGTAGTTTGAGATATGAATGCAGTGCACACAGTATGAACCACATAATGCCTGAGCTCTGTGAACTCAATCAGATTTTCAAACATAAACATCCTTGTGTTAACCAGAGTGCACTGACCTGTCAAACACCAGGTAAAAAGAGTTTTGGTCAGATCTATTGGTAGAATGCATTTTGAACAACATCTATCAGTAAAGTTAAAGAAATGATTGTGGTTGGTAAGATTTGTTGCACTTATTTGACCCACATTGATATGAAGTGAAGCAAGAGAGACATAAAAACACCATGAAGAGTTTCATTAAAACTTTTTTAACCCTTTTTTTAACCCTTTGTTGCTTTTTTAGCTTTTATATTGATCATAAAATGGGTGGATGGATAATATATAATACTATAACCTTTACTATAACCTTTGGTAAATTACAATACAAAAATTACAATCTTTATAGTCAATGTTTCAATCAATGTGACTCCAGTGGCTTAAACTCAATTTTGTGAAGCATTGTGAGTGCTTTGGTTGCGAAAAAAAAAAAAAAAAAAAAAAAAAACATAATTTACCACTTTATTTACAAAATAATATTATCCAGAAATATTGATTTGCAATGTGCGTTCACGAGAGCTTCACAACGCATGAATGTCGTTTTCAGACTCGCACGTCAACTCAACATGTGTTCACGCGAGAGCTGACATTGTTGCGTGAACACGCTTTGGATAATATTATTTTGTAAAAAAAAAGTGGTAAATTATGTAATATATATATATATATATATATATATATATATATTTTTTTTTTTTTTTTTGCACAAACAAAGCACTCATGTCGCTTCATAAAATTGAGTTTTAGCCACTGGAGTCACAAGGAGTACTTTAAAGATGTCTTTTTCCTACCTTTCTAGACCTTGGAGTGGTAGTTGCGTTGGATCTCTATGGAGGGACAGAAACCTCTCAGACTTCATCAAAAAGATCTGTATTTGTGTTCCAAAGATGAATGAAGGGTCTTACGGATGTGGAACGACACAAGAGTGAATAATAAATGACAGAATTTTCATTTTTGGGTGAACTAACCCTTTACGAAAATCAGCTTCTATTTGCAAAAAATGAAGCAGCATATATTTTGAACAGTATATAAAAACAAACCAGACTGGAGCAAAATGTCAAGGTAAAGGAAAAACAAACAAACATGTATAGGTCACTTAGAGTAACATCTTTTAAAGCTAAATTGAGAAGCTTTTTCCTTTAAAGGTTAAAGGACAGCAAGCATTTCTGAAAAATAAATAGATGCCTGTGAGGATGTAGAGATGTAAAAAGACAGAATGAAGGGATGTGGAAGAAATGCACTGTCTTGAAGTTTTGAAGGGTTAGTTCACAAATGAAGATATTTTAAATTAAATCTGAGAGAAATTTGACCCTCCATTGACAGTTCAACTCATCACTTGTCACTTCAAAAAGTTTGTAATGCTAATCCATATCTTCGTAAAAAGATCGTAATACTAATCCAAAAGATCGTAATACTAATCCAAAGATCATAATACTAATCCATATGAATCAAGCATTTATTTAGACCAAATTTTTTGAAGAAATGAATTTGCTTACAAACAATTCTTTAGGCCTGTATGTATGCTTGAGAAAGTATAAAAAAATACACAAATGAAAACAATAACAATACAATAAAATATAACGGTCAGCTTTACAGGTATTGTGTGGTTAAATGTCAAAATAACTCATACACTACAGTAGTGTGTGGTGGGGGTAAATTAATTGAGAACAGCCTTACCTCAGCTGACATTTGCCGCTGATTATTAAATTGCTTAATTAAGGTTTATATATACTAGTTTCCATGGCAGAGTTCAAGATAAATGTTTTCATTACTATTGGAGCTGCCAGTTTAAGTTTTAAATGATTATTAAACAGCATGCACAAGCTATGCAAAAGTGGCAGTACTTCCGGGGCACTCAGGGCACATTTACATGATAACAATATGGTTAAAACAGAGAAGGTGGGTTTTCTGCGTACAGATGACACCAGTGTCAAAACGATCCCCAATCATATGAATCCGTGAAAATGACAAAAAACGCTGTATTCTGCTGGCAGGCCATTATATGGCGATTAACACTAGACTGTACATGTAATGCGCATGTGCATGAAGTTGGTGACATTTTACAACATCTATCTTTTTCCATTCTTCAAGAATGACCTCTTTTAGAGACTGGATGCTGGATGGAGAGTGATGTTCAACTTGTCTCTTCAGAATTCCCCATAGGTGTTCAAGTGGGTTCAGATCAGGAGCCACTGAATCACTTTCACACTGTTCTTCTTCAGAAATCCAACAGTGGCCTTAGAAGTGTGTTTAGGATCATTGTCATGATGGAAAAGTGCATGACGACCAAGGGCACGGAGTGATGGTAGCATCTTCTCTTTCAGTATAGAGCAGTACATCTGTGAATTCATGATGCCATCAATGAAATGCACCAGCAGCACTCATGCAGCCTCACATAAGGACACTGCCACCACCATGTTTCACTGTAGGCACCATGCATTTTTTTGGTATTCCTCACCTTTGCGACGCCATACAGTTTTGAAGCCATCAGTTCCAAAAACATTTATCTTGGTTCATCACTCCAGAGTATAGAGTCCCAGTAGTCTTCATCTTTGTCAACATGGGCCCTGGCAAACTCTAGGCAGGCTTTTTTGTGCCTGGCCTTTAGGAGAGGCTTCTTTCATGGACGGCACCCATGCATGCCATTCCTCTGCAGTGTACGCCGTATTGTGTCCCGGGAAATGGTCACCCCAGTTTGGCTTTCTACTTCTTTAGATAACTGCAGTGAACTTGCATGCCGATTTTCTTCAGCCCTTCTCATCAGAAGACGCTCCTGTCGAGGTGTTAACTTCCGTGGACGACCTGGACGTCACTGTGAGATGGTTGCAGTTCCATCTTTATTAAATTTTTGTACCACTTTTGCTACAGTATTCTGACTGATAAGTAAAGCTTTGCTGATCTTCTTTTAGCCTTCACCTTTCTGGTGTAAAGAAATTATTTTCTTCCTCAGGTCTTGTGACATTTCTCTTCCATGTGGTGCCATTGCTGACAGCATGAAATGGGAAGGGGTTTTAACACCCTTTTATAGTCAACTGTCTGCTGGACACCTGTGTAATGAATAATTAGCATCACCCTATTGCTGGTATCACCATAGTGCTGGTGTGGCCCTGTCCTAAATGGCACCCTAAACACTCATGGCCCTGCTACAAGTCCGCACTTTCGCGACGTAATGTCGCTTTGACTCGCAAGCACCCTTCTGAAGCCTAAAATTGACAAATGGGACAATCTATGGTCTATTGGACTTAACGGACATGCGCACGCGGCAGCCATTGTAAGTCCACAAGATCGAAAGTGCATAGAAGTGTGCCATTTGGGACAGGTCCTGTGTGTCAGTGCGATTCCGCCTATCCCGCCTTCACTAAAGGCAAGTTAATCGAAACAAATTGTGATTGGATGGTAATTTTGTTCTATGACCAATTGATTGGGCTGTTCTCGCGTGACAGAACACTACCACTAATCGTTCTATGAGCAACAGTCATAACGAAATTTTAGGAAAGAAGAAATACGGGACAAATCATGATTTTTTCTTAATGAGTCGGGACACTAAAAATAGAGCTGAAATATGGGACTGTCCCGGGAAAAAACGGGACTGGGGCAATTTCAAACACAGCTTGTGGGAGTATGTGTCGCACCCAGGGTTGGGCAAACATACATCAAAATGTATTTTAAAATAAAATACCTTAATTTTAAGTGTATCAAAATAAACTACAAAATACAGCAGCCACACTATGTATCAAAATAAACTACTGTATTTTTGTATTTTAAAAATAATAAAAAATACTTTTACAAGGGAGCATGAAATTTCTTTGCAAACCTTCCATCAATTGGCCTATTTGATCTCTTCACCATTACACTGACTGATTAAGTAAACAATGTTTGATAGCAACAGCTTTTCTCTGCCTGAGCCATGCAATAAATCTGACATGCAACCAGTTAACGGCACAATATGTACAGTAGGATTTTTGGATTAAAATATTTAAAAACCTCTAGAACAATGTTATATATTTTGTTGACTTGTGTACTTACAATATCCCAAATGTTTCCAAGAATGTTTAAATCCAGAGAAATAAGCAATTTTAACCAGGACACAGACTGTCCATATGTCGCGTATCAATGACATCATTACCTAAATGGGTTAAGACATGCTTTTTTGGGGCGTTAAATAATGGCGTAAATACCAGTAAATTGATGAGTGCAAATATTAGTAAATCGCATTGCGTGATTCATTTAAATACTCTCCTCCCATAAATTTTGCATCTGAAAGGGAAACTCCTTCAAATGCATATGCAATAAGGTCAGCCGCAAAAACAACTCAGTCCACGCCTTTTCAGCGCTAATTTCACACTGTGTGTCTTTAGTAAATCCCGACAGTAGTTTTTTAACACCAAAGGAGGGTTTGCGCTGGCGCAAGCTGTTAGTAAATCTGGCCCTTGGTCTTTTTGTTTGAATCTTGTTTTCTTGATTTACAGCGATGTTTTACCATGACTAATATGGTTCTAGCTTACTGCAGTACTGCAGTGTCTCAAAGCAGCCGCTGAGCGAACGCACGGAGTAGCATTATAACAACTTTCACTACACAAATGTATCTAATATGATAAACAGCGCTGGTTTACCCTATGTGCACATGACCGGAAGAAGTGGAAGCAGCGAGTGTAGCATAATAAAAGATCCGCTGCTGTCGAAACATGTGTCGCGCTCGTCTCTCATTAGCAATCTCTCCAGCGACCTCGTTCAGCTTCTCACAGCACTCGGCCATGCTCTGCTTACAATAACGTTAATAATCTCATCCATGAACATGATTTTTGCCTGAGTCCTGTCTTGATTCTTTTCCACTGGCTGTAGACGTGAAGACAACGCCTCCCATGATTCCTAGAAATCAAGGCGTCATCAAGCTTTGCCTTTGTTTTGAATGAGCGATCTCTAGTGGCGAAAATTTACATATTGTGGCTTTAACAGATCAAATATTCACAAATCCCTGTGATCTCCCAGATGAAGGTTAGTTTTAAAGTAACCAACAGTTTAATGTTTGTGAATGACTCATAATTGTCTCCTAATTTAGTTACTTGGTGTTTGGTAACAAAGGGCCTACTTTGCATCAGCAACACTGACTCAATGACAAACAAGTCATTCATAAGACGGCAACTGATGGCACCTGTATTCATAGCAACTAGTTTCAAACTAATTAATCATTTGATTGTTAATCATAAATATAGGGGGCTGCTGCTCGGTATAATAGTTTTCAAGAACATTATGTAAATGGGTATACTATTTAGCCTAGGCAACTAAAACGAACACCAAAACTTAACATGACCTGTTACAAAATTATAGCAATTTATGCAAAAAATTGATGGAAAGCTGGCAGCCTGCACATTTCTTCCATATGGATCAATTTTCTGTTCTGATCCCAACAAGTCTGGGCAAACTATAGGCACCAATCAGAGGCTGCAATTTTATGATGTCATCATGTAGATTTCTTACATTGGTTCTCTCTTCAAGCAAGCATGCTTGAACTGATTAGTTGATTAGTGTTTATATGTAAATAGAAGCCTGAATAAAATCTGTTCATCATATAAAGCGATCGTGTCTTTTCAGAAAATTTGGACTAATCCGCTTAATTCATATGGATTACTTTTACGATTTATTTATGAACTTTGTGAAACATCAAAGTGGTAGTTGCATGGACTGGACTGTCAGTGGAGGGACAGAAATCTCTCAGATTTCATTAAAATATCTTCATTTGTGTTACAAAGATGAGGGTTATTGGTCATATAGGAAACTGCTGCATTTTTTTTTTTTTTTTTTTTTGATTATCATAGTCTTGATTATCTTAAGATTTTAGGGAACAAGTGGTACTTTAGATTTAAAAAAAAAAGTTGCGAAGATTTGCGCATTACATATTTTTGAGCTGTAGGCCTACTAAGGGAGGTTTATTCATTGCATGGCGAAATATTAAAAAAAAAAAAAAAAAAAGTAAAATGTCACTATTTTGGGAGAAGACTGCCACCCTCTGGGCTGATGTTTTGTTTAACATGTTATTATTTATTTATTCATTTTACTTTATTTTAAATTCACTAATCAAAGCAAGGTATTTGCCATTATCTGATAGATATGTAAAGCTGAGAAAGCCTTTAGTAAACGCTTTTCTGTCCTCTTTACTCTCCGCTTCACAGGCAACTTCTTTCATTGCATGGTAATGAGGACAGAGGCGAATTTTAGCCTAGAAGCATATGAAAACCTCTGGCCTTGTAAACACTCAATGAGAGAAAGCCTATTCCTTTGGTCATCGCACCATCAACTTGAAAGTGAAGAACTCAATTACAGGTGTAGAGCAGCATGTGAGGGTCAGCCACTTACATTTCACCCCAGTTTATTTCTGTCTCGCTCTCAAGGCGGCAGTCTAACAGCACCTAGTTCCACTCTCTATCCTTCACTGCCATCTGCTGGTCGTTGGAAGACTTCTTAAATAAAACTCAGTGCAACAGTGAAGAGGGATCCAGCAGCACTTGTGGTGTAGGAAACTTGATTGAATATCAAAAAATACGAAAAATATACCGACATTTAAAAACTCCTTCATACTAAGATTCAATCTTAGGATTCTTCAATGCATTCGACATTTAAAAACTCCTTCATACTAAGTTAACCACTCAACGTTAGGAAACTAATGTAGTAAACAGCTGACATGTCACATGGACCCATTTAATTTTAAGAATTTATAAAAAGTTAATTAACTCAATAAAACAATCAACCAATCAAAGTACGCCCTTGCATCATACACTTTCTATTATCTTAAGGGTCCATCAAATATCTCCAACATTAAAAACAAACCAGGTCCATATAATGCATATTATACGACATCACAAAAACTCTTTAAACAACAACAACAACAACAACAACAACAAAAAAATCTTCATTCATGTCTTTTGGAAATAAACTAAGATTAAAAAAAAAAAAAAAAAAAGAAAAAAATCTCTTTTTCCTTATGTTGCCACCTCTTATGTTTGTCTTTATCTGTTGGATGCCCAGAAAGAGAAAAGATGACATTTTATGGTTTTGCAAAGGACTATTTGGATCCTTTCTATTTATTGCACTCAGTGTTCAGTTATCCTCTCTTTTAATGAGCGAGATGTTTCACCAACATACATTTTATTGCATGGAGATTGTTATACAACTTTTAATAATTATTGGGATATTATTACATTTATATGACAATTAATGCAATTATCAAACAACATTTGTTTGACATGTAAGAGTATTTTGTGATGTTTGTTTTAAAGGACAAGCGTTTACAACTCTATGTTTCTTGCCCTTTTATAAGCAATTAATGGTTCCTTATTAAACATTCCATTCAATTTTGGATCATATTTAAGAACATACCAATATTTAATATAACATCATTAATATTAGGACTGATTGTTCTGGGGGAGTATAGGCTACATTGTGCAAAAAAAAAAAAAAAAAAAAAAAAAAAAGAAAGAAAAAGATTTGAATTATTTTTTTTTTCTTTCTAAGGATTCATATGTGTGTCTTGACTTTTTGTTTTTTTCAACGTAACTTTTCAAGAAAAAAAGAGAGCTTCATATAATCAATCTCTTCTAATTTTCCTAACAAACAGTGCAGCATATTGAAGAAGTAGCACAAGCATGTCATGATGAGTATGTATTTATTTATTATGCTGTGATAGTTTTTTCAACTGCTTACACACATTTTAAAAACTTTGCCTCTTTTTTCAAAACTTTACACTGCACTGCATTCAAAATATCACAAACACATCTCAAAAGCAAACATTTGTCTTACATTGCAAACACCTTTGCCATAATATTCTATTTTTGGATATATCATATACACACATTGATTCAAAACCAAAAGCTCTTCTTCCATGAGCTGCTATGTACATTTCTGTACAAGACTGAAAGTAATTGGTAGAGAGATGCTGAAAAATTCACAGTAAACACGAAAGCAAGATTGAAACCATACTATTTATTGTTTTACTGTAAGCATTTGTGGTTGTGAATACAATATTACAGTACGGAAAAAAAAAAAAAAAAAAAAAAAAGAAATACATCAACTAAGTGTGGTTGGACAGAAACAATAATTGTGTTCGAAAAAGGAAATCAAGATACTTCCTGTTAGATTTTTGTGTATTAGAGAATTGTGTGTTGTGTTTTATGTGTTTTATGAAATTGAAAACTGAGCGGAAGGCCAAGAATTAGTATATGGTTTTGCAGATTTGGTGTGTGGATCTGCTGTTTGAGTGTCAGGTTTCAGAAATTGTGTGACAAATATGGATTTTGTGTGTAAGAAGTTGAAAAAAACTAAACATTAATAATCAGTATTTATGTGAGATTATCATTCATAAGTATAGGCAAAAATGTGTTGTAATTTTAAGTGTTTCTCAATCTCAATATGTACTGTTGCAAATGACCAGTAAAGCAAAAGTACAGTTTTAAATGTCTTATAACTTGTTGCTGTGGTGAGAGGCGTTTAACATTGTTCAGTTCTATTGAAGTCCAGACTTGTCCCAAACAGTCCACTATTATTGTATCGCACTTTATTATTTATTCACCCGTACATGCTCATGTTTCCACCTGCAGGTTCAAGGTGTTTATGGGTAAACAACTGAGATTGAGAAGTGTTGTCCATCCAACAGGGTTTATGACCCAATCCTGCCCTCTACCGACTAGTTTGTAGTTTCTTCCTTGGAAAGTTTGAGCAATGAAAGTCAAGCTGTTAGCGTCATCCTCAAATAAAAACAGGAATTCACTGACATTAATAATAAAATTGTTAATTATATTATTATTCATTATATGTACATATTATTTTAAAAATTAAATTAAAGGCTGCAGGTGCATTGTAATAGAATAAATGTAGGCTATAGAAACAATGAAAGACAAACAGTGAAACGAAAATAGATGACATTTTGTGAATTTATATTTCACCTAATGCTGTGCCTCCTTCAAAACTGACTGCTTGTCATGTCATCACTCATACTGTCTTATCTAGATTGTTACCTGAGACTTGATGTGACTGCAGATAAGGGAGCAGTTTTTTTTTCCCCAACCATTGTGCAAATATTGAGAGCCCTTATACACTTCCTCTTTCTATCACTTCCACCCCTTACCTCAGAGTCAGCCCTTAGCCACTAATATCATTTGACCAAGATTTGCACAATAAACAATACACACAAAGAAGTTGCGGTTGGAGAATTTATGCTGCTTGAATTGTCTCAAAATAATTTATTTTCATGTTCATTAAAAGGTACAAAGAAAACACTTATAAGGTGAGTCATTAGTCATTGACATTCTTGCGGTTGTTTTGGCTCCTGGTCAAGAACAAAATAAAGGTGACTTAATCCATGACATAACCCCATTTACATTAGGCCTCAAAATATGGCGACTTGTTTAACAAGTTGGACAAGAACTGCATCTAGAGACTTACCAAGCAATAAGACTGCATTGTTTAAGAAGCCATTCTAATGGAGTGATTTAGGGAACAGGTCAAATAAACTATGATTCAAAACCATTACATTCTCGGTCCACACAGCTGATCTGTCACTGAAAGGAAATCACAGTACTTATTCAAAAGGATTTAGCTCCACCATACTCACACTTGTCACAAATGCTGTTCAAAAATATAATAATCACAAAGTAAAAAATAATAGTACCACTTTACAATAAGGTCCCATAAGTTAACGTTAGTTCAATCATGACAACTCTCCAAATAGTTTTAGCATGTTATTGAATATGGCAATGTTAATGTATTTTGCTATGCTATGCTAAATCTGCTATGCTGCTGCTGCTGCTGATGATTATTGCTGCTGCAGAGCAAGACTTGCTACTGCTTATAGATACACAGACACATTGCTGTGAGCACGCAAGGTACGCTGCTGCTGCTAAATAAATATAGACATTCATGAAACCCGTAGCAGATCTAGGCAGGTGGAGCTGGGGGAGGTGGAGGGGTTCAGACGAACTCTGATAATGCGATGCAGGACTAGCTTACAACAGAACCATACTATTTAAATGTTGAGCAAGCAATCTCATTGGCTGCAAGATTACCACATGGCCAACTAGATATGGATTAATCATAATGCATTAACTAACATTAACAAACAATGAGAAATACATTTGATAATGTATTTTGTTTAATGCAACTTTATTGTTAGTTCATGTTAGCTCAATTCTTTTAAATAATATTAACAGATACAACATTTGATTTTAATAATATATTAATAAAGGTTGAAATTAACATTTAAAATTAATAAATGCTTTAGAAGTATTTTTTGTGGCTAGCTCATGTTAACTAGTGTTAACAAATGGAACCTTATTGTAAAGTATTAACAAATTGATTAATTCTGGAAGTACTTATATTTTGCTAAAACATTTTTTATGAACATGTAATGAATATCGCTCACACACACACACACACACACACACATGCATGTTAGGTTTTTGTGAATTGTGGGGACTTTCCATAGGCCGCAATGCATTTTATACTGTACAAACCGTACTTCCTATCCCCCTACCCTACCCCTAACCCTAAACCTAACCATCACAGGAACCTGTGCATACCTTTATTTTCTCACAAAACCACCATTTAGTATTTTTAATAATTAATTTACATTGTGGGGACCGGTGGCCGGTCCCCACGATGTAGGTGAGCTCAGGTTTATATTACATCGTGGGGACACACACACACACACACACACACACTTTACTTTTTACAGACATTTGTCAACAAGGAAAATGGCTCCAGCATTCAATATATTTTTATACAAATAATCTGAATTTATACTAAAACAAGTCACGCACCAAGACTAAAATCAAGTTACATTACAAAATGTTCATCATTTTGTTGGGCGGTTGTTATTATATTGTCACAGACAACAGATAATGGCCAGGTTTCCCAGTAACATTGCAAATCATAATCTACAGATAATCATAACTTACATTGTACTTCAGTAAAAATGGATTAATGTCTATTTCCCAAAACAAGCTTGCAGATAGCTCAATAATGTGCATTGTTACAGGATATGCCAGCTCTAAAAGCTAAACCTAAGCAGATTTATTATAGATAGAGAGAGATATCCATTCATTGATCTGCTATGAGCACACCAATTCAAAATAAATCATGAGCCGTAAATGGCAGGTGACTAATAACCCTGAAGTGTTACACTTTACAGTGTGATTCCATTTGTTATCATTAGTCAACTAGAATTAATGAAAAATACTAAAGGTTCTTTAATCTTAGTTTTAATCTATGTTAATTTCAACATTTACTCAACAACATACATAAGCTGTTAATATTACTTAATGGACCTGCGCTAACATGAACTAACAACAGTACAACAGTAGCCGCGTTTCCACCAAAATTACCCGGAAAAATTTGTCCCAGGAACTTTTTTCCTCGGAACTTTAGCCGCGTTTCCACTGCAGGAACTTTCCCCAGGAACTAGGAACTACACTGATTCATTTGTGCTCCGATGTTTCCTGAAGCAGTGTTTTGAAATCGGCCATCACTAAATAAGTCGTTATTTTGGTTTTTTTTTGGCACACCAAAAATATTCTCGTTGCTTTATAATATTAATATTGAGCCACTGTACTCACATGATCTGATTTAAATATGTTTTTAGTACCTTTATGGATCTTGAGAGAGGAAGTATCATTGCTCCCTATGGAGGCCTCACTGAGCCTTCGGATTTCAACTAAAATATCTTAATTTGTGTTCCGAAGATTAACAAAGGTCTTACGGGTGTGGAACGGCATGAGGGTAAGTAATAAATGACAGATTTTTCATTTTTGAGTTAACTAACCCTTTAAGAGGAAAAAAGACAGAAAAAATGTCACTGATTAGCTATTGTTGCATGCAAATTTATTTCATCAGAAAACATGGCTTCCCTTCTTCCCTTTGAAAAGCCTGTCAATGGAAAAAGATGCATTTTGCCTTTATAATGGTACTGTATAATCTACTAGTGGCAGGGTTAACTGCCTATATTAACAAGGCAAACCCTTTGATACATGAACCAAAGACCACCTGGGAGCCATTTGGGAAACACATTCTATCTATTTAAATGGGGAAATACCAAATATCAATAATAAACATTAGCATAGATTTAGCATACATTTCAATAATATATTTTATATCACCAAATTAAATCTGAAATAAATGGTAACATTCTGGTATGCAATATGCATTTCTGCATCTGGTGAGCAGTGCTAATATTTTTAAAATCTGGCTAAAAACATTAACAGGTTGATTCAGGTAATTCACATGCAAGTTTCAACCTGTGCCTTTGTAAATAGGCAACTGAAAGGCGGGACTTCCTTTCATACTATTGAGCATTACAGATACTTTTTCTTCCTCTTTTATTGTCTCTGGTTGAATAAAGGAGAAAACTTTGGGTCAATTTCCCAATGATTATTTCTATCAGACATGAAAATAGTGTAAACATACTGTGAAAGAAGAAAATGTTGCGATATCTTGTCAATAATGAAATCTTATTTTTACTTAAAGGTACACTCCAAAAAAAAAAAAAAAAAAAAGTTGAAAATGGACAAACCCAGAGATTGGGTTGTTTTAACCCAGTGGTTGGGTTAAATGTTTGCCCAACCTGGTGGGTAGTTTTCTCAACTATTGTTTAAAAATTACTGTATTGCTTACTTAAAATGAACCCAAAGTATGTTGGAAATTAACATTTATTTACCGCTGAGTCAAAACAACCCAATCACTGGGTTTGTCCATTTTTTTTTTTTTTTTTTTTGTATATTCTGTGTCATTTCCTGGATGTTAAAATACTTGTGTATTTTAATCTTATAATGTGCAGAAACAAGAATAAGTACAGTAGGTCATTCATACAGTTGGTTGATTTCCCCAAAAAGTGCAAACACTGTGCGAGGCTCTAAACTTTCAGCAATGCTCTGTTTGTCTGAGTGGCCTGACAAACCAACATTGACTCAATCAGTAACATGAGTTTGGTGTGGGACCGCCTGTTTGACTGACCAGTAGTAAAAAGGTTGAAGGGTTTGTAAACAGTTTGCCCAGGTACTTCAAACATACTCACTTCACCTTTAAGTTGCTCTCATAGCATTCTCTGGTAGACATTATACACATAATCCATATGAATGAAGTGGTTTCATCAAGTGACATGAGCACGTTATATGATTAATGATTAAACTGCTCAATTAATATGGATTACTTTTAAGACATCTTTATAAACTTTATGAGCTTGAAATTTTAAATACTTTCATTCACTCCATTAGATGGCTTGATTTCTTTATTTTTCAGTGTCATTACAGTTTTTTTCAACTGCTTACACATTTTCAAAACTTTGCCTCTTTTTTTTTTTTTCAAAACTTTACACACAAATCCAAGAATTGCACACACAAAATGCAAAATGCCTCACATCTCTTGCAAAATGAAGCTTTGCATTCAAAATATTACAAACACATCTCAAAAGCAAACATTTGTCTTACGTCGCAAACACCTTTGCCATAATATTCTATTTTTGGATATATCATATACACAGTAATTCAAAACCTAAAGCTCTTCTTTCATGAGCTGCTATGTACATTTCTGTACAAGACTGAACGTAATTGGTAGATAGATGTTGAAAAATTCACAGTAAACACAAAAACAAGATTGAACCCAAACTATTTATTTTAAGCATTTGTGGTGAATACAGTATTATAGTACGAAAAAAAGAAAAGAAATACATCAACCATGTGTAGTTGGGCAGAAACAATGGCTGTGTTTGAAGAATGAAATCAAGATACTTCCTGTTAGATTTTTTTGTGTTACATAGAGATTTGTGTGTTGTGTTTTATGAAATTGAAAACTGAGTCAAGGCTGAGAATTAGTGTATGGTTTTGCAGATTTGGTGTGTGGTGTGAGGTTTCAGAAATTGTTTGACAAGTAAGGATATTGTGTGTAAGCAGTTGAAAAAAACTGTAACAGTTATGATGATATTCAGTGGTTCTCCACAAGGGGGCTGGGCCCATTATGGGGCTTTAGCAAACTTCCAAGGGGGGCCTAAGATGACTTAAAAAGTATTTAAATTATATATAAAAAAAAATATATAAAATATTTAAATTATATTTTAAATTAAATTGTTTTTATTGAGAAACATACAGTTCTGGAACACAGAACATAACTTCTGGAATCACAAAATAATTATATACATAATGTATTACATTAAGCAACCACAATAATTAATGCAATATGTCAGGAAAAAAGTTTGAAAATGAGCAGTTTCATCATTACTGCAAAATAAATAAATAAGATATATATATATATATATATATATATATATATATATACACACACTGAATATTGCAATATTGTGTTGAACTAGAACAGGGGCCTTTGAGTAAAAAAAAAGAGAACTACTGGCCTAGTATGTGCAAATTATATACAGCTTCAAGTTCACTTAAAGACCCCATGTGGTGAAAATCAAGTTTTTACAATTTTTTTTTCAACTGCTTATGCACATTTTCAAAACGTTGCCTTTTTTTTTTTTTCAAAACTTTACACACAAATCCAAGAATTGCACATGCAAAATGCCTCACATCTCTTGCAAAATGAAGTTTTGCATTCAAAATATTATAAACACATCTAAAAAGCAAACATTTGTCTTATGTTGCAAACACCTTTACTATAATATTCTATTTTTGGATATATCATACACACACATTTATTCAAAACCTAAAGCTCTTCTTTCATGAGCTGCTATGTACATTTCTGTACAAGACTGAAAATAACTGGTGTTGTGGAAAAAAGTCATCTCTCTCTTGCAAATGAAGCTCAAGAGTTCCAAAGTTCCAGAAGTCAAAATTAGATTTTATTGAGCAAATCAACAAAGCTGAGATGCCTGCAGGACATCTGAATATATCTCTGACCAGGTCTTCATCTTTTTACACTTCTCTTATCAGCTGTTAACCAATGAGATTACAGCTCAATCTCGACACCTCCTTCCCAAGATTGAAGCCCACTCCCCTTGTCTTTCATCTAATTGTGGAATCCTGCCAATTGGTCTATATTAATTATTATATACTATATTAATTATTACACAAAAATTAAAAATAACACACAGTTACTGAAACCTTACACTCAAGGAGCAAAACCTTGGCCCAGATCTGCACAACTATAAGCACATTCTCAGCCTCACACTTTCTGCAAAACACTACACATGTTGTTTTGCACAACACTAAAAACACTTCTCTACATTAGACACAGAAATCTAACATAATGTCACTTCTTTGCCATTTCAAGACACTGCTGTCTAAAATACCACCCCTATAAACCGATTGATCGATCACAGCCGTCAGGTGTGCAGACACTTTATTTATGTATCTTCTTCCCTTACTGTCTTGCATGAGAGGACATCACCTGTGATGTGGAGGAAGTGCTATGGCCAGATCCAGATAGGCCAAGAGATGATGCTCAGGTGTTTTTTTTCTATTTATTTATTTATTTTTATTTAAAATAATGCTTTTGTTTTGTCTCCACAGATGTTTTTGTTTGTGTAATATATTGTATTTAGAATATGTTCTGATTTTCAGTACAAAATGTAACCTTTGGAAAGGCATTGATGTATTGAATGGTTTTACAATGTGGTGAGAGATAAATATTTTCATCAATGTGCAGTACTGATCTTGTGTGTTTTTTTGTTTGTTTTTTTGTTTTGTTAATATATTCATGTGCATTATTCTAACGATATCTCTGAAAAAAAATCAAACCTAGACTATATCATTAAAAAAGTATAAAAGTTACAAGTGTTTAAGATTGAGCACAGCAGTGTGCTCAAACAGAATCAGAATATATGAACCATGTGTGTTCCATACGGTGTCAAAGTTGGGTTTTGTTAAGTTAAGGTAAAGTTTTGAATGAAGTGTTTCATGTGTGTTTCACAATTCTGTGAATTGTGTGTAGTGTTTTGACAAAATGAGCCTTGTTTTTAAAATTGTGCTTAAGGAATCGTAAAAAACTATAATAACCATTTGATCTCCACAGCCTCTTGTTGTTTGATGGAATCATGTGATTTCACAGCTACTGCTAGTGGGCCACAACATACTCACAGTGGGCTCTCAAACACATCTGTTTACACTTTCACTTTACCGCCTTTCACTGGATTGCGCTCGCGCTCAGTCCGTAGCCCACGTTTGAGCTCTCCTCAGGACGGCCACTGCTGTTTACATATGACGGTTCTCTATTAAGACATCAATAGTCCTGAGTCAAACTGCTCAAGCCATTGATAAAGCTGCCAAGTCATTGCGCGGTCAGTATTGTAAAAAAAAAAAAAAAAAAAAAGCTTTTATTGCGTGGAAACATCGGAAATGGTTCATTGACAATACCTGAGCAGTTTCAAGGCGCGCATTTATTGCATGGACGGAGCAAACACATAATGTAAGTGTCTAAATGCATACGCACAGTTCAATGAATGAGAAATGAAATTATAAACTTAATGTCATTAAACTGAATGTGCGAGGAAACTGCTGAAATATCTACACTATTAACAACACTGACATAAGAGCGCGCGGTTTATCAGTCAGATGCGCGTTCAAGTTGCGTTCGTTACTATAGCAACAATAGAAACCCAGCGCGTGTATATATATATATATATATATATATATATAAGCAATATCACACGAGTAGCCGTGCGATATGCCTGTATATCAGCACGCTGTGATTCGTCCGTAGGCACGAGGCCGCAGGCCGAGTGCCGTAGGTAATCACAGCGTGCTGATATACAGCCATATCGCACGGCTACTCGTGTGATATTGCGTTTATACAACAGTTCGACGGCACGAGTGTGTAAATAAATAAGAACAACAACAGAGTGTCTTTAAAACCCTCTTTTGAGCAGCACTACTTCCTTCCGCCACGGATTCAAATCTCAGGTTGTCAGTTGGACCAAGCCTCCGTTACTAATTCTAAAACGTCACTTCAGAAGTAGTAACGAAGGAACGTTGAGTCGCTTCATTGAAACACATTGAATTTTGTACAGTATTAGAGAGAGAGAGAGAGAGAGAGAGAGAGAGTAGGCTATTACCTGTGTCTGGTATATTGCATTATATTCATTCTTCAAGTCGATGTCCATAATATTATATCCTTTATACAAGTCCGTTTGAATGTCCGCTGAGGAAAGCGATCTTTGTCTTTTTTACAGCTTTGGGGATTTTCCATAGCATCCATTAGATTACACCACAGCGCTAAAACAACTTCCTTTTGCAAAAGTTCCTTTCAATTTAAAAGTCTCTTGTGCTTCACTGACTCATTCTCCTGTAAAGTGTTGCCGCCATCTAATGGCGTATTAATGTAATGTTCACTCAATCCATATTACTTAATGGACATATTTATATAAAATAATATTTATTGAACAACAAATAAGCACAATTGTACAGTTCAGTCAAACATAAAGCACTAGTTATTTAAAAAAAAAAAAAAAAAAAAAATAGGTCACCATTTACGCTTGTATGTGGGTTTTACAAATATTTAACAAATGAAAAGGATTTTTAATGTTTTACGTATTTAAAGAGCGGAGAAGAGTCTGATATGTCCCGTCTAGTTGTAGCCAATATGCTATATAAGGATGTAACGTAACGTTTATTATTATCAAATTTAATATAGCACAATTCGACTTGCTCTGGAACAAATAATAGATCAATAAGACCAAAGATTGCCCGTTCTATGTACTCAAATTGAATTATGTCTCGTGTTTAACCACTATAAGAGCCAGCGGCAAATCCCCGAGGCACTGGCCGAGATGAAGCTGTTCTCGGCAGTTACAGAAGCACTGAACGGCCGCTGACGCACTCGAGATCGCATCTCCGAAAACGTCAAAACAAATTGTAAAATAGGCGCTGTTATTAAATATGAGTCACATATTTCAGGTCTAAACAACTACATTCTCGCCTAAAAAACTATTAAAACTACAGTTCGTGGTACAAGAAGTAGTATTTGTAAAAATTACGGTTGATTTGATCGGCCGCCATGACGGTCATTTCAAGCGGAGTGATACAAACGGTGAAAAGGCAGTAGGAGTGCTGTTATCACTGAAATATTGCATGGCTATCAGCCAATCAGATTCGAGAACCAGACAGAACTGTTGTATAAATATATATATATTTATACAACAGTTCTGTCTGGTTCTCGAAATATCGCATGGCTATCAGCCAATCAGATTCGAGAACCAGACAGAACTGTTGTATAAATATATATATATTTATACAACAGTTCTGTCTGGTTCTCAAATCTGATTGGCTGATAGCCATGCGATATTTCAGTGATAACAGCACTCCTACTGCTTTTTCACCGTTTGTATCACTCCGCTTGAAGTGACCGTCATGGCGGCCGATCAAATCAACCGTAATTTTTACAAATACTACTTCTTGTACCACGAACTGTAGTTTTAATAGTTTTTTAGGCGAGAATGTAGTTGTTTAGACCTGAAATATGTGACTCATATTTAATAACAGCGCCTATTTTACAATTTGTTTTGACGTTTTCGGAGATGCAAGCTCGAGTGCGTCAGCGGCCGTTCAGTGCTTCTGTAACCACCGAGAACAGCTTCATCTCGGCCAGTGCCTCGGGGATTTGCCGCTGGCTCTTATAGTGGTTAAACATGAGACATAATTAAATTTGAGTACATAGAACGGGCAATCTTTGGTCTTATTAATCTATTATTTGTTCCAGAGCAAGCCGAAATGTGCTATATTACATTTGATAATAATAAACGTTACGTTACATCCTTATATAGCATATTGGCTACAACTAGACGGGACACATCAGACTCTTCTCCGCTCTTCAAATACGTAAAACATTAAACTTTATAAACATATGGTTTTTTGAGTAAAGAAAATGCTTTACAATTTTTTTTTTCCAAACATCAGATCTTTATTTACCTTTGCATTGCACAGAGGAGATGTCCAAACTGCGTGCGCACTTCATTCAGGAGGTGAGGCGGATTAATGAGGCTTGATTGACAGTTTGAGGATCCAGTGGAGTTAGGAGGTTTTGTCACAAGCTCTTTGAAGTCCTTTTCATTCATTAAATATTTGTAAAACCCACATACCAGCGTAAATGGTGACCTTTTTTTTTTTTTTAATAACTAGTGCTTTATGTTTGACTGAACTGTACAATTGTGCTTATTTGTTGTTCAATAAATATTATTTTATATGTCCATTAAGTAATATGGATTGAGTGAACATTACATTAATACGCCATTAGATGGCGGCAACACTTTACAGGAGAATGAGTCAGTGAAGCACAAGAGACTTTTAAATTGAAAGGAACTTTTGCAAAAGGAAGTTGTTTTAGCGCTGTGGTGTAATGGATGTAAAAAAGGACAAATACAAAGATCGCTTTCCTCAGCGGACATTCAAACGGACTTGTATAAAGGATATAATATTATGGACATCGACTTGAAGAATGAATGTAATGCAATATACCAGACACAGGTAATAGCCTACTCTCTCTCTCTCTCTCTCGCTCGCTCGCTCGCTCGCTCACTCTCTCTCTCTCTCTAATACTGTACAAAATTCAATGTGTTTCAATGAAGCGACTCAACGTTCCTTCGTTACTAGTTCTAAAGTGACGTTTTAGAGTTAGTAACGGAGGCTTGGTTCAGCTGACAACTTGAGTTTTGAAACGTTCCTTCGTTACTAGTTCTGATGTGACATTTTAGAATTAGTAACGGAGGCTTGGTCCAACTGTCAAATTGAGATTTGAATCCGTGGCGGAAGGAAGTAGTGCTGCACAAAAGAGGGTTTTAAAGACACTCCGTTGTTGTTCTTATTTATTTACACACTCGTGCCGTCGAACTGTTGTATAAACGCAATATCACACTCGTAGCCGTGCGATATGGCTGTATATCAGCACGCTGTGATTATGACGAATCACAGCGTGCTGATATACAGCCATATCGCACGGCTACGAGTGTGATATTGCTCATATATATATATATATATATATATACTACAAATATTTTACAACACACTTATGTATGTACTGTCTGTAGTAAGTGTAACACTGAATCAAATAAAGACCAAAGTCATTATGATGAATGGAGAAGTTTTTTCCATTCATCATAGTGTTTTACATAGAGAACATCAGTGTTCAACTGGTTCTTATACATGTCTATTCATATGATGGTTTGTGTGTGTCATTTGAAAACAAAATACCATTTTGAGAAGAAAGAACATTGTTTTGAATGTAAAGTTTCATTTTGCAGGAGAATTGAGGGGTTTTGCCCATTGTGTGTGTGTTTTTTGATTTGTGTGTGGAGTTCTGAGAGTATGAGGCATGCTTTCAGAAAATGTGTGTAAACAATCAAGAAAAACTGTAAGCATAATGTACCTGGAACACTTTACAGTTTTTTCCAATTGCTAAAACACAATTTTTCAAACTAGTCTGGTTTTATCAAAACACTTAACACAATTCACAAAACCACACACCCAAACTGCAAAATACCTCGTATATCCTGCAAAATGAAGCACTGCAACCGAAACTACACATAGCATTATCAAAATCAAACTTTTGCATGAAATGGCACACACTTCATTCATATTACCAGATTTTTGCCTAACCACCTACACACTGTTGGGCATAATGAAAAGCATCCCCATCTTTAGTATGCTTTGCCATAATACTAAAATATGTATCAGATTGTTCACATGCACAGAAATATTTGCAGATACACACACATGTTGTTGCAACATTTTTATTTTTTTTCCTTCACTACAGTAAACAAGTCAGTGCAACATATGCACAGCAGATATATTTACATGGGACTGAAAAATATTCTTACAAAAAACAGTAAACTGAAAAAGAAAATTTCTGAAAAAAATATATTACAGTAAAAAAAAAAAAAAGAGGCAAGAAAAATAATTAGGCAGCATCTTGCCACACAGCCGGGTCTGGCCACAACGCCTCGTCAACATCACAGGCAATATCTTCCCTTGCCAGACATCGAGGGAAGAAGCGCCTTGAGTGCCTTATCCATCCCTGAATTGCACCCACATCAATCTCATCACATGCCTCTTCCATGGCCTGCACAAGAGGCATGCGCACAAAGGGCTGCCGGTCGTATACCTTCCACCGCCATGCCGAAAAGAATTCTTCTATGGGGTTCAGAAATGGTGAGTATGGTGGGAGGTATTGCACGAGAAATGTTGGGTGGTCAGCAAACCAGTTTTGGACTGGGGCTGCACGATGAAAGCTCACATTGTCCCATACTACAACGTACCGGTTTCTTTGATGGTCTGCATCATTCATACACTCTGGTGGTATGAGAATGTTGTGAAGTCTGTCCAGAAATGTGAGAATATGGGCTGTGTTGTATGGTCCAAGGTTGGCATGACGGTGGAGGACACCATGCATACTGGAGATGGCAGCGCACATTGTGATGTTCCCACCACGTTGGCCAGGAACATCTATAATGGCTCAGGAACATCTATAACGGCACCTTATAAAGTTGTTTCATTCTGATTTGGTTTCGCTTGAGAATGCGAGCCAATGTGGACAGACTAACTCATTGAATGTTGTTGAATAAGGTGTTGTCTTGGATGATGTGGCTTTGAATTTCTCGTAATCTGATTTCATTATTTTCCAAAACCAAGTTTACAATGGCAGCTTCCTGTACCCCGGTGAACATTTGGCCCCTTCCTCCACCATGGTGTCGTCTCTCAGTCCTTTAGAAAAAATAAAATAAAAATATATATAGGGCTTGGACAATGCAGCCTAAATATTTTCCCCCACAGTAGAGTACATTGTACAGGAAACTTGTACAGTTCATGAATGGCTGATGTCATACACTAAGTAAACAGGTGTCACCCAACTGATACACTATGACAAGGGGTATACTACATGTGTACTACATGAAATTTTGGTTACATACCTGTTCTCCAGTCTAAAGGTCCGGATGACAGAGGCCACAGTAAAATGGCTAAAGTTTGGCTGCACTCTCTGTCCAGCCTCACGCATTGTCAGCCCATGGTTGATGACATGATCTACTAAGGTTGCTCTGATTTCATTTGAAAGTGTTTGTCTTCTTTGGCCATGAACTCCTCTACCTGCTCTACCCCTACCTCTCACTCTTATTCTCAACCTCCCTCTTCCTCTTCCTCTTCCTCTCTCTGCAATGTCTTCCATTGTTGTTGTAAAAAAAAAAGGTTCTCACCTGTGGTCTTTTCATAGTGCTTACATCCTGATTGAAGTGTTAACAATTAACCATTGAGGTGTTTGGCCAGGTGGCACATGTAATTGGCCAAATAGCTCATGTAGTGTCATTTTGAATGGCAGTGTTTTGAAATGGCAAACATGTGACTTTATGTCAGATTGTTGTGTCTTATGCAGAGAACTGTGTTCAGTGCATTTAAAAAGTGCCATTTTGAAATGCAAAATGTGTGTAAAGCAGAAAAGGTGTTTAGACTTTTGGAGACTTGAGAAGAAGTTTTGCTCTCTGTGTGTCAGTTTAAATAATTGTGCTGTGCATGTCATTTTAGTGTGTTAGCAATTGGAAAAAACTGTAATAAGGTTGTGTAGCCATTAACACTATCCTACACTATAGTTAACATGAACTAGGCCTAACAATACTTTTAAAGCCCTTTTAAAGTTTTGGCTTATGTAAATTTCCACAAATGCCAATTTTTATAGGCTATTAAAATAACGTTATGTAGCATCATTGAGAACTAACATAAACATTAACATAAACATTAACAATGGACAAAAGTTTTTTTTGTTTGTTTGTTTGTTTGTTTGTTTGTTTGTTTTTGCCCTTACTCTCTGACCCCCTGAAGGCCGCTGTGTAATTCACACCCTGACTAAGACACGTTGAGGGAAGCATTTCAATATCCTTATAAATGCATATTAAAATGCAGAATCGAATCGAATTAATCGAATTGCATTGAATTTTAATGTGAATCATCTCTAATCGAATCGTTCTTGAATCGAATCGAATACCTATGAATCGTGAATCGAATTGAATCGCTGTCTACCCAAAGATTCACAGCCCTACTGTTTATATGTCCATGTGGTGTTGATTTCTGAGCTTATGTGAGTGAGTGGAGGCAGGGCTAATTAGCATATTCATAGATCTGCATATATTAAATGAAGCAAGGGTGTACATTCAGGCTATTTTAAGACATGAAGAATTTTTTGTTTGTTTTGTTTTTGTCACAGGAAAAAATGTTTAAATATGTCACTATAGGTGATCAAAGATGAGTTTTAAGGAATAAAATTATTGACTACAGGGGAACTTTAACTAACTTAAATAAATTTATAATTTTGGGGGTTTATTTTTTAAATTGTAATGATGATTGATGGTGGAGAAGATGAGTGCATAATACCCAGGATATAATGCACACAGCTCTGTTGAGTAACTGGAGGCTGCTGTTAAGTCACTCATGATGTTGGTAGGCCTGAACCTGTAGATACCCAGATTACCAGCAGTGTGCTGTCATCTTCCATCAAGGCTCACCTTACACTTCTCCTTAAGGAGAAAGGTTGATGTATTGCTTTCGGTGTGAGCTTCTGGAGACTATCACAGTTTAAATTCTAATATCCTCTGTCACTAAAAGAAGACTATGGCATAGATGCCTGGTTCAGTGTAATTTTATGTAATTCACTGGTTTTAGTGCAGAACAAAAAACATGTATGTGAGTGAAATTGCATGCATATATGAGAGGGGGTACTGTACCGAAAGATCGGGTTCAAACTGACAAGCCCAGGCTGGCTTCTGGCTCTTTCTGTCTTCACTCAAAATAAGCATGTTCTGCTACCTGTTCCCCCACCCCATTCCACCCTCTGAAGAATAGTTCCTTGTCATCTGTCTTGCAAATGGTGGAAATCCCCTTGTGGAGATGAATTTGTATCATTTATTTGCTCAACAAGATCTTTGAATGTCAAAAGTAACATGTTGAATAGCAGCAGGTTTTGCCATATGTGAAACGTCTTGACACATACATCCTCTTTAACTGCCAGCTGTTGTTTTACCTCCCAAAGCATAAAAGAACTGTGAACAAAAGAAGAGAATATGTTAGTAAATTCTGTCTTTAAAACAAACCAAATAAATATGTATATGACCTGGGATATTGATCTCAGAAATAAATACATTAATTTCACAGACAATCAAGAGATGGATTTTAATATAATTAATACTACATGCTAGACAACAGCATTCATTCAGACAGGGATTTAAAATTTTATATATAAATCATGTTTGAATGAAAGCAGTTTAACTGCACCAGTTTCATTCAAACATGATTTATATTTAAAATCTTTAAGCTTAACTGAGTCAAACAGAGACTGGACAAATGTATATTTTTGTTGGCAAATTGGGTATATAATTTTTCCAAAAAATTATATTACATTTATTCAGCATTTCCCTCCACAAGAGTAAAGTCTGATGAATCCATGTGTGACTGCACAAACAAGCTGGCATTATGTGAACATGGGGCTTAACATATGCAGCTTTCAACAAATTGTCCAAATGACAGACGACTAGCGGCACAGGTTTGTGGGTATTTCAGGAAGTCAGTAGCCCTTTTATGTGAAATGTGGAAGCAGGACCCATGCTGAACACCCAAAACAAACCCATGGCTTGGGCCGGCTGGCACCCACACAAGGGCAGAAATAAGGGATGGTATTTATATATGTCTGGCAGAAGCTTGAGAATGTAAGCGGGGAATTTCTGCACACACAATATGTCAAAATCAGGCCAATTTTTAGCTCCTTGTAACTGAGAAATTTGTAATGGTCATACAGTAAATGTATACATAAAAATGTTTCTCCTGTTTTTCAGTGTTCTGTAGACCTTTATAGCAATTAATAAGGTGTGCACATGCTCATGGTAGATTATTCTTGAAAATTAGCTGTTAAGATTTGGTCAGTTCCAATCACTATAATACCTAATACCAATGAAAAATAAATGACCCATGAATATTTTAAAAAAATCTTCATTTAACTTTTCATGAGTGTGAATCCTTTACTTCATTCAGAGAGATACTGGGATTTTCATCCAAATTATTGTCATTGTAGCTAGTACCTAAAAACATTTTGCGTCCATTTTTTGCCATTTACCAAACCATTTAAGTTTAAAACCAAAGTACTGTCTACATGTGAACTATAAACTAGGGTTGTTTATACAGTAGGATGTCTACAGAACAGGAACTAAACGACTATTTTAGAATTTTCCACCTCTGAAAGCTACCAATACTTTCTCACACACACAGAAAATTGGGAGAATCTGAGCTTGTTTAACTATGACATCAATACTCTTTTTTTTTCTATTCTAAAGTCACAGCTATGCTATTGTATACTGGTCACACTGACAGATCTCCAGCGTGGCCTTCAGACGAAGACACAAGGTTCTCATAAGCTCATTAATCTTGAAAGGAAAAACTGTCAAAACCATACACTGCCCCTATGCCTGACATAAAAAAGGCATATTTGTGGCCTTGATTTTGGTTTTGTGAAAAAGATATCACACATCATCTCTATACAGTAGGTATTGAACTTTTTACATAGTTGGATGGATTTTCTGTCCTAATGGATAAAAAAAAAAAAAAAAAAACATTGTCTGTACAACGCTTTACTGAGCTGAAATTGATAACAGTCCTCTGACAGGAGTTATTCAGTTAAAACACCAAGTTTCACACCAAGTTTCACACCAAGGACGATAATGACAAATATATCTTTTTAATAATTCTAATTCTTAAAGAATAGGGAAGTCCATACCACAACTACAATAATAACGACACAGATTAACGCTATCCTTGAAATCACTTTTAGAATGATTTTTTTTTTTTTCCCAGCTGATGAATGATAAAAACATTGACAGCCAATCAGAATCCATCCAACTTTAAAGAGCTTGAACATAAAGTGGCAGACAACATAACAGTGTGCAGTGTGTGCTTATAATAAACAGAACTTATTGTGTGGACACTAATATAGTTCCCTTTCGATACTCTCACTCATACTGCGTATGGGGAAAAGCTTATTTTTCCTCCTTGCTGAAGCCTTTTTCAATAGCGCAGTGTAACTGCACGTCTATTGGCTCAAAGGAATGAAACTCTTTGAACCAATGACGGAGCGGCGTAGTCGTGCGAGCCTATGGCGAAACAGCGCGCCAACAAGCCCGCCAAAACGGGCGTGGCTTATGGCTATATAAGCCGGCGTTTCGCCAAGGGATTCAGTTCTCTCTCCTTCAGCGACGACTACGCTTCGCTGAATCCTTGCTGATCGGCTTCGCCGCTGGAACGAGCTCTCCGCCATAGAAAGAGGCTTCGCAGAGGACAGCTGAAGACCGTCGCCTGCTCCCGCCGGCGCCGCCGCAGACTGCCGCCCAGAGCGCCGCTCTCGACCGCCCGCCGCGAGCTTCCGGTTTCGCTCTCAGCGAATCTCCTGCTGCCATCCGGCGAGTTTTACAAGCGCCTTCAAGCGGATTCTTCCGCCGCTGCTTAGAGCTTCTTCCGCGGTTGTTACCGCTCTAAAAGAGCCTACCCAAGCGCCATTTTTACGGCGGCGGCGTTGTTTTAAATGCTGCACCACACTTGTGGCACCTGCAGAGCCCCTCTGCAGGACGATGACGGCCATGGTGAGTGCGTCGGATGTCTGGGCAAGTCCCACGCGGAAGCCGCACTCACCGAGACTTCATGCCCGCACTGCGAGTGCATGAATCTCGCTTCTCTCCGCGCCAGGATCGCTTTCTTCACTGAAAGCGTCTCCGCCTCCCGCGCCTTCCTGTCCTCTTCCTCCCGCGAGCCGGCCAGGAAGAGACAGCGAGGCAGAGGAGCTCAGCGCCCGGAGTTGGGGGAGCTTACGCCGGCCCTGCGCCCGCCTACCTCTCCCTCTCCCGCGAGAGAGCCGCCCCCCGTCCTCTTCGCACGCCCGGAGCAGCGTCCCTCAGCGGAAGCGAGTGACCTCGTCTCTTTTGGTGGCTCGGAGGATGAGCAGCTCGACGACTCCATGTCGCTCGCTGCATCTGAACCGGAGGAGTGGGCTGGCGAGGAGGAGCCCGCCCCCCTACCGTCACTGGAGCCCATTGACTCCAGGCCAGGAACGGACGCCGAATTACTCTGCGTCCTCTCCAAGGCCGTCGAGGAGCTCGACCTGGAATGGGCTACACCTGAAGAGCTGACGCGCAGTAGGCTAGATGAGTGGTTTCTGCCGGGGCCCCGCCAGACCCCTCGCCAGCGATCTGCGCCCTTCTTCCCTGAGGTACACGCGGAGCTGACGAAGTCGTGGCGCGCTCCCTACTCCACCCACCTTCGCACCTCTTCACCCGCGGCTCTCACCTCGGTTGACGGCTCACAGGAGAAGGGCAACGAGCAGTTGCCACCACTGGACGAGGCCGTGGCCGCTCACCTCTGCCCGCCCGCGGCCGTGGGCTGGAAGAGCAAGAGGACCCTTCCCTCCAAGCCCTGCCGTACGACCTCCGCCATCGCTGGCCGAGCGTACTCCTCAGCAGGGCAAGCTGCGTCAGCGCTACACACCATGGCCATCCTCCAGGTCTTCCAGGCCAAACTCCTCCGTACCCTGGACGAGCCTGGAATCGACGCGCCGGCCTTCCGTGACCTACGCAGCGCCACTGACCTGGCCCTGTGCGCCACGAAGACCACGGCCCAGGCCATAGGGAGGTCCATGGCCAATTTGGTTGTTTTGGAGCGCCATCTCTGGCTCAACATCACGGAGATAAAGGATACAGACAAGATGGCCTTCCTGGATGCCCCTGTCTCACCCTCAGGTCTCTTCGGGCCAGCTGTGGAGGGATTCACTGAGCGCTTCTCCGCTGCACAGAAATCGTCCCAAGCAATGCGACATTTCTTGCCGAAGCGCTACAGCTCTTCATCTGCTGCAAGTCGGTCCAAACCTGCGCCGACCCAGCCTCAGAGCAAACCAACCCCCTCCGCATCTCTAGCAGCGCCACCCAAGGAGCAGCGCCAGCGGGCCCGCCCTGCGAGCCGCTCCACACTCCCGAGACGCCAGGGTCCCCGGCCCAAGATAGTGCTGGACCCGCCACCTCGCCTAGCCCCGGGTGTTGGGAATCATCGGGTTACATGCCCTGGGCCCACAGATGTTGCGCCCACACAAACCGCCATTTTAATGGCGGACCCAATATTTTTAAATTTCCAAAAAGAGAGCAAATTTCCTCATCCTGTAACTACGGTACAAAGAACCCTACACAGCGGTCTGTCACCGGACGCTATCCAGCCACTGGTCACACGGGTAGAGGCCTGGCAAGCCATCCCAGGCGTGTCACAGTGGGTCATAGGGACCATATCCCGCGGCTATTCTCTGCAGTTCGCCCGAAGGCCCCCACGCTTCAGCGGTGTGGTCACCACTTCAGTCAAAATGGACGACGCGCATGTCCTCCGTACAGAAGATGTCTCTGCTACAGAAGGGAGCCATAGAAATTGTTCCCCTAGCAGAAAGAGAGTCGGGCTTCTACAGCCGCTACTTTGTTGTCCCAAAGAAAGATGGCGGTCTCAGACCCATCTTAGACCTCAGGCTTCTAAACCTCTCCCTCATGAGACGGAAGTTCAGAATGCTAACGTTGAAGCAGATCCTCGTGCAGATCCGCCCCGAGGACTGGTTCTTCTCACTGGACCTGAAAGACGCATACTTTCACATCCAGATAGCCCCCCACCACAGACGATTCTTGAGATTCGCCTTCGAGGGTGTGGCATATCAATACAAGGTCCTGCCCTTCGGGCTGTTTCTAGCTCCTCGCACGTTTACCAAGTGCATGAACTCGGCGCTTCTCCCTCTAAGAGAGATGGGGATCCGAGTTTTGAATTACCGAGCTAGAACATCACAGATCCTTGCTCCTCAGCCACCTTCAGTGCCTGGGACTCAGGGTCAATTTTGCCAAGAGCTCGCTGCTCCCCAGCCAACGTATCACGTTCCTGGGCGCAGTCTTCGATTCAGTCCATACGAGGGCTGTAATCTCTCCAGAGCGCGCTCTGACGATTCAGAAGCTCTCGGCATCGATCAGGAACAATGTCCGTTACCCTCTGAAGTTCTTCCAGAGGATGCTAGGACTGATGGCTTCCGCCTCCCCGGTACTGCAGCTCGGCCTCCTCCAAATGCGGCCTCTGCAATACTGGCTGAAACTCAGGGTTCCACTGCATGCTTGGCGGCATGGCCGCTTCTTAGTCAGGGTCAATCAGGCCTGTGTCACAGCTCTGAGACCTTGGACAGACCCCAGCTGGTTCAAGCGTTCCCCTTCAGGCGGTGTCAAGAAGGAAGGTGCTCTCGACGGACGCTTCCAACACGGGTTGGGGAGCCGTTTTCGAGGAAAGACAGGCCTTCGGCTCGTGGAACCACGAGCAGAGCCATCTGCACATCAACTGCCTCGAGATGCTGGCAGTGGAACACGCCCTGGCCGCGTTCCAGAAGTTCCTGAAAGGACACCATGTCCTGGTCCAATCGGACAGTATGACGGTCGTGTCATATATAAACCACCAGGGAGGCCTATCGTCCAGCCGCCTTTGTGCCCTGACAAAGCGCCTCCTCGAATGGGCAGCGCCCAGGCTACGGTCGCTCAGAGCAACCCACATACCTGGGAAGACAAATTTGGGGGCAGACATGCTGTCTCGGAGCAATGTTCCCTCGGACGAGTGGATGCTCCATCCCCAGATGGTTCAGAAAATATGGGAAATCTTCGGGAAGGCGGAGGTAGACCTCTTCGCCTCAGAAGACACTTCTCACTGCCCAACCTTCTTTTCAAAAGAAAGGGATGCGCTGGCCCACGAATGGCCCAGGCTCCTCCTTTATGCCTTCCCCCTGATCGCGATGATTCCTTGCGTCATCAGATGGATCAGGGAAGACAAACATAGAGTCCTCTTGGTGGCCCCACTCTGGAGGACCCAAATCTGGTCAGTCTTCGTTGACTGGTGCTCAACGCGCATCGACCCTGTGGAGAGTGACATATCTCAGATATTGTCTTTCCTCCAAGAACGGCTGGACAGTGGTCTCACCCCTTCCACGCTCAAGGTTTACGTTGCAGCCATTGGAGCGTTCCACGCCCCTATCGCTGGCCAGACGGTGGGAAGAAACGGCCTCATTGTCCGTTTCTTAAGAGGTGCTAGGCGTCTTAACCCTCCTAGACCACTTACCGTTCCCTCTTGGGTCCTCTCCACTGTCCTTGCAGCTCTCAAGGGCCCGCCCTTTGAGCCGCTGCAGTCAGCTGACCTCCGGCCCTTGACACTCAAAACCGCTCTGCTACTCGCACTGGCATCGGTTAAGCGCGTCGGCGACCTGCAGGCCCTCTCTGTGAGCCCTGCATGCCTTGAATTCGGGCCCAACGACTCTAAGGTCGTTCTGAAACCCAGACATGGCTATGTCCCCAAGGTGCTCTCGACCCCGTTCAGAGCACAGGTCATTTCCCTCTCGGCGCTGCCTCCTTCTCTGGACGAGCGAGAGGTGCATTTGCTCTGCCCCGTCAGGGCATTGAGAATCTATATTGAGCGTTCCGAACCGTTCAGGCAGTCGGACCAGCTTTTTGTCTGCTTTGGAGGCCGCACCAAGGGGTCCCCGGTCTCAAAGCAACGCCTCTCCTGTTGGATAGTTGACGCGATCGCTCTATGCTACTCCTCTATGGGCCTGGACTGCCCCATAAGAGTAAGAGCCCACTCCACTAGAGGCATGGCCTCATCCTGGACGTGGTCTAGTGGTATTTCTCTCAAAAACATCTGTGACGCGGCCGGCTGGTCCTCGCCATCCACTTTTGTCAGATTTTACAACTTGGACATCCCGACCTTACATGCTCGGGTTTCATTCCTTTGAGCCAATAGACGTGCAGTTACACTGCGCTATTGAAAAAGGCTTCAGCGAGGAGGAAAAAGGAGCTTTTCCCCATACGCAGTACTCGTTCCCGTATCTCAGGGAACCGAGGTTACGTACGTAACCGAGTACGTTATCGTCCTTGGTGTGAACAGGGCTTTAATGTTTACCATTGTTCAGATACAATTTAACACTAGTTTGGAAATATCTTTTCACAGTATGTTTTCAATGAAAAATATTATTCCCTCATTATTCACCTTCTTTTTAACATAAGAGCGGGTGTGGCCATTTTTAACTTGAATGTGCGAGGCTTTCGGTGTCGTCCGCTTCCAATTATTTTACCTGTACAAAAACAGCTTGTTATGTTGCTTGATTTCAAACTGTTATTTGTTATCAGATTATTTTAATTCACAAACACACACAAATAACACAAATAGCTTTACTGTACTTTGTTATTCTTCTAGTTATTTACCTATAGCAATTAATCAGAAGTCTCACACATTCAAAGAAAATAGCTTACTTTCGCATTGCAAAATATTTGCTGTACAGTCCACTTATCGAGTTATACTGTGCTGTTAATTTGAGGTTTAATTTATTAGAGTGAGCTGTCTGAATAATGTTGAAAATAGAAGAATGCAGAAGAATCACTGATGGATATGAAATCATTAAGCATTTGTATTTACATATTAAACTGAATCAAATTAGAAAAGATGCAGCCATGTATCTTTGCCATATGCTTTTAACGGTTATGTTCTGTTTAGTTATCTTTTATTATTTTATTATTAATTACGCACCTATTTCTTTTGAGTTTTTTTACCACTCCTTGTGTATTTAAGTCCTTAGTTCTGTGTTCCATGTCATTTCAGTTTACGTGGTTGTGTTATTTTTCTGAAGATACTCCTCCTGAGTGATCCTTTTGTATTTATTCATTAACCTTCAGGGGAGGGATCTGAGGGATTTGGGGGTCATTACACTGTATTCAGCATGAACTAGGCTACCATAATATGTGAGCAACATGTATGTACATGTTTGTATTTTTGAGAGAATAATGTTTACGCATGGTTATTGAAAAAACAAAAAAATTACATCACTGAAATAAGGCCACAAAACACATACTGAATATGTGTCCACAAGACTTTTGGATATTGGAGGTTGTAGACTAGAGTTTTTGCTTTAAAATTATGTGAAAATCATTCTGCCTACTCATTCACATAAATCATACTGCATACTCATTCATCTACTCATAAATCATACTGCCTACTCATTCACAATATATTGATTTAAATTTTGTAAGACAATTTTTTGTTTAGAAAGACAGTATGCATGGAGGCGTGAATAATCCTGAATAATGCTGTGATTCACACCTGAGGAGACAATGACCCGCATAATGAGCCTTTCAGTCAGGTATGTGAGAGGGAAGAAATAACATGAGGACAAAGTAGTTTATTTTGTAGTTTATTTAGCATATAGTTAACAATATAAATGAGAGTCAAAGGCACATTTTGAGTACACAGTTATACCTGGAATAAATCCTGTTCAAAGATATATGTGAACATCACATACCTGGCATTTCCAAGATGTTTGGTGTTTCTATGCACTGGAGAAAAAAAAAGAAAGATAAAATAAAACTTTCCTGCTTCCAGTCAGCGATCTCAGTATCATATTCATGCAGTCCAGTGTGGGCCAATATCTGGTCACTATGATTCTCAAATCTGTGAGATAAAAAAAAAAAAAAAACTCAGTGAGCATGCTGATAACAGGATCATATCAACTATTGTATTAACGTTAATATAATGTCCACTCTTAACAGAAAACATGATTTTTGTGATCTCATGCATGCACGTATTATTGCACATCATGTGAAGAAAATTTTGTATAGGCCTATTATATTTTAAATTACAGTACCGTTCATAAGATTGGACACATTACTATTTTTAGTGTTTTTGAAAGAAGTCTCATGCTCATCAAGCCTGCATTTATTTGATCAAAAATACTGAAAAACAGCAATACTGTGAAATATTATTACAAATTAAAATAATGGTTTTCTATTTTAATTTACTTTAAAATATAATTTATTTCTGTGATGCAAAGCTGAATTTTCATCATTCATTGTGAACAAAAGCTTCATTGATGTGGCATTTCACATAGTGGCTATTTCACAGTAAACACTTCATAATCTGTTAAAAACAGGCCAAAAAATCATCTAAATATTCATATTACTTCTATGACATTTTATGTATTATATTTGTTATATTATAGAGCCTAAATTTTAATGTGCAGTTTAATATGTTGCTAACACATTTTATTTCAGTATTTATTACATATTTCAGTCGATTTCACTCATCTTAGTATAGCAATATAGTTTGGGAATAGCCAATATGGCATGTTTACTGATGTAAGTTATGTGTAGTAAACTAAATGCGTGTCTGCCCCATTTATTAATGTAGAGACACACAAAACTTGCAGGATTCATATTTAAAGTCTTTTTGAAGTTTAATATTCACAGACACTATATCGCAATTAGAATAAAGAACTTAGGAATAAAAAAGCTTACCAATCAAAATCACTGGCTTGATCAAGTTGATCCTCAAAATGAAATTGAAAGTTGTGATCTTCCTCTAAGGTAAATTCTTCCAGAATAATTCCTCACCACATCTCAAAACAATGTACATGATTCTGATTAAGCTTGATGCATTTTTTCAAGTTGACGCGGGTGTTAAGAATCGCCTCAGAATTTGCCTTTGAATGCTGCTCGCTCTCCGAGGGCGTGGCCGCATTAGTGGATAATGAGCTGACTTGTGAACGACTAACATCTCTCTCTTTTCAAACAGATTACATAAACAGAGAATATTTGTTTTCAATTTGACTTACATGATTTAAAACCTGACTTTTCAACATTTCTTTAGACATATGTCTCATGTCTGTATGATAAGTATTTACTAAGTTATAGTTCATTTTCTAACAACTATCAGAATGGACTTCATTGAGAATGAGACTGCAGCTCACGCATCATGTTTGTTTTCTTTATTTTGCAAATAGCACAACATTTTGTTTTTACTGTGAGTGTACACAAATAAAAGAAGACATTCCACAGTTTTAATGTATAATTCTTATTTGCATGTACAAAATTGACAGAGTATTTTGAGTCTCTTTCGCAGTGGTAAGAAAAAAATGAGGTGGGAATGCTGGCGCGACCGCTGACCCCGGATTGTTAAACGCCAGAGCCCACCGCAGACAGAGAGCCCGAGCCTGCCACGATGCAAGAGCCAGAGATAAAGACTGAGGCCACCATCGCCCTGAAGCTCCAGCCCAAGGAAGAGTCTGACCAGGTGTGTGAGCCGGCAGCACTGTACATTCCAGTGGGTGTCCTCTTGGATTTCGAGAGCATGGGGTAGAGCCATGCCCACACTCCTGCTGCTGAAGGTGAGCTGCAGCTGGCCTCTGCAGAATATGATGAGGAATTGGAAGGGGATATTTCCCCATGTCAGTGATCCTGTCCAGCCTCCCTCTCCCACCTCCTCTACCAATGACAGCCAACTACTCAGCGCCGTCTCTGCTGGTTCCCTTCAGTCCCTCGGCTCCTCCTCTGACGCCACTCTGCTGTGTGGATCTGCCTCAGGTCTTCCTGTCTCCAGCTCCACCATGGAACCTGTCACTCCACCTTGGCCCATCGGCTCGTCCTTGGCTCCTCCCTCCCTCACTCCAACTAGGACCATCGTCCTTACTGCTTCACCAGGCTTCTTCTTCCCTCTGGCTCCACCTTGGTCAGATGTCACTCTGCCTGTTCTACAGACTTCAGGGCCTTTAGCTGTGCTTCATTACTCCACCCCTTCAGCTCCACTGGAATACTCCTTCCCTCTGGCTCCACCTTGATCCTCAGTCCCACTGGCTCTGCCTCAGTCCTCTGGAACCTGGCTCTGCCTCAGATGCTCATCACTGCGGCTCCGCCTCTGTCTTCTGATCCATCGGTGTCACCCAGTCTCATCAGTTCTTCACTTCCACCTGGGTCTCCAAATCCATCGACATGATCCTCACTGCAGAACACGAGATCCAGGGGATCCAGATCCAACTCCTCCAACTTTACATATCCCTAAACCTACCTGTCTCCACCCCCTGGATCTAAACCTACCCATCTCCACCCCATGGATTTGGATCCAACTCCTCTTTCTTTACATATTCTGCAGTGAGGGGCTACTGACTCCATTGGCTCCATCTCCATCTGTCGTCCCCCTGGTTAAACATGCCATATCTCCACCATGGCTTCTACCTCCTTCAACTCCGCCGTGGGCCTTTATCCTGGTTGTGTTCTGGGTCACCAACTGGCTCCTCCTGCTCTCGTCTCCTCACTGGCTCCTCCCACAATCATCGCCGCCTTGTTTTCTCCCGGCACTATCTCCTCTTGTCTACTGCCCTTTGCCAGCCCTTGTCCTCCTCCAGAGCCCCCTACCTCATCAGTTTGGACTATCATTAGTGGGAGGATGTGCCGTCCATGAGGGGAAGATACTGTAATGGTAATATTCTGTTTAGATTTGTTTTACTATCATGGTGTTTTGGTTTTCCTGTTTGCCTGACTGTGTTCCCTATTAGTTTCCATAGTTCCATAATTAATTACGCACCTGTTTCTGTTCAGTTCATTACAGTTCCTTGTGTATTTAAGTCCTTAGTTTTCTCAGTTCTGTGTTCTGTGTCATTTCAGTTTACATTACGTTTCATGTCATTTCAGTTCATGTTTCCCAAAAGCATCGTTAGCCAACTAACATCGCAAGTTCTGTTACTAACATAGTTGAATGATTTGGTGTTTCCCGAAACCATAGTTCCAACGATCATTCGCAAACACATTGCATATTCATTAAAAGAAGTTATTACTCCAACACTTGTGTGATATCATTAACCAGCAGCGTGGAACGACAAATTTTTGTACAGGAAACGCATCCCCAGGGTAACTTGCTGCTTCACTATCCAATCAGCTAGTCACGACTGTTTCCCAAAACCATATTGTCGCAAAGCTGTAGTACAGCCATATTGGTGAATGATGTCATGCAGGTGTTGGAGTAATAATGGTTATAATAATATAAAATTAGATTTTAAAAATACAGAAATACAGAACCAAAATTATTTTAAAAAGTAAAGATTCTGGAAGCATTGAATGAGATCCCATAATAGCCAATTTAATATAGAATTAGAGTAGTAACAATAAATGATATTTTATTATGATATAATTAATATATTTTAAAATATGATTGTTTCATTATAAATATATCTTTATCTCTAAGATGGATACCCAATTTGATATATGATATTTGTTATATGAATCTAACCATGTCATATCAACAAATGGAAAAGTCAGCCAGCTATTCATTAATTACTGTGCCTTTTGCCCCAACAGCAGGGGTGCTTTTTACCCCAAATACCATACTTTTACATATTCTTCAAATCAAAACTAATTCTGAAAATCAAAACTGAAAATCATTAAGAAGACCTTTGTCTGAAAATACAAACATTAATTTAATGGATTCTTATTTGCTACTTAAATCAACACCATTTTAAAAAACATCAAATATTAGATCAAACTACCTCAGAATAAACTTTGCTTTGCTGCCCGTGATCGCATCAAGGATCAGACAAATTTACATGTGCATTTTGAAAAATGGATGTTTAGGAAAGTGCTGCGGCAAGTTTTTGTGCCATCTAGTGGTTTAGAGGAAAATAAAATCAAAGGCGCCTTTTGCCCCGTGGCACCTTCAGCCCCGTTGTACCCTATAACATTAAGTTCAAACTTTGACCTGTGGAGGGCAGTAATACACTTAATTCTAATAGAGAAGAAGAAGAGAGCTAGTTTAAGATGAGTATTTATGGTTAAAATGTTTTTTTTTTTTAGAAAATGAGTGATGGTTTCTCTAGATAAGACCCTTATTTCTTGTCTGGGATCGCATAGAACACTTTGAAGCTGCACTGAAACTGTAATTTTGACCTTTAACCATTTGGAGGCCATTGAAGTCCACTATATGGAGAAAAATCCTGGAATGTTTTCATCAAAAACCTTAATTTCTTTTCGACTGAAGAGAGAAGGACATGGACATCTTGGATGATATGGGGGTGAGTAAATTATCAGGAAAATTTAATTTTAAAGTGAACTAATCCTTTAAAGCTAAAATCCAACCTGAATGATGGCAACACAGAATAAAATACTATCACTAGTGATCATCAAATCTTTTTAACAGTTTATTTTACAGACTTTGTGTTTAAGTCTTCCACTTTTTTCACAAAACCTTTGCTCTCTAGAAACCCAGTCAGTTTGGGTTAAAATTCTTTAAAAGATCTAGTATTAGCATTATAAACACTGAATTAATACCAACATATGAAATTAAATTAAGGACATGCATCAGAAAAATTGGGATTGTTGGACAATAAATATATGAATATAACAGCTTGATTTTGCAGTGTTGTCTAATGTCCGTTAAAGCAAAAGTGTCCAAAAGTGGGAATTATGCGATAATGGACACAGCAATGCATCATATATTATAAGATTGTTATGTGTGTAGCGTGATCCATTAAAACATACAATATATTTCAATTCAGACCTAGTGGAGTGATACTATTATTACTGTTACTCCACTAGGTCTGAAATATACTGTTCTGCAAACATGATGATTGTCATAGTTCCCTTCCGTTCTAGACTCCAACTCCCATCATCCTCCCTGTCTCACACCTGCACGCACTTCCCTATCAGCTCACCATCATCACGGATTCCCCACACATGGATCTCCTCATTATCTCTCCTTTATAATGGACTCACTCCTTGCACTCCCTTGTTGGTTCTATTGTTTGCTTAGTGTTGTGTTGTAATGTTCCTTTGGTGATTAAACCCCTATTTTATGTTGAAGTCCATGTCTGTGCGCTCTCTCCTACAACCACACGTAACAGAAGAACCAACCGATACAGTGAGGAGTTACTTCAACAAGTAAAAGATGGGAATTTTCCTGGTTCCTGTTTCCCCCAAAGAACCGCCAGCGCAAGCTATCAGCAGAGGACCGCCTCTGGACTTCTAAGCAGGACGGCCGCCTGCTGGAGAAGCACATGGAGGAATTCGCTGAGCTTTCTTGCAAGGTGAGCTGGCCAGATGCTATTCTTAACACCTGTTTTCTGAGGGGTCTGGACAAGGATACGATCCGGTATATTGAACCTGCATGTCTCTTTTCCCAAGCCGCCCAAGAAGAAGTCCATCGTGAGGCCCAGACGGCGGAAGAGAATGGCCGCTGCCTCACTAGAGCCTCCAGTGAAGCCTGCCGCCGAGCAGCCCAAGCCTCCCGTTAAGCATGCCGTCGAGCAACCCAAGCCTTCAGTGAAGCATGCCGCCGAGCCACCCAAGCCTCCAGTGTGTGGCGAAAGCAGTACTCAACCTCCCCAGCATAACGATGATCTCTGGCTCATAGACTTTTGGACGGAGCCCCCGATTAGGTCTGGCACCCAGCCTGAGCCCTCACCAAAGGAGGCCAAATGGCTTATTGACTTTTGGGTGGAATCAGGCGCTCCGGCCTTCCACAAGCCCTCTCCGGCCCTCGACGAGCCAGCTCCGGCCCTTCAACACGTGCCAGCCCACAAGTCCCTACCTACCAGGGGTCCCTACCTACCAGAGGGTCGCGCCTACCAGGAGGGGGAGGTAATGTCACAGTTCCCTTCCATTCTGGACTCCAACTCCCATCATCCTCACCGTCTCACACCTGCACGCACTTCCTTGTCAGCTCACCATCACGGATTCCCCACACCTGGATCTTTCTTTTATAGTGGACTCACTCCTTGCACTCCCTTGTTGGTTCTATTGTTTTTTTTAAAAAGGGGGTTTAATGTTGAAGTCCAGGTCTGTGTGCTCTCTCCTACAACCACATGTAACAATGATCTTAAGTGTATTAATAATTAACTTACTATTAATAAATGTGTAAAGTTGCATAAAAGGGAACTACTCAAAGTTGGCTAACTGTTACCTCAGATGGAAGAATTGTTGGATTCCACAACTGGTAAAATAAAACCTATATAGGACAATACAACATTTATTGTAGGAGCCATACAATTTACTGGTGACTTAATTTAATGAACTGTTCTATTGCGCTTCTGATTTGGCAGTGAAATTTGCTGATTTTTGGTGCGTAAGATGTGAAGGATTCTATGGTCCAGTTAGTATTTTCACCCCATAATGGCGGCCGCGCTACCGGAGCGCCATCTAGTGCCTGCTGCCCAAAAAGTATCAGTGTCGCCTCTTGGGTTCTATACTCTTTGATATAGAGCTCTAGACCTGTGGTTGGCATTGTTAGTATGACATGTGATTTGATCTCGAACCAATTAATTTGCAGTTTTTTACTCCACCCCCTTCATGACGTAATTAAAGGTACACTATCCATTTGATCCAGTGTGCATAGGGGCGCATTAACGCATGGGCTGAAGCCCATGGGCCTACACTAGGGAGGGGAGTACTGGCTGCACGAAAATGATATTTTGTTAAATAATTGTTTTTATACATGGGCGTTTATAGCAGTGACATTCGCATTCTTTTTTGTGATGTCATACAGTGCAAGAGAGCCACTCTTTGCTGAAGTGGCAATGGTTTTTCGATCTGCATAGGCTTACGATGATTTTGGGAAACGCAGTTCAGGAAAGTATCAAAATTAATTATGCAAACTTAATCAAATATGAGATTGAAATTCTGCTGTAAAGCAGCTGTAGCAAGATAATAGTGTCATTATTCTATACAGACGGTATTCGAGATGCTTTTGTAAGCTGCGGTGTGAATATTATATATATTGTATATATTTCGACACACAAATTATTCTTAAAACTGGTCATTGGTCTTGGTTAAAACTATAAATTTTTTAGTGACTGTACTGATGTTAAGGACTTTTCAGTTAGAAAATTTTAATTTATTTATACATGAGCACAAACGGAAATGTCTATGTATTGACTAATGACCTAATGACATTTTGTATAGTATTTGGGGTAGAGGGGCCTACTATAATGCTGTATCACAGGGGCCTCTGGTTATCTTAAGGCGCACCAGAATGTATCCATACTAATGTCAGATTAGAATAAAACTCTTTTTCAAAAAGCTTACTCTACATCCTACACCTTCCCTATTTAATTTACAGAAAAAGCTTAACTGACGTGACGCCAGTTCCGTTTTTTTCGTAAGTTAGTAAGGAAGGCGGTCTGGCGGAAGCTAGATATTTTACTTCATAACTTGTTAAATATGGATATTTTTCATACACAAATACATTGCTTCACTTCAGAAGGCCTTTATTAACCCCCTGGAGCCATGTGGAGTACGTTTATGATGGATGAATGTGGATGGAGGTACTTTCTTCAGCTTCATACTCATTGGTCCCGCTCACTGCCATTATAAAGCTCGGATGTGTCAGGATATTTATTAATATTGCTCCAATTGTGTTCATCAGAATCAGAAGATGGCTTGAGGGTGAGTAAAGCTTGGAGTAATTTTCATTAGAAAGAGAGATATATATATATATATATATATATATATATATATATATATATATATATATATATATATATATATATATATATATATATAATATGTGTGTATATATATATATATATATATAATATGTGTATATATAATATGTGTATATATATATATATATAATATATATATTAGTACAGTCCAAAAGTTTGGAACCACTAAGATTTTTAATGTTTTTAAAAGAAGTTTCGTCTGCTCACCAAGACTACATTTATTTAATTAAAAATACAGAAAAAAAACAGTAATAGTGTGAAATATTATTACAATTTAAAATAACTGTGTACTATTTAAATATATTTGACAAAGTAATTTATTCCTGTGATGCAAAGCTGAATTTTCAGCATCGTTACTCCAGTCTTCAGTGTCACATGATCCTTCAGAAATCATTCTAATATGCTGATTTGCTGCTCAATAAACATTTATGATTATTTTCAATGTTGAAAACAGTAGTGTACTTCTTTTTTTCAGGATTCCTTGATGAATAGAAAGTTCAAAAGAACAGCATTTATCTGAAATACAAAGCATCTGTAGCATTATACACTACCGTTCAAAAGTTTGGGGTCAGTAAGAATTTTTATTTTTATTTTTTTGAAAAGAAATTAAAGAAATGAATACTTTTATTCAGCAAGGATGCATTAAATCAAACAAAAGTGGCAGTAAAGACATTTATAATGTTACAAAAGATTAGATTTCAGATAAACACTGTTCTTTTGAACTTTCTATTCATCAAATAATCCTGAAAAAAAAATATTGTACACAAATATTTTGTACAATTGTACACATTAAATGTTTCTTGAGCAGCAGATCAGCATATTAGAATGATTTCTGAAGGATCATGTGACACTGAAGACTGGAGTAATGATGCTGAAAATTCAGCTTTGCCATCACAGGAATAAATTACTTTGTGAAATATATTCAGATAGAAAAGTTATTTTAAATTGTAATAATATTTCACAATATTACTGTTTTTACTGTATTTTTAATTAAATAAATGTAGCCTTGGTGAGCAGACGAAACTTCTTTTAAAAGCATTAAAAATCTTAGTGGTTCCAAACTTTTGGGCTATATATGGCTATATATGGCTATATATGGCTATATATATATATATATAAAATATTAGTTGTCTGTATTATATTTTATCTGCAACAACATTGCGAACTTTTATAAAGATAGGCTAACAGCACAATAGCAAAACAGATTAATGACCCACGACTGGCACATCAATGTGCTACTTGTTTTCTCTCCAATATGGTAGGAATAATTGTTGGTTGGAGTAGGCCCTAGTATAAATTGAATAAAATAAAATTTGGAATGTGTATGAGGATATTAACTGTGACAGGACGATTGGCATGCCGGCTTACGGAGTTACGGAATGCAGTATAACTATGCTACAGAGCGCGATTTTATCAAACAGTAAAGTGTTCCAAAGCTTGCAAACTTTTCTGCTGCACACTCAGAAGTATCTACATTTCTTCACAAAATGAGTACATACTTTCGGGGCATAGGCGAATTGGGACGCAGCATATGTAACTTTTGGCCCTCTAGCGGTTAATAAATAGAACTGAATGCATGCTACTTGCGGAAAAAAACATTGTTTTGGTTGTGCTTCGGATCTGCGCCGCTGCGCGGATGAATGGTACACATGAAAATCTAAAAAGATTTCACCTGAGCTCATCGAGCAGGTAAATGCCATATCTTATGCTGTTGTTTTGAGTTATTGGAAACATTGATGTTTTTTTTTTTGTTTTTTTTTTTTTTAATTAATGACGTTAAAAACGTGTTTATTATCATTATTTATTTATTTATTTATTTATTTTTACAATAGATGATTGGTAAACAAATACCTGCGAGATATTCTGGCCAAATAGTAACTAATTTATAGATTGTCATATCTAATTCATACACGAGTCAATCCATTCAGATTTTCATTTACATTATGTGCATTTATGTAGACCTATTCCGAGAGAAAAAAAAATAGCGCATGCGTAGTGCTCGCGTTCAGAACTGGAGAAAGCCACCGCTATAAAGTCATCCGTGAGTGTTATTGACGGGTTTTTTTTTTTTTTTTTTTTTTTAATTTTACTTGATGAAATTTCTACAAGGAAATCTTAGAATTATTAGCTTTTTAAGTAAGATAGTTGCCTAAATATTCGTTAAAATTATATATAAAACAATATAGATAGGCTATATAGTTTTTATAGGGAAACACTGAAACGCTGATGATAGAGTAACGGCGAAACTGACCATGGTTGGCTAACGATGTTTTTGAAAACGCACCCCAGACCACATTGGTCGCGGGGCTGCTGGAACTTATCCACCCCTTACCAGTCTCAATCATTACAATAGGCTACCTATTGTAGTTAATTTGTATGGTTAAGCTTTCAAAACAATGTGATTGCAAACATTTATTTGTGATGCTGCCCTGCTCGTCTTTCATTATGTACTTTGCCGTAATTATGTTTCCTATTCGTTTACACGAACTGAGAGACAATGTTGATTTTATTGTCTCTGGATTTTTACCCAGATAATATAGGCTACAGGGCATTTCATAGCAATAGAAAAGCTAGGTGAACATTTCTACTTTGAAAAGCATTTTAGCTACATTCCTGAAAACAAGTATTTTTTTATTAATACATAGGCTATCTCAGCTGTGGAATAGCCTACAAAAACCAAAATATGTGGAAACAATCTCCCTTTTCCCTTTACTGTAGGTCACAATATTAACTTTTCCATTACAAAGGCCTTTCACGAGCTTATGCCGTCAGTCCAGGATTGGTCTTTTGCCATTTCTGTAGAGTCTAGAGTTCTAAATTGCTTTGACGGAACATTGAATAATGTCACTGATTAAGTTTCTGCATCTGTCATTTTTGGAGCCCACCTTTTGCTCACACCCACTCGTACAGACTTTCACGTACACCCACGCGCATGCACACTTCGTAGCAGATACAGGCAGGTTCACATCAATCCCAAGCCCAATGGCCCGTCCTAACGTTTTTATGGCCACAATTTATCCAAGTTTATCAAATCCAATTCACAATCCAATGCAAAGTCAATAAAGTAAAACAAGAAGCACACTGACTATTCGGCACAAGCGGTAGGCTATTTTTTATTTTATTTTATTTTATTCACGGCCAAAAATTGTTAACTAATAATTTTGACGTTTTCTAGCCTATGCTCTTCCGTGATTTCGATACTCCCTTATGCTCTTTGAAGCAATTAGTCACCCCTTTTTCCACACGAGAAACATTTTTGTAAAGGTCATAAACAATTAACCAGGCTTTACTCTGGCATTCACTTTGCTGAACTTGGGGTGGAGCCTTCAAACCATAAAACCGGCTGCCTCTGCTCTCCACAGTCTCTCAGTTCACAATTTCAATAAACTCTTAATGGAAACTTTTTGTCTTTTATCGAAGAGGTCATGAATGGATGCTAGTACTGAATTATGTCCAATGTGTGGCCAACATAATTTTGACTTTTTATGGACACTTCTAGAAGATATTTTGTACGCGTACGATCATTTTCTCTTTGATGGAACTAAAATGTAGTGCCTATATAGGCTAAATCAACAGATCTTATGATTGCATGGTACAGAGAAGCATATCAACGAATTAATAAGTGTGATACATTTTATTTAATCGTTTCAAACTATGAAGATGCCCAACGACAGTTTGTTTTATTGAATGTTAGTTGGATCAAGCTGTCAGTTTTAGACGTGATTTTAAAAGCTCTAAGTGACCCTGAAGATCTTACGGTATGAATTATTGTATTTCGTACACTTAGGCTTTGTGTTCTTCACCCCATGTTGATTCTCATCTGCTGAAAGCACGCAGTCCAGGCCTAGTCTAATAATTTCCATACATAGCAATGAGATCACAAAACTCACAAACACTAAATCAAAACCCGAGCCACAACGAGTCTTTAATAAAACCGTCCACAGACCGTCCGTGTAGGGATAAAAGAAAACTGAGATCATATAAAATAAGATAAAATATATTTCGTGCATATCCGCAATTTAAAAGTTTTGTCATATTTATCATTGCAATAACCACACTTTTTTTTATAGCTTTATTAATCATAACTGGGAATTAGATACTTTTAGGTGTCTGAGGTTTGTTAAAAAAAACATTCATCAAGATGCTACTTCTGTATAAATGTTTTATTGTGCGCGTGCACACTCTGAAAAAAATAGGCTATGTGCAATTCACTGTAAAATGTGGTAAGCTGCAAATGTTACCTCAAAGAGCCCATTCTACCTCATTTAACCTATAAAACTTAGTTTTGCTGATATAAATTAATGTATTTAGATTTGTTCAGTGTTATTAAATGATAATTTTGATTTGAATAAAGCCAGTTCATTTAAATGTACACGTTGTGTAGGTTAACAATTTTAATAATAGCCTAATAATAAAATTATTAGAATACTATCATAAAAAAATCGTCTTCTGACAGATTTCCATGTCAAAAATAGTACTCATTTAAAGTTATAAGCGCTCTAGGCGAAAGACCCGAGAGATCAGTCTTTACATTGACGTTAAGTGTCAAACCAGACATCAGTAATATTCTAAACTTGACAGTGTCCCTATGGCAAAGAGAGCACACCTCCTATCGTCCTTCTATCTCAATACTATCTTGAAGCATCGGTCTTTATCTGTGAATAGGAAAAGTGAGAATTCCCGGCACTAAATGATAGCAGACAGATCGTTTATTTGATATATTTGAAGGGAATGGATGTACTGTGAAATTATAATCAACAAAATAAACCAACCGATAAATATGAACACAACAAACGATATTCAGTCTGAAAATATGCTGGTGCCAGTTTGTGTTTATTTATAATTGACCAGTTACGCTATAATGCAGTAGAATGAATTAAATCCTAAGCTAGTTATCAGCTATATATTAAACTACATGACTGTAAATACAACCAACAAATCATAGACGTGACAATATCATTGTCGGTCCATTATATTTCTAAATGAATGAGTGAAGGTCATGTTGGACTTGGTTACCTCTGAGATTATTTAAAACGACACGAACTACTAATTAGACAGTGACGCCACAAAGATGGGGTTCTTTCTCCATTTGAAAATTCTATCACCCTGATTTTTCAACAAAAGCGTTACTGGCATTAATTCATTTCTAAAACAGACTTTTATTTTCCAAATAATATACTAGTATATTTGTCAAAAATAACATTATTTCAGTTTTGACATAGATACTGATATTTAAAATCAATGCAGCAGGCCTATACACGGAATGAACAAGCCATCAAGGCATTAATCCTTCAAAATATGTAATATGTATTATTATTATTATTATTAATAATAATAATAATAATAATAATAATATTAATTATTATGAATAATATTATTGCTATTATTAGTAGTATTATTATAAGGGTGTCAAAATATGTAGCTGTTATAACTGTTTTAAGCATGTACATTTATTCTTTCTCATATGTTTTTGTGTTTTGATTTTATTTGCTATTGTGCATGCCGCATTTAAACTGTCCGGATAAAACTTTATTATCTGCCCCTAAAATACATCGCAAGTCGTGATGAGAAAGAAAGAAAGAAAGAAAGAAAGAAAGAAAGAAAGAAAGAAAGAAAGAAAGAAAGAAAGAAAAAGAAAGAAAGAAGGAAAGAAAAGTGCAATGTGAAATATTTAGAAATGCGTTATTTTTCATTTTTTTCTCTCTCTCTCTCAAGTCCATTAAATCGAACCATTCTGAATATATCATGTCTTTGTAAAGAAGCACAATTTCCTTTCACGCCATTAAACCTATTCAAGAATTTTCGCATGCAATAACACTTAAAATTAAAAAAGCGGAATCACGGACATACATCACAGCAACAGTCATAGCAATGAGCTACAATCCTCTACACTGTTAGGCTATCTTTTTTACGTTATATGTCTCCTGTAAAATAAAGTAGGTGAAGCTTCGTGCGATGAACCTGCATACCTGAGAATCCCGTGCAAGACACCCATGAAGTGAGTTCGCCGTCTGCATGTTTCACAAATGTGCTCGTGAAGCAATTTTCGATAGCAGTTTCTCCCTGCTAACCTCATTGTGTATCCACAAAATTTGACTACAAAGTGTAATTGCCTAATTTATCCAGAGGAGGGAGACTTTTGGCTCTCTGCTCTCAATAAGTCCCTTGTTAATGGGTTCTGACCACGACTTAAACCTGTCGGACTCTTCTGAAAGGGTTAATTTTGAGGCACAACACAGGTCTTGACATGGTGTTAACACCTCATTTTATACACGGTCACAATACGTATGTGATTCTGATGGCTATTTATAATAACAGCACTTTGTTGTGACACTAAATGCTCCCCGAAATCACTCTCTCACACAACACAGCAGACTGAAGGATTTCCTCTTTGATTTCGTTGCATTAAACTGAGCATTTTCCCCCAGATGTTGTGAGATGATCTGGAATGATGTTCTCCATGTGTTGAAGTTAGAGACTTGTGACCTACACACATGTACGGATAGTGACACCGCTTCTTGTTCTATTGGGTCGTCTGTAAACTTTTACAAGTGACATTTTGTGAGCTAATAAACTATACCATCTTTACTTCCACAGGAAACTCTGTGAGCATGCTGTGATAGTGTTGGCCTTGGAATTCAGTCAATACTCTATATACTCTAGTATTCATTCATGCGACAAATATATCGACTGCATATATTTGGAGCATGTGTGCTGATAAATGAATTAGGCTACGTTTCCATGTATATAGTGAATAAGTATTTTTATGTATTTATTTTTGTTATTCCACTTCGTCTCTGTTCGCACCTTGATGGCCATTTCTGCCTCACGTTAATGGAGCATTTCCATTGTTTGTCCACCAAATTAATTTAGATATTTGTTTAGCCTAAGCATCAAAGTATAGGCCTATAATTATTTATGCATAAAGGCTTGCTAGCTTAAGTAAAATGTAGAAGTGACAGCACAGCAAATTGAGTATGATTAATAGCTAGTTGGTTTAGACACTGAATAAGTAGGCAATCAAATAACTAATATAGGGCTTGGTACTGCATGGATTCATAGTTATTCTCGTTGTTTTAGCGACAGATGGCTAAGTCATCAAGCTTTCACTTGATGTACGATTTTTGATTCGCAAAGGCGAACTTCATTAAAATCATTTTATATCACAGCCGATTCAGCGTGTAGAATATGTGTAAGACAAAATACATGTATTTCTCTGGAGCGCGGGCGCATAAACAACTTTTCTACTGTAAACCTCTTAGACCACTCCTTTGCTTTTTCAGCTGCATATGTTGCTCGACTTATTAAAGTTGAAAATGCGTCAAGTTTAAACGAAACTTCGTTCTCTTCTTCTCATCTGAAATAATATTGAAATGGTTAAACTGTGCATACTGGATGGTACTTACGCGCACACATGCAGCCTACCCGATGACTTCTGGACCAATGAAATCAGCCCATCGCTCTCCGCGTAACCAGTTAGATTGACGTGGAGGACGCGTCAAATTAACTCCAGCAAACTTCACCCTGCGGGATCAGACAAATCCCTCTTTAACGGGAGAGGATCACTCGTATCCCATTCTACCATAGACAAGTTTGGCATGTAGAAGTTTTGCAGTCGGAATAGACAAAAGCTGTCGAAGTCTTCTGAACATCTCCACACAGCAACCGCATGCTGCAGCGTTCAGCCATTGAAGGAAAACTGCTTAAAAGACAAGCATCGCAAGATCAAATGGGTGAGATCTCGTTCACATCTGCATGCTTCTTTTGCAGAGAGATGGTTTATTTAGGCCAGACATAACCGTGACTTTGAGCCTCAAACTGAATAGTAAAATGTTTAGTTTTATTTATGAGCATGTCATTTATTAAAAAAAGCAACTATACGATATCTACCGCCTCATTAGGCCAACAATAGACTATTCGTTATCTCTACTGACAGTTTCAAGTGTTAAAAAAATGTTGGTATTTAAGAGAATGCAGAACAAGAAATAAGATCGCCATGTTCATGTACAAATCTTCGATTTGCTCAGGTCACTGAATATGTAGTCTACATGATGTGTCAAGCTGTTTTACGACATTCATTTCACATAACCTAAGTTTCAATGCCTTTTGTTTCTTACAGAGCAAACCTACGGGGAGGTGAACCAGCTGGGGGGAGTTTTTGTCAATGGACGTCCTTTGCCCAATGCAATAAGATTACGAATTGTGGAGTTAGCCCAGCTTGGCATCCGACCCTGTGACATAAGCAGACAGCTTCGGGTGTCCCATGGGTGTGTGAGTAAAATCCTTGCGAGATACAACGAAACTGGGTCCATTTTGCCCGGCGCAATCGGTGGCAGCAAACCACGAGTAACAACGCCGAATGTAGTCAAAAACATACGGGAGTACAAACAGGGAGACCCGGGAATTTTTGCATGGGAGATCCGGGACCGTCTTCTCGCGGACGGAGTATGTGACAAGTACAACGTTCCTTCTGTCAGCTCTATCAGCCGGATATTAAGGAACAAGATTGGAAACCTCTCCCAGCCTAACCAATATGAAAATGGGAAACAAGCACCTCCGCAATCCGGCCTCTCTTATAACCATATATACCCGTATTCATACCCCAATGCAATGTCTCCTTCCGGGACCAAAATGAGCAGTCCTCCCGGTGTCCCTGTCACGGGTGGGCATGTAAGCATTTCCCGTGGCTGGCCTTCAGCGCACACGGTCAGCAATATATTGGGTATTCGTGCTTTCATGGATCCTACAGGTGAGACTCATTGTACAGCTATGGGTTTAGACAACAGATCTTACTTGTACACCAAACGGTTACAGGCCTCAGCCTCACTATAGCTTGACTTGTGGTGCATACACAAACAAACTGACGAGGCCTATATGTAATCATCTATTTTAAGAATCTGAATTAAGATAAAGTTTAGAAATGTGTTGACATCTGAAATTTAGAAAGCAGAGTCATTAAGGCGTATTCTTGCACATATACGAAGAACATACCGAGTAGGCCTTCAGGTTCTCGGTAATGTAAAAACTTGTGACCTACAATCTTAAATAGTTATTTCTACCTGATTGATTTTTTTTTTTTTTTTCCCCATAAAAATTAGTTTTACAAAAATGTATGTATTTAGGTTGATTAAATCATAACCAATCAATATATAGGCTAGCCTTTTTTGGCCATTATAACGAATAAATTCTTAACGCATTAAGCACCCCAATATGTAGTATAATCATTTTTTATTATACTATGCATTATTATAATAAAACATGTTGTTGAAAATACTGTATTAGAAAACATGTTCTATATTGCTGTATATAAGAATATATACGTTATATATTGTCACCGTAAGCAATTGATAATAATATATTTATTCAAAATCCATTTAAAGGAAATATGTATGCAGACTTTTCACTTAAGGTATTTACGTAAAAATGTGCTTCACATTTGTGTCGAATGTATTTAAAAGATTGTTTTAAATCATTAAATTACAAGGCAAAGAAAACCAGACTAACGCTGACAGTTAATTCCATTAGTAATGCTTTATTCTGCTTGGTGTAATTCTGATTTAGTTGGTTGCAAAGCAAAGTAAAAACAGAAAGTTACATTTGTTTAAATTATTTTTTTTCCTAGCCATTGCTAGCGCTGAAGGATACGCACCAAAAATGGAGGACTGGGGTAGTGTCAATAGAGCGACATTTCCCTCTGCTCATGGAGTCAATGGAATAGACAAATCGGTTATTGATGCAGACATAAAATACCCTCAGGTACCATATTATAAACTTGTATTTTATTGTTTGAGATGCAAGCTCTGTTCAAAAATAATTTGGATGACTTTGGATGCCACAAGTTATCTTTCATGTTACTGTGCAATTACACTGTGTAACATAGCCTGCATTAACAGCGTTCCTAAAATGTAATTCTTTTTGCGCAGCTGCTTATACACTTTGTTAGTAAAATTTCTATCGCACATAGTTTTATGTAAAATATAGCCTATAAGACGGCCACTGTAAAGTGTCACCTTATTATGTATTACTTTGCATATGGTATTTTTCTGCTTCTCTCCTCTCTTTGTCTGCTTGCTCTGTTAATGTGCTTATTTTTCTCCTGTTACTTCAGCCTTCGTCGACTTTGTCTAGCTATGTCCCAGCGTGCGCTTACTCTCCTTCCAACCAGTATGGCGTGTACAGTGGTCCAGCAGGCAGCTATGTGAGCCCAGGGCATCACTGGCAGGCCCAGGGCACCAGCCTCTCCCACCCTGGCGGTGGCGTAGCGATGCACCCGAGTGACATTCATTCTTCTATGGCGTTCAAACATGCAGTACGAGATGGTATGCACAATCATTTGATAGCAGTCATATTTTAACTGCCGTCCATTTTTTGATTAACGTTTTGCTTTGATGGAAATCTTCATGGACATCTTAACCAACTTTAAACCTAATATTTTGACAATTGCTCTTTAACGTGCGTAGATAGCCCTACTATTGTCATTACTGTGTTATTACTATGTTATTACTATGCTACTTTGTAATAACAAGAAGGAACACTTGGGGAAAAATTAAAATTCTGTTTCGCCTCTCATATAGAAGCTTACTAAGGATACTAGTGTTCTCAACCAAACCATTAGGCATGCACATAAAATTTCGTATGAGAATGAGGTCATGCAGGGTAAACTGAGCGGTATAAACATTGCAGTATGATCTCAGTTGGGGCCTGTGTTCACCAGCATTAATACATTATTGGCCTCATTAATAGGCCCATATGAATGCATTTCTACTATTAATTATTGCCGTTTACTCATTGTAGACATTGCGCATTATAGCTTACTTTAACGCAAGATTACAGATTTTGATCTTATACGTCTTATAAAAAATAACTTAATTAATTCAAAATAAAAATAATTAAATAAACGGTCAGTTTTGGGGCACCACTTGTTCAAAATAATAAGTAATTTTCAGAAACGTTTATTTCAGAAATATATTTTAGTGAAATTTGAATAGAGTGGCCTATATTTTGGTAAATCGAATCATTTTTTTTATAACGTGCCCCGATCCCCTAGATTTACATTACACGTGACGTTCAAAGGTTTAAAATCAAAAAGACAATGACTTGATTGGATGTGAGGAGAGTTACGATTTGTTTTCTCTCTAAATATGCTCTCCTGTTTGTCCTCCACAGGAGACAGAAAACCACCGAGTCCCCTAAGCAAGCAGCAGCACGAAGCCTTGAGCAGTATACACGGACTCAGTCTTTCTACCTCATCCTCGTAACAGCACAGATACATCAGTTTAGAATTGATTCCCATTTCAAGAAAGCAAACCGTAAGTTCAACCAATGCACATCTTTCGACGGTGATGTCCTGTTCGAGCCCATGTTCAGCGCTCTCTGGGAATAAGATCTTTGTAAAGCCGAATGAATGTATACGACTTTGTTCTTTACTGTAATTATAACTGTCTCCAGGCTGCGTTGTTTGGTGGTTGGCTGTTTACCCAATAGTCATACTGGTTTTGTCTATGCTGTTTATGACAACGACTGCATAGGGGATGCAAAATAAGATTTGCCATCTTAAAGCTAAATCACGCATCAGTGCATTTTAAAAGAATGGAAATACATTACTTAGACTTGTACATTAAATAAACCCCTATGTGAACAAAGTAATAAATTGTTAATGTAAATACGAAGAAAGCTTTAGTTATATATTTTTATAAATTCATGTGTAAATATGCTAAATAAAGGTATTGCATAAAACGAAGTCACAATCGTTGTCTTTCATGGGAACCTAATCTCACTTCCAATTCTCGCCAAGGTATGGAACTTTAACAGTTTTTTTTCTTTGCTCATTCTGCCTTGAATTTCAGTACATTCACGTCCACTCTAAAACTAGCAGCCTTTTTTCCAACAAGAGAATGTTTCATGCAATACGCTCTGCACGGAGTGATAAGGCCATTCTGCTGTTTTCTCATGTGCGCTACTGGGCGTAATGGTGCTTGTCCGCATTTGGCGCCTCCAGTGATGCTATCTGTGTTGATGCTGGATCAGTGCCACTCAGTGCAAATATATAGCTATCTTATATTAGGACTATATAAATATGTAGTATAGCTTCATATATAACGCTCGACTGGACAGGTTCCCTTAAACGGTTTTGCCTTCATTTTGTTTAAAGCGTTTCTGTTGACATTGTTGATGGGTTCTTTGTTTGCAATCTTATGGAAGATATGGCGGCTCAGCACAAAATACAGATACGGATCTCCGAGTAAGTAAAAAACGTTTGAATAATATTCGACACGATGATGATTATGATTATTATTATTATATATACTACATTAAATTACATATATATATATATATATATATATAATACCTTGTAGCCCTCATAAATGATTGTTCTTACAGTCACCTGTAGGACAATTGTAAAATTACACTTATAGGCCTAAATTTAGTACAGAATTGAATTTCACTACAAGTAGACATTGTGACTTTAACATTATGCTGCTTTATGTTATACGTTTAGGCTTCTTAATTGTTAAAATTATTTTGTTAATTTAAAATTGTTTAGAATAAATGCATAAAAACATGAAAATTAATTTATAGATAAACTAATAATTAAATAAAGTAGCATGTCTGATAACGAACGAAGTAGCATGATTGTTTCTGATAACTGTCTATAAATGTAATTCAGTGGGACAGTAGGAGCAGACATGTGACTTGCAGTGCAACGGCTATACATTGAATATGGTAATTTTTCTTCCTCTCTGACCCCCAAACTCGCTCTCGCCCACACTGCACTGTTGCGCATTGCTGTCTCGATCACTGTGGGGGAGTAAAACGCCTCTTGATTGGTGAACGTCCCTAAAGTGCAGCTTGCACCTCACTACTCTGTTAGCTGACCCTGGAAACGTGCACCTCGAACCACAAATGAATTTGTGAAAATAAAAACAAGAAAATACACGAAAAGTACAATTTTATTTAATTAATTAGGAATTAAATATTGAGGGAAAAAAAAAAAAAAAACTTTCCCCGGCCGATAAATTACAAAACCGTTCATACAGATCATACAATGACAAGCAATTGACATTTTAGCACTTCATAAGTTAATTCATAGAAAAAGAACGAACGTTGCAGCTTGGAACATATAGAGCTCTCAGGAGCTAAGATACATAATTATCGGGAAACGCTGCGCTGGCCGGTGTGATATTCGTTTGAAGCTTATTCATTTATACAGCAAAACAATTTATAAATGTGTCAGTCAAAATCATTTGATCATTTTTTTTTTTTTTTTTTTTTTAATAAAATATAAATAAATTAACACCCGTGTCAACGACATGTCTATTGAGAGAAAAGCAATATTTTGCACTTGTCAGAGCCAAAACATTAGTGAGATTTAAATTTTTTTGATTGTTTGAAATTTGATTGATTAAATTGCGGTCTTGATAAGCAATAGCCTATAGCAAAAACTGACAGATGAACACGAATATGATATTTGATAACAAATAGCCAAAATCTATCAATATTAATAACTGTCTAGCTAATGTCGGCTCAAACATCTATTCAGGACCACGAGGTGTTTCCTAAAACATCTGCCCGAATTCCAAATATTACTGTGGAAAAGGCAATCACAACGAAATGAAAGTCAACAACAATACACGACTTCATTACAATCACTGTAAATAACATAATAATAATAATAATAATAATAATAATAAACAAATAGGGTGAATTCAGTGTGATTGGGACACATTTTGCAATTGAGATGACTTGGAAAAAGTGTCCCAATCAAACTGAATTCACCCTAGGCTGGGTTATAGGCTACATTATCATTAATAAATGAATTATCCAGATGTTTAATTTATGATGGAGACGCCAGCAATGCAAATATTGAAATATGTTAATGTTTGATGGTGCAGCATTGTTGTTCAACGAAACAGCCTACTCACGTAAGCTTGTAAAATGTGGATTTTCTAGTTCTGCACTGTAGTTAGTAACGAAAAGAAAGTGGCACAATTGTTAGCTGAATGAAGATAAAAGTTAAGGATCGGTGTCAATGATCATGATGTTTTTCGTAAAAGGTGAAAATTATAAGGAGATATTTTTCACCGTCAAAACAGCAGTTTAAATTTTAGTTCTAAGTTAGTTTTAGTTCTATTGGGTTCATTTCTATGCTTTCTGTAGCTTAAATCTTAAGTTAATTAACGTAATTTGTAAGGCAATAATGTACCCCGACTGATTTCACCACAGAAAGATCTCTGTGACATGTCCCTGAGAGAGCCTATCAATGCATGTACTGTATACTTTCCTGGCACTTAAAGTTTTCAATGACATCATAGATGTAGACTCTTACTAGGCAAACTTTAGTGTATGGTAATAAGCAAACATTTTTTAAAATAATACTTCAGTTCTTCAACAGACCTCCAGTAAGACTTCCGTCTTTATCTATCTGTCTTTATTATGTTTTAATTACATTATTGCTTGTCGATAAATGTATAGGGAATAAAAGGTAAAGGTAAAACTCAATTTTTATAAATAAATAAGTTGTAATGTTTGATAACAACATGTATGATTCTAAACCAATTTGTTATATATTTTATCAGCAACCTAATGTTTAAACATTCTTTATTATGGGGTTGGACAAAGTATATGGAAATTACACAAGATACCATTCTGGGTATGCAGTCAAACAAATTTATATTAGCCTACATTCAATAATAGGCACAAATTATGTTGCAATGTGAGCATGTGAGTGCATTTTACAATAATCTACACTCGGCAAATTCATGACCTTAATTGAAACCCTAATTATTTCACATGCATAGACTGATGGAGAAGGAGCAGAATCGATTTTTTTTTTCTTTAAAAAAAGTAAAGAGCTTTCTTAAAACATCAAGTAGCTTATCTAGACACTTGTAGCGCCAGAAATATAATGTTGTAATAAACAGCAATTGTCCTGTGCCCTGTTTATACAAAACCACTTAGCTGAGGTCTGAAAGCGTCTTATTTACTTCCTTACATTAAATTATTTTTACTCCTTTTACTTAATTTATAAAGACATACTTCCACGCGGTACAATTTTAGACTTGCTAGTCTAATATCTCGTTTAATTTGATGCACGTGTCCTCAAATGAAACGGTCACATGTTGCTGTAAACTTTGAGAGTGGTGTCATGTATTTTAGTATTGCTGTTGTAGCAACAGCAAGGTTATGGGTTCTTTTCCTAGGGAATAGGTACATGAAGTGGTAAAATGTATTCATTGAATGCAATGCTTTGGATAAAACAAAGTGCCTACCACATGCATGAATGTTGTTACATTGGTGCTGTTGCGACGTGATCTCAAGAGTATTCGTATGTATTTTTACGTAAAGTGTGGTTACCACACATAAATTTACTTGGGCCCATACGTTTCCATAGACACTGAAACCCACAATATTGACAGCACTAAAATGTAAATTATTTAGCCTACGTATGACCTTTACAGACGTACAAATGTGTATCCTTATTTATGAATATTAAAATCGTGGCATTTATATCTTGATTCTGTTGTATTCAGTTGTCATTTTTTTCTATGACATTACGTTTTCAGTCGCATTTATTAAACGCAGTTTACTCATAGGCCTACTTAATATGAAATAATAACATTTCGCTCTGTTCTGTGACTTTTGCTGCAGACTCGTTTTGAAGTTTTTGTTAAACAAGACCTTTAAAACCTTAAAATAAGTATTTATGTAATCGATCAACCATTATTTATCATGATGTAGCCTAATATTCATTTTGTTTGCGATTGAGTGACACAGGCTTTTTCTCAGCGTACGGTGTGCCTGACAATAGAACAATAAAATACAAAAAAAGAAAAAGAAAGATGCAACATCAATACAAAAGCAATCAATTTTATTTAATCCATATCTTTAGAATCCATACGCTTGTGAAAAAACAGATAAAATCCGAGCCTTTATTCAGCGATCTTCAGCTCCATTCTCAGCAACAACAGTAAACATCAAATCCCGCACTCATTGGCTGACTTGTTGCCTCGCTGCCCTATCAGGCAAAGACTTTGCAGGCAGCGTTTGCGCGAATGTACCACACGAAACTGATTTCAGACAGACTTCTGTTCTGATGCAGCGTAACGATTTAATGATCTACAGCAAAATAGAGAAAGCTTTGGCAAAAACTATAACCGAATATTTAATTACTACAATAGTAATTTCTGTCTAGAAATTACACAAAAAGTGAAGTGTAAAACGTTGGTCAAAAACGTACATTTACACAAACTGACCACCAACCTCAACTTCAGATGTCAAGGAATGGAACTCACAGGATTCTGAGATATCAAAGGCAGCGAAGTATACATCTATGCTGTCTTTAAAGGCCCACTGAAGTGTCTTGGAACAAGCAGCAATATTCAATGTGTTGAAGCAATTTCAACTGAAATGGGAAGACAGGGCAGGACATATAGAACAGCTCCGCCCCGTTTTTTTCTTAATAAAAATAGCCAAGCTCGGCCAGAGCCATTGAGCTCGGTAAAGCCTCAGTTTCCTTCTAATCTCTAACAGTTTCTCCTCCTAATCCCATTCATATTGCTTTAAAATATAGCATTCTGTGCAGAATTCAAATGTGTCCGATACGTTTTGTGGTCTGTGCCGACTTGCGCATATGATCCGCTCTGTGCTATTGACATGACGCTAACACAATGTCGTCCCAAACCCACAAGACCTTCGTTCATCTTTGGAACACAAATTAAGACATTTTTGATGAAATCCAAGGGTTTTTGAACCACACATAGGCAGCAACGTCACTGAGGTCCAAAAAGGTATAAAAGACATTGTTAAAATAGTCCATGTGACTACAGTGGTTCAACCTCAATTTTATGAAGTGATGAGAAATTTTTTTGTGCGCAAGAACAAAACAAAAATAACAACTTTATTTAAAAATTTGAACTGTTGTCATACGCAGTTGGTGTAGTGAACTCGGTGAAGGCTTCCATGTTCTACATCAGAATGCTGGCTTATTATTGGCCGACGCTGTTCACATGAGCAAGCGACGCATGCGTGTGATGCTGACACAGGAGCCGGCCAATACTGAGTCGGCGTTCTGATGTAGAACCTGGAAGCGCTGGATGTAAACAGTGTAGGAGAATGACAGGGAAGAGACAAAATTGTTGAATAAAGTCATTATTTTTGTTTTTAGTCGCTGTTTCCGAAACCGTAACATGTTCGCACCTCTGTCATTTGAAACAGTATAGGACTGACGCTAATGACGTACCATGCTGTTGGAGGAGTAATAACTTCTGCTAATTAATCTATTCGAGATCTCCAAGATGTTTCTGTAACAAACATGCCACCTAATGACTACTTGACTGTTTTTGTTCCATGTCATTTTGCTTTATTTGATGTTTTATTCATTGTGGGTTCCCTCATACATAATACGTCATTCCCTTGTGCATTTTACGCACATGCACACTCTTCAAAACTGGCGCTGATTGTTGACACACTAAAATATATGGGTGATTTCAGGTTGATTGATTGGGGCATTTTTTCGAAGTCATCTCAATGACAAAAAGTGTCCCAATCAACCTGAATTCACCCCTATAAAAGTCTTAGGCCACCACTAGCTTTGTTGTTTTAGCAATGTTTTAATGACCATGCATATTTATTTTTTGATCTTTATTACAGTACAAACAGAAAATACAGGAAATGTACACAAAATGTAAAAAAAAAAAAAAAAAAAATCAGAACAAAATGGCTTCTTTAGAATCAGTATTTAGTGTGACCTCCTGGACTTCTTCCAGATTGTCAAAGAAGAAACTTTTTTTAAGAGAGCTGGTTCCTGCTATTGCTCAAATGTAAGGGGAGGTCACTAAATACTTGCCAGAAGCTGTTTTTTTTTTTTGTTTGTTTTTTTTTTCCCTCTGTTTTTTAATACTGTATACAAATTTCTTGCATTTTCTGGTTATATTCTAATAAAAAGACTTAGAAATAATTAGAAATGGTCATTATACCATTGCTAAAACAACATCTAATGGTGGCATAAGCTAAGGAAAATATTAATATATAAGGTGCATGCAGTCACACACAAACGCAAAACCCATTCATCATAACACACATGACACTAAAATGATGCAATAAACATTAATTAAACAACATAAGATGTTACATGAAACTCCAATGTACAAAACTGATAACAAAAACTAATAAGAAACATAGTTATGTAAATGAAATAGCATCTATGTGTTGTGTCACACAGGGAATTCTGGGAATGCCAAGTTATGTTTATTCACTATCAATTATAAGATGACTTGTTCTTTTTTAACTTTTCAAAAGCTGTACATATAACAGTATTTTACTGTAAAATAATATGTTTGCAGTGTATTATTTGAGCTAGAATCTATAATTAATTAATGGATAACAATTAATTGTCTCACACAATTTTTTTTCCCCTTTTTCTGTTAAAAATGTTATCCAGTGTGTCTGTTGTAAAACTGTCTTTCAGTGAAAGCCAAAGAGCATCTGACTGAGAAATGTTGTTGAACACACTTATAAAGCTTTATAAGATCTAAATATTAGGACTATATCTGATAGACATGCAATGAGAATGACATATTTAAAGGTAAATATGTAACACTTCCATGAAACAGTATATTTATAATATTAGGTCCAGTTGATTTTCTAGAATGGTTGCAGAGAGTCATTGCCATTATATTCTACCCACAATATGATGATCACAGGTCTTTAAACATATAGTTAGTGAAACTAATACAAAACAAATCCACTGTGAAAGGAGAAAGAAATGCATACACATTTAAATAGTCTTTTTTGTTGTTGTCATTTGTACTATTTTTTTTTTATTATTATTTTTATTTTTATTTTTTTTGCTTAAGCACAAATAGTCAAATAGACAAATAGTCAATGCCAAATTGTAAAAGCAAAATCCAGATAAAAGTTTAGCCACTCAGTTCAGGACAAATTATGTGTGTTAACTATCAATGTCTCTGTCCTTTGGCCTTTTTATGAATTTGAAGTTTAATAGAAGTGTTTTGATGAAAATACCCCCAAATCCTATATATACATCTTTAAAGTGAAGAATGTTTTTCTCCTAAAGGCAGTCTTGGAGTAACAAGCTTAAACAGATACTCACAGTGGTGAAACAAATCTCATCTGTTAAGCCAAACAATAGTAAGAGGTATGCCTTTACCTAGTCAGAGTAGGACATCAGTACTCCTATCCTGAGAGTGAGTGATTTGTCATTGTCTCCGGTGTGTAAAGGAAAGATAGGACTGACTCTGTAGAAACAAGTGCTCATCTTATAGCTCTAACAAGCCATTGGAAGAGATGCAGCGGCTTCACGTTACAATGTTATTTAATGTTTATGTCTGACTCACTGACTCAGCGCTTTTAGATGAATTATGTGCTATATGAGGTCAAGGATCAGTTGTTCAGTGAAGTCTGTAACTACTTTCATGCAACATGCAATTTTCTAAAAAAAAAAAAAAAAAAAAAAAAAACACATCTCAAACAGTCATAAGGTAAATGCTGCTTGTTGTCCTGTACAACATATAGGCTAACTGTCACGAAGAAGCGTGTCTTCTGCACCGCAATATAATAGATGACTCTCTACTATGTTTCAACTCGTTGTAACAGCTCACCACATCAACCATTCACTTTGAAAGCCGAGACACACAGATGGGACAATGGCATTCATCTTCTCTAATTAAAACATAACATGTTCGTGTCCTCTCTGTCTTCCCCCTCAGTGGCCCCACAGACATGATTCTTGGAGACAAAGGCTGTGCAGTTTTATATGTGCAATAGGTTTCTCTTTGATCGTAGTGCCTAAACTCAGATGATTGCATTTAAAAGAACTACAGCAGTATCAAATTAATTTGCACATAGAATTGAGAAGGTCATTTTTAGTACACAGGCCACTGGATTGTTCTAAATTATAAGCCCAGTTTCTGCATTGCATTAACAGATGTTATGTAAATACTGTAGCTACAAATTGTCATGTTTCATGCATCCAGCTGAGACAGATATCCTTGGTAGAAAATATGTGCTGTACTAAGTAGGAAAAATGCTTTTGTGTCCGTGGCTTCTGATGCAATGACTCTATATCTGCGGTGAACAGATCTCTGGGAATGGAAGGAGATGAGCATGATTCCCCCTAATTTTCAGGGACTAGAGAATTAATCATCTGCTAAGATGCCCATCTGTGATTTATTTCAAGAGCTGAAATATGTTATGTGTGCTTCATGCCATCTCATATATTTCTGCAATTACCATCAGGCTGTGTGGCAAAGGATTTAACTGTCTCTGAACTAATTTTTGGCACCGGTTCTTATGAGGTGAAAAGAAGATGATGACTTTCCTCAGAAATATGTTTTTGTGGTTAGCCACTGTTCTGTCTTGGTTTTGTGTCTGTTTTATTCAAATCTGAACAATGTGAGTAGTACTGCAACAGGCAAAACAGGAATAGAAATGTTGTCTTTTTCCTGCAAGTTGGTAAGCTAGTTGTATTTTTGCTGTTTGGTTGTGATATGCAAACTGCCATCATTTACATAATAGTCACAAAGCAGGACTTTGACTTATGTAACAATTCTGTTGTCTGAAAATGAAACTTTTATAATAGTGCTTAAACATTATGCAATTATGGTTGAAAATGTACGATGAAGTCACTGCACAATTCACAGAGAAATACAGCACAGTTTTGCTTTAGTAACCGGAGACAAGGTAAAATAATATTGAAAATGTTGGTTACACTTTATTTCGATAGTCACATTAGACAGTCTACTAACTATAACTTTGCATATACAAGTCATCTAACACTAAAGGTGATAATGCACGGGACAACCTTTTGAGCAATGTTGCTTGGGCACTTTCCCATTGAGAATGAGCAACAAAATTATATCTGGATACTTTAGATCAGTCGTGAGCAATTTTTTTGAGATCCTCCAATCAGAATACTAGCAGCCGATCACATGACCGGTTGGAGATTTCAGAAAAAAATCAAACAAGATGGCGGCCTCTCAGCGGCAGTGGAGTGAAGAAAAGGAGCGTGAACTTATACCTTTTTACGTTGGCAAGTTGTCATGTGTCCCAACCCAAAACAGGGAATTTACCTCATTTAATACTTAAAATACCAACAGTTGTCCAATTTAATGTGCGTACACTGTAATGTAGTCATCAAATGTTTTCAGTTAAAGGATTAGTTCACTTTCAAATAAAATTTTCCTGATAATTTACTCAGCCCCATGTCATCCAAGATGTTCATGTCTTTCTTTCTTCAGTCAAAAAGAAATTAAGGTTTATGATGAAAACATTCCAGGATTATTCTCCTTATAGTGGACTTCAATGGCCTCCAAACGGTTGAAGGTCAAAATTACAGTTTCAGTGCAGCTTCAAAAAGCATAAAACGATACCAGACGAGGAATAAGGGTCTTATCTGGAGAAACGATCGGTCATTTTCAAAAAAAAAAAAAAAAGTAAATGTATATGCTTTATATACAAATGAACATAAATATAAACAGCCTTTGTAAGTGCTTCCACTTTCTGTATTCTTCAAAAAGTTTACGCTGTATGTCCTACTCCTTCCCTATTCTACTTACGGAAAAAATGTAACTGGTGCTGCGTTTGTTCCGTAAGTAGAATAGGGAAGGTGTAGGACATACAGCGTAAGCTTTTTGAAGAATATGGAAATGCGGTTTTGGCGGAAGCACTTGGAAGGCGATCATTTGTTTATATAAAGCATATACATTTACATTTTTGTAGAAAATGACCAATCGTTTCGCTAGATAAGACCCTTATTCCTCGTCTGGTATCGTTTAAAGCCCTTTGAAGCTGCACTGAAACTGTAATTTTGACCTTCAACCGTTTGGAGGCCATTGAAGTCCACTATAAGGAGAATAATCCTGGAATGTTTTCATCAAAAATCTTCATTTCTTTTCAACTGAAGAAACAAAGACATGAACATCTTGGATGACATGGGGGTGAGTAAATTATCAGGAAAATTTTATTTGAAAGTGAACTAATCCTTTAAATACTAAAAAGACGCATTTCGTGTAACGTCTGTAGCAGCATAAGCTGTAGGACGTATGGCACGTGAAAGCAGCTTTTGACGCGGGTTCGAATCCGCATTTTGCCAATCTTTTCCTATCACAAATCAGATCGGAAAGGCATTTATATTTTGTGGACTATCGAAATAAAGTGTTACCAAAATGGAGAGCATCAAATTAAAGTGTTAGCAGATATTAAGCACACTGTCTACTCATGCTCTAATGACTGTTAGTTGACATGTAGTTGCAGAGTTACTTATAGTTCTTAGAATGTTTAAGTGGACTATCGAAATAAAGTGTAACCAAAATGTAACAATAAAGTGTTACCAAAATGGAGAGCATCAAATTAAAGTGTTAGCAGATATTAGATAAGCACACAGTCTACTCATGCTCTAATGACTGTTAGTTGACATGTAGTTGCAGAGTTACTTATACTGTAGTTCATAAAATGTCTAAAGTGTTGCTGTTGGAGTGTTATCAGCAAAGAACTTTGAAATTCATGGTTTAAATCTTAATGACTTAAAGTATAGTGAAATCCTACATGATTTTTTTAATTAAGTCTATAGACTGTAATAGGTTAGCTATGTTAAACCTATGCAAACCATTTTGTTTCTGCAAACCTATGCATCTTATGCTGCACACTGTGAATTCTTATAATGGTGCATTCAAGTCCGAAGTTTGTATTTACAAGTTGTGAAGTCGTAATTATGACAGCAGATGTGTTCAAGTCATTTTGATTTGGAGCAAGATGGTGATGTACCATTTTCTATAAATGGTACATTTAGTCTTCTTCTATAAAATGATGAATAAAGAACAAGCATCAGTTGTGCTTTTACGTTTTATGTTTTTATTCAGTTTGTGAAGGTTCAGTAAATTGAATCGTTATATATTTTCCCGTAATTGTACAGAGCGTTTGTTTATTTGAACATGCAGCTTAAAAAAAAATTAAAATAAAAAAAATCATTAATTTCAACAAATTTACCATCAACTCAGAAACTCAGGGCTTAAAGAAAACTGCATGTTTCCCACTTGTAATTATGACTTTGTGGTCACTTTCATGTGCATTAAACTCATTAAACTCATGTGCACCATAGCATTTGAAATAGGGGAATGTGAGAAATGAAAGCAATCGCTTTTTTGAAAATCAGCTGTTAACTTTGAGTGAATACTTAAAATGCTGAATTGAATTCAGAGGTATATTTTTTTCTGCTGGAGTGTCTGGTTATGTGAGAGACAGTGAGAATGTTAACTGCAATGGTGCGTAGCTCAGCATTAGTGACGACAGATAAAGTAGCTAAGCTAGCAAGAGATTAATGTGTGATGTAAATACAAGACATGCACAAAGACAAATGAAAATTTTTTGCTGTGCTGGTGGGGAGGCAGTGTCTGACTCAAGTGAGGCATGCGGAAAAGTTTCCAACGGGACCTGACAAGCAGCCATGATACACCACGTACACAATGGAGCTCGGAATGAAAACTGCCACCATCCTGTCTGCAACAGACAACAACAAAGGATGGGGCACATTAATCATTTTTTGACAGCATGCCACTCCTATAAAGTCTGACATGATGACAGAGCAGACCAGAGTGTGCCTACATTTGCTCTTACATCCAGCTCCTCCTTACTTTTTACCTGATTTGCTCAGATAATTCATCATCACCTTTCTCTCATGCATATCTCAATTACAAGTTTGATCAATGTGTAAAATTAGAAAATGAATATGTACATATGAATATGTAAAAAATATAGAAAAAGACTATAATAGTTTATATGTCATAACTATGGGTTTTAGTGTAGTGGTTTTCATTTTTAGGGAACTTGAGTTCAGATAATTTTTATGGTCAGCTAACATAAGATAGCTATATAAGATAGCATATAATAGACCATAGATACAGCAACAAAAGTTACAGGAAAAAAATATTGTAACACGTTAGCATAGGGAACACATATTTACTATTAACTAAAACTTTTCCCTCAATAAACTCCTAATTTACTGCTTATTAATAGTAAGGTAGTTGTTAATTTTAGGTATTGGGTAGGATTAAAGGATTAGTTCACTTTCAAAAAAAATTTTCCTGATAATTTACTCGCCCCCATGTCATCCAAGATGTTCATATCTTTCTTTCTTCAGTTGAAAAGAAATTAAGGTTTTTGATGAAAACATTCCAGGATTATTCTCCTTATAGTGGACTTCAATGGAGCCCAAACGGTTGAAGGTCAAAATTACAGTTTCAGTGCAGCTTCAAAGAGCTTTAAACGATACCAGACGAGGAATAAGGGTCTTATCTAGGGAAACGATCTGTCATTTTCAAAAAAAATAAAAAATGTAAATGTATAAACAAATGATCGCCTTGCACATGCTTCCGCCAAAACTGCACTTTCATATTCTTCAAAAAACTTACTGCTGTATGTCCTACGCCTTCCCTATTCTACTTACGGAATGAACGCAGCGGCAGTTCCGTTTTTTTCCGTAAGTAGAATAGGGAAGGTGTAGGACATACAGCGTAAGATTTTTGAAGAATACGAAAGTGTGGTTTTTGGCGGAAGCATGTGCAAGGCGATCATTTGTGTTTATAAAGCATATACAGTTGTTTTTTTTGTTTTTTTTTTTCAAAAATGACTGATCGTTTTGCTAGATAAGAATTCTTTTCGACTGAAGAAAGAAAGACATGAACATCTTGGATGACATGGGGGTGAGTAAATTATCAGGAAAATTTTATTTGAAAGTGAACTAATCCTTTAAGGGATGTAGAATAAGGTCATGTAGAATAAGGCATTAATATGTGCTTAATAAGTACTAATAAACAGACAATATTCTAGTAATATGCATGCTAATAAGCAACTAGTTAAAAGACCCTAAAATAAAATGTTACAGAAAATATAATCAGCGTTGAAAGGACAGAACAGAAATAAAAATATTCATTTACACTTTAGTTTAGGGTCCTGTTCTCACTATTAACTAACTAGTAATATGACTATTGCCTCAATATTTACTGCTTATTAGTAGTTAATAAGGTTGTTAAGTTTAGGTATTGGGTTGGATTATGGGATGTAGAATATGGTCATGCAGAATAAGCCTTTAATATGGGCTTTATAAGTACTAATAAACAGCCAATATTCTAGTAATATGCATGTTAATAAGCAACTAGTTAATAGTGAGAATTGGACCCCAAACTAAAGTGTTTAGCAAATATTCATTGCACACCAGTTAAATCTCTTTTTACAAAAATGCTTAAACTCTATTAACCATACTGAATAATTTTCTGCCAGTTGTTTGGAATCAGATCTAGTGAACTGGGCCAGCAACTCAGAGTTTGTGAGTTCACTGAATTGATAAGGGTGAAATTCTCACTCTGTAAAACAGTAATGGGATATTTCTATTCAAATCCAACCTGCATACTTGCATTGTTTGCCAATGAAAATGGTCTTTCCAACTTTGAGAAAATGAAAGCATGAAGGTCTACCTTTAAACCTAACCCTCAGTGTGGCATACGAAGATTGTATGAAAACATATAATGAGATTGTACAAATTCATATAAATTTACCACCAATCAGGCAAAACTTAAGTTACAAATTGCCATGAAAGTGCAATGCTTACATGAGCGACTTGTTCAGGTAAAGACATTTTCCAAAGCAGAGGTCTACACAAAACACTTTATTTCACAGTGTTCTAGTTACACGTGTTACATGTAATTACAATAGTAATAACTATAAATTATGCATAATTGCATGCAACTAGCCCTAAACCAAAGGTACAAAAAAAACAAATAAACAAACAAACAAACAAAAACCCTCTCAATTAATATTACAAAAAAATAATGCATAGCACTTGGGGACATGACTAAATGTCAACAAACATTCTAAAGTAGTGAAATTATTTATAAATTCATCCCTTTGTTCACTTAATCACTTGTTCACTTATGAAGGGTCTAAAAAAAAAAATTCATGAAAATGCATGACTTTTGGTGTAAACACTCACATAACCAGAGCCATGTCAAAATTCCATACAACTATCAAATTTGATACAGATAATGTTTAAAGATGACTGAATCACTCTTTTGAGTCAAATGCTTGGTCAAACGGTCAGCAAAATGGTCTGAATTGGTTTGTGAGTTGAGTGGAATTTCCACTACTTTGGTATTATTAATTTATGAGACTCTTGCTCAAATATTATACAAATCATGATCACAGGACATGTTACATAATGCAACACTGTTGCGCTAAACAAATCAAAGTAACATTTGTTCAAGATTGGTTTATCATGTCCTGTTCACCCCCAGTTGCATTTGTAAAAATATTAAATTATGTTACTATATTACTGAACAACTCTATACTATATTACTGTTTTTAACTGTCTGAGTTTCACTGTACACTGTCAGAAAAAAAGGTCTTTGTACCTTACTTACCCCTAAATGGTCCATATTAGTACCTTAAAGGTACACATTAGTACTTTAAAAGTGCATATTAGTACCTTTTCTCTTTTGTACCTTAGGGTACTGCCCCAGTGACAAGCGCCATACCTTTTTTTTTCTGACAGTGTAGTTTCCCACCAGCTACAGCCTAATTTCTCTAACGTCATGTAGTTTGCTTCATTCCATTGAGTAAAATACAAATGCTCACTTTTCTGTGAAAAACAAGAGTGGTTAAATGAGTTAATTGTGATATTGTGATAAAATAAAACTATTATTTCCAGTATGATTTCATATTATGATCCCCCCTCCCACCCAAAATGAATTTTTATTGGACTGTTGTGGTTTTGAAGCATTGCGTTGCTCACTTGCAATATGGACATGGTGTTTTACACAGACGAGTACATGCGGTAGTCCTCTGAATCGCCCACAGCAGTTCCACACAGATGGTTCCGCGGGTCTTTGAAGAGCATGGAGCGTGGCCAGCCATGGAGAAGTGGTCATGTCCTCTTATTACTGCAGCTACCCCAGTTCAGTCTCCACCTCAACATCTCCATTCAGCTTCAGCCTGTAGACCGAGTAATTCAGCTGGATGCTGTCAGAGGTTTCAAGGTCAGACAAAGGTAACCCACACACCTCATGAGAAGTGTAGTATGCCAGATGTTAGTCATAGTATGAGATCTTTCAGAATTTTGATAGGCCACTAAAGTATATAGTTTTGTATAATTCAGAATTACATACTATAGGGGCCCGATTCAAAAAACATTCTTAAGAATAAAATTCTTCTTTGCCAATTTCTTCTTATTTTCTAACTTAAGAAAAAAGATAAGAATATTTTGTATTCCCAAAAACTTTTTTTAAGAATGTTCTTTTTTTTCTCAAGAATGTTGATAAAATTGAAGAAGTATTCATATTCTCAAAAAGAATGTTTATAAAAATAAGTAACTTCTTAAAGTTAGGATAACCCCCAACCCTACTTAAATACCCAAATGTAAGATTTTTAATTAATTGATTTGGTTGTTTCAAATATTAAGCATTACAACATAACACTAGCTAGCTAAATATAATACATTTTACTACTAGTACCATGAATGTGGACGGAAACTCTGAAGTGACACCGATCAATCATTTGCACATATATGATTAGTCTCACATAGCCAGACCTTCAGACTGATGGCAGAAGGTCTGGACTCTATCACAGCTTTCATTGGCCAAGGACTGCCCAAGAGGATGTTTGACTGACATGTAACGCAACCAATCACAGTTTGTCTTGTTCCGCCTCATGTTTAGGGGTGTGAAATGTAAAGTCGATGTCCCTACAATAACAGACCAACATACATCTAATAAATGACTCATTCAAGAATGTTGTGCAAGTTTACTGCAACAATGGAGCTGCTAACTTCACATACTTTTGAAAATCCAATGTTTAGTTGATCCCGGTAAGCGCTCATCATCACAGTTGTAAACATGACGACGTTCTTCTTTCACGAGGGGGTTTGGTGTCACGGCATTTGTTTCCAGGCGGACCGTTAAAGAATGCGACACACACGTCTCCTGGACATCCTGTAGAATTCAACCAACCAGATGACGACTTTGAAAATCCTGAAGTGTTTCCAGTTAGTGTGCCATATGCATCAGACGTTCAGCCAACGGTCCGCGGCTTGACGTCTGAGGCTGAGACTAATATACGATGCGCTCACTCAAGTTAGAACTAGTGAGGCAGTGCACAGATAAAGGACACATTCACTCTAGAGAGAGCGCAAGTAAGACGAACCACAAATGAATGGGAATGTCCTCAGCATTTTGAGCGAGGCTCATTTAAAATAGCTATTTTATCTTGACACGTCGCATTAAAAACATTACGATACATGATTAACTCCCGTCGAGCCAGTCATGACAAAATTATTCTGCGCACTTATTATGATATCTAGGGTAATCTGCAGGCAGTGCAGAAAGACGGGCTTTAAAGGTGTTTTTCATTCATTGAGTCATCAGCAATACCAGCCTTTCAATCAAATAACACCAAAGGCTTTCATTTTCTTCTTGAGATTTTCTTAAGAAAATATTTGAGAACTTAAGAACTTTTCAAGAATTGCACTTAGGAACATTCTTTTTCTTGTTAAGAATGTTAAGAATTTTCTTAACTTCTTTCTTAAGAAGATTGTTGTGAATTTGGCCCCATATTCTCAATTGTATGAACTACATTATACAGAAAAACAAACAAAAACCAACCAACCAACCAACCAACCAACCAACCAACCAACCAACCAACCAACCAACCAACCAATCAATCAATCAATCAATCAATCAATCAATCAATCAATCAATCAATCAATCAATCAATCAATCAATCAATCATCCAAATCAACATGTTCAGCTGCTTTTGAGATTTTGACAATGTGATTAGGTTGATTTAGCTATAATAAACAACATTTTTGACAACTACAACCAGTAAAGTTATTGATTACCTAACCCCCCCCCCCCCCTTTTTTACAGTTAATTCCGAAGAACATGTAACACTTTTTATTTAATGTCAAAAAAAGTAAAAAAAAAAAAAAGATTTTTCAAAGTTGTAAATAAAACAAAGATTATTTGAGAATGTTTTACAAGAAAACACGATTTTGATCTTTCTAATTCAGAATTTCATGTTTAATTCAATGTGACTTACAGTTTCTTTGTGACTATTTGTGACAATAATTTCTGAGAGAAAATCCTACACCATTTTTTTTTCTTCTTCAGTGTAATACAGTTGACTTTAAATTTCTGTATTATTGGTTCTTTTTCAATTGATTCACAGTTCACTAAACAATAGCTTTCCAGTAGAGCATTAACGGTGTCATTATTAGCATCTTCAAAGTAGGCTTGAGTATTTGTTGAGTTTTAGTTGCTTCTTGGCAGTAATGGCGAATGCAACGTGATCCAAGAGTAAACACCTTTATTTGAGCAGAGTCGCATCAATGCAGAGGCCAAACCATGCCTTTGTACTAACAATCTACTGATCACACTATGCAAACAGAGCCCAGAACATCCTTTCTGCCCAACCTTTCTGCATCAGTGCAGGTCTGCTCTGGACTTAGGAGAACCTTAGATGTTTGTTGGGTTAATTAAGTTTTCTTAAATGTAATTACAAGACACGTTGCATCACCTGTGAAGGCTGATTTGCTTCCTTTGATGAGTAGTTTTCCTAGAGTGAGAGTCTGTTGAATATCCTTTACACTGGGAATAAAATAAAGAATAATAAAAAGAATCTGAAAGAAATTGTTTCTACATATATTTTTTGAAAATGTTGTTTTCAAACTTCAACAAAGAGAATGAACTGAAGTGGTACTGAAGTCATCATACATTTAACTATATAGTAAAATAAATAAACAAATAAATGTTGTGCTTGAGATATATGAGTCATAATACACGGCCAGAAGATTTCACCTCAAAAACTTTGTGGGAAATGGAAGCACAAGTGTTTATCTGCCACTCCACTCACTCTTTATCTACGACTCCCAGAGTCTCCTCATTCTTTTGTAGGTGAGAACAAAAGGTTGTGTCAGAAGATTTGAGGAAGTGCTTTTAGCCTCATCTTGTAGTCTGTGACTCAGGTATCTGCTTTGGTCTTGAAGAGCAATTTCCTGAAGAAAAGTTTGGGATCCTCTGAGTAAATTCTAAGCCCGCCTTTCTTTGCACCTTTTTGTCACCCCTGAAATGCAAAGCAAATAAACACAGTTGAGCGAGCCCTGTTAGTTAGTCTATGTTGTCAACAGGTGACTAGTCCATAGAGGGTCTACACTCCCACTGCAGTATTTTACTCTTCTGTGCAAATGGGTTGTGATTATTGAGAGAAACATATATATTATTGGCGGTATCCCATAGCTTGTTCTATTAGAATATAGAATTCTCCCTAAGGGTGTCTGATTGAACATTTTTATATACAAAATCTCTCTATGATCAGTGTTGGGGGTAATGCATCACAAGTAAGAGTTTTGTAATCAGATTACTTTTTTCAAGTAACTAGTAAAGTAATGCATTACTTTTTCAATTTACAACAAAATACCTAAGTTACTTTCTCAAATAATTAATGCAAGTTACTTTTTCACATTTATTGACTGACATCTCTTTTGTCCCCATCTTGAGAAAAATAAAGTACATAGGTGTTGTGTGCGCTGTGTAAACAATGTAATACAAGCATACTAATGAGCAAAAATGACTTTAGATTAGATTTAGAAATAAGAGTGTTGAACTTCCTTCTCCTGTATCCTATTCTTTTTTAATCCAGAATGGCAGCACAGCTGAAAGGTTTGTTTGAGCTGCGCCCTCTACTGTACAGGCGTAAATATGCTTTTCCTTCAGCCTGAGGCTTATTAATTTCACTTTTGGTATGACAGGGCCTTGATATTTACCAAAAATAGAACTTTTTGTTGTTATTTAAAAAACAAACAAGCAAGCCCAGCCCAGGTGAAAAAAACGCAAAAGTAATGTAACGCATTACTTACCATAAAAAGTAACTAAGTTACGCAATTAGTTACTTTTTTAGGGAGTAACGCAATATTGTAATGCATTACTTTTAAAAGTAACTTTCCCCAACACTGTCTGTGATCATACATAAAATCTCATCCGTTGAATCCCACTGAATGTTTAGAGTGATCGGTAACACTTTAATTGAAGCCGTATAATGCACTATAAAGATTCATAATGTACGTTGCAATGCATTAAATCTCATACAATTGCAAACAATGTTAAAATGCATTATAATATTCACAGATTCCTTGTTACACATACAACTGGTTTTCATGTTTTAATGCATTATATTTTCTAAATGTGTAAAAAAAAAAAGAAAAAAGTATGGTTACAATTCTACAAACTGTAAGTAACTGTAAGCATCTGCTTAATATCTGCTGACACTTTGTTTTGATGCTCACTAACAGACATTATACTGATTATAAGTAACTCTGCAAGTACAAGTCAATTAACCCTAACCCAACAGTCTACTTATACTCTAATAAAAGTTAGTTGACACGTAACTGCAAAGTTACTTATAGTTAGTAGTATAGACAATTTAAATTGTAACCGACATAATTAACAGATTAGGAATTCTTTTGAATGCATTTTATATATGGGCTCCAAGTAAAGTGTTACCGAGTGATCTTGTAAGAAAGTTATTGCAAATAAGAATATTTTTGGATGATTAGCTTTCAGCGTGCATTTGTACTTCTCCCTCTATCCGCACCTTCCTCTCTTCTTACTGACAGTGGGCTCCACTTTCATCACATGGAAATAATAAAGAGGTCAAGCAAATACCCCTCCTCGTGGGTGTTGATGGTGGGGATAAAGGAAGATGGATGTCCCTGGTGTCAACATTGCAGGTGTTTGCTTTTATGACCAAGCATAGTCTGCAAGCAGTTTCTCATTACAATCTGGAGAGCAGGACAGCCTTCAAGACTCCTGCGTTCATACAGTGCTCCTTGGACTGTGTAATTTAAGAGACTAATTTAAGGGGGAAGCAAATCTGATTTTATTCAAAGCAGATCTGTGTCAAATGGGGATTCACCACTGTGGTCAGACTTCAGACCAAGCTTAGTACTCTGCCTTTTTTTTGTGTGTTCTGCAAATCTTTCCACTTTAGAAAAAGCTCACTTTAGTAACCCGACTTGTAACACAAGAAGCAAGTAGTTCAAGGAGATAAAAGCTGTTGACCCAAAGTTGGGAATATGTGATTTGACTAACAATGCCATATTGTAGAAAAAATAAGATGATGCGAATTCTAGTGAAATTTTTGATTATGCCACAATCTTTCAATCAGTAAGAGAAAACATAGAGAGTATTTAGTTCTTAAAAGCATAAACTATAGTAAACCATAAACAAAATAACACACTTTATCACATGATCATTTGAAGTCACTTAAGCTGAACACAGTGGTTCTCTACTATTTTTTCTTCATCTCCGTTTTAGCATGGAATGTCAGTTGTTAGAGAATTGTCTTCTGGTCTGCTTGTGAAATTGGTTATTACACAGTGGTTCATCTTACATCAGCCAGCCTAATAAAGACAGCACATTTAACTTTTGAACAGCCTCAAAGGGCAAGGATTTTCTCTCCAGGTTCTCAGTCTGGGTTGATACACTGTTCCTTTCAAAACATCTGCAAATAATTACAGCCTTACTATTAAAATTAAAATGGAAAACCTTGGCTCTGAGGTCAAGCAAAAATAAGGATGGACTAACAAGGATGTTCAGTGTTTCACTTTGATGTTCTGCATCATCCCCGTGCAGTGGTCCGTCAACTGCTATTGACCATTAATTAAGGGCTTAAACAATTAGCATGACACTGTTCTTCATGTTCAATAGTTCTGTCAAGAGCATGTAACCTTTTTGTGAAAACACAACAATTAAAATTAATAAAATTAATTATTAAAAAATAACAATAACAAAAATTATAAAAATAAATAAAAAAAACCTCAACTTTTGAAACACATAGTACCGTGCAAAAGTAATACTAAGGCTTTTTTAAGACTTTTGCACAGTACTGTAACTTACTATAAATTAATAAAAAATATGTTTTTTTATTAAAAGTATAGGATTATTATACTGATTAGACATAAAATGGGTTAACATAGGTTTTATGGGGACATTTCATGATTTTTATACTTTACAAACTGTATATTCTATCCCCTAAACCTACTCATCACAGAAAACTTTCTGCATTTTTACATTTTCAAAAAACATCATTCTGTATGATTTAAAAACTGTTTTCCTCATGGGGACCAGAAATGCCCCCAAAAGGACAAAGATTTTGAATATTGCCTTCTTTATGGGCACATTTTGTCTCCATAACGTAGGATTTACCAGGACCACACACACACACACACACACACACACACACACACACACACACACGTTTGTTGAGAACAAGGTGGAGTGTTTATATGACATATATGAGCTCTGAAAAAAAGTAAATTAATTACTGTACCTTCATTTTATTATTCTAGCAGAATGAACCGTCAGTTCAATTGTACTTTGTAATAAAATGTGCACATGTATAAAGAAACTTGAGAGAAATAGATGCAACAATATACTTTCTCGTTTCACTATACTCATCTCACAAAAACACAGCGTTTTCTGTTGCTTAAAATGCATCAGACACCGAATTCAATGCAAACCTTTAATCAAAAGATTGCAACTTTCCCAGCACTTTGTGAATTTATCGTTACATCTACCAAAGATGTTTTTTGCTGATTGTCATCGATTACATTCCATGATACAAAACCGAAAAGACTTTTGTTAATGTCCTGAGATTTCTGAGATAATCTGAGATTTCATAATAAGTGATCTGTTAAAAGTCTTTTGGTTTTGGCTATTTCTGACTATTCTTTAGAAATCACATAGAAAAGAATGTAAGAGTTATAATGGCAAATTAAGTGAATGTTGTTTAAATGTTTTTTAATCTCACACTATAGTAAAAAGAGATTTTTTCACAAAAGTGAATAAATGTAAAACTGTGACTTTGTTATTTTAGAGCAGGTTTCTAGTAAATCATGATTCAAAACCGGTTTTTATCTTTATTGTTGTCACATTAGACAGAGTCTTGAGCTTGCTTTTTTTTTGTCCTGTGTTTTAAACAACTGAATTAAACAACTGAAGTTTAATTTGTCGATTAGTTTTGTGAAAAGATCATTCATCTGCAATTTATTATGCATTTGAATAAGCCAAGATACCAAAGTCTACTGGACTAAGGCTATCTACAGGACACTGATCAGTAACCAGTTCACTCTCATCTTAGCACTCTTTCCTCATCATTCTCTTATGGAATGTCAATTACAGATATGCTACTATGTTATGATCAATCACCTAATATTTTATGGTCATTCATTGTTGCACTTTATTTTAGGTAACACTTTATTTTACAGTGTCCTTGTTACACATTTTACATGTAGTTACTATTGTAATAACTATAAATTATGCATAATTACATGCAACTAACCTTAAACCAAACCTTGATCCTGTAGTTAATTACTCAGTAGTTAATTAATATTACTCAATGTATAATTACGCGGTAACAAGGACACCTTAAAATGAAGCCTAACCGTATGTTCACTTATAGTGGACTTACAGTGTAAGTACTAAATAATATATGATAACCACATGTGTTAAGGTATAGGTTTAGGGATAGGTTCAGGGTTATTACCTAGTTATTACCCAGTTATCGAGTCTATTTACATTAAGTGTAAAATAGCCTGTCTTGTTGGCAAAGGCTATTTACACTAACTCCACCTAATGTCTGGTTGGGCCTCAAAAGACGTGTACTATTCAACGTCTGCAGTGGCGTAGGCCAAAGATTGACCCGAGTTTGAATCCGCCATTTGCCGAACTCGCTCTTCTCTCTTTTCCCATCACATATCAAATCGGAAAGGCATTTTTATTTTTCAATAAAAATAAAGGAAATATTTGAAAAGTGAAAAAAAAGTTCCTAACAACTGTTTAATAATAAAGTTTTTATCCGGTAGGGTCAGGGGTATGTATAAGGAGGTCTTTATTTTCCCAATAAGGCAGCATCCATTTAATAATTTTAATAAATATAACCATTTACACTGTGTTATTATTGCATCCTGTTAATGTACAACAATACTGAGGTGCAAACAGCATATGGAACCATTTGTAAGTATAAATAGCATCTAACAGCTATTTGCACTTATTGCAAAGAACTGCTACTTTTATATGGTGTAAACAGAATATATTGCTATTTTCACTTAGTTTAAACAACATCTATTTAGATAAGACAATATGCTATTTGAAAATATCTATTGCTATTTGCACTTAATGTAAATAGTATATAATTACCACTGCCTTACTATAATAAGTACATATGTACATGCAGAACAGAACTGTAAAATAAAGTGCTACAGAATTCACTACTACTGTTTATGCTAATTCACGTTTGTGTGCCTCAGGATTTTATGTTGAAGTCAAGTCAAGTCAAGTCACCTTTATTTATATAGTGCTTTTTACAATGCATATTGTGTCAAAGCAGCTTTACAGTGATAACTGGTATATAATTTTGGCTGCACAGCAGCTCTTAAAGAAAATGCAAGCAGATCAAAACATTCTAAAATTGAAGATTCCATATTCTATACACTCTTAAAAATAAAGGTTCTTTATTGGCATCTATGGTTCCATGAAGAACCTTTAACATCAATGGACCCTTTCCAATGCACAGAAGGTTCTTACACTCTTAAAAATTAAGGGGGGTTTTGCATACAGCGATGCCATAGACGAATCATTATTGGTTCCCCAAAGAACCTTTCACTGAATAGTTCTTCAAACAACCTTTATTTTTCTTATTGAGAAGAATATTTTAATAATCTAAAGAACCCTTTTCCACTATAAAGAACCTTTTGTGCAATGGAAAGATTACATGGATGTTAAAGGTTCTTCATGGAACCGTTTGGGTTAATTCACCCAATAAATAAATAAATAAATACCCCCATGATTTACTCAACCTCAAGCCATCCTAGGTGTATAAGACTATCTTCTTTCAGACGAACACAATCAGAGATATATTTAAAAATATCCTTGCTCCTCCAAGCTTTATAATGGCAGTGAAGGGGAGGCATGATTTTGAAGCAAAAAAAAAACAAAATGCATCCATCGATCATAAAAGTAATCCATACGGCTCCAGGGGGTTAATAAAGGCCTTCTGAAGCGAAACAATGAGTTTTTGTAAAACTTCATTAACTATAATAACTAGCTTCCGGCACACGGCTGTACGCATTGACCTGATGCATGACGTATTAAAGAACATGGAAGCCCAGAGGATAGAGCAAAACAAAACAATGAGCAATAATTAGAAGTCTTAAATGAGAAATTTTAAAGAGAAATGTTGGAGGATTTTGATATAAGAGAAGAGCTTAAGTTTGTCTCGAGAGGCGTCTAAGCTTACGCTACTCCTACATCATACATCTCGTCACGGGTTACTCTTGGCACGAGTCGACTTTCACAGTATGCGTATGGTCATCTGCCAGAAACTAGTTATTTCAGATTATAAAGTTTTAAGAATGGATATTTTTCTTGCAAAAAATGGATGAATGCACTTTTTTTGGCTTCAAAATCGGGACTCTTATTCACTGCCATTATAAAGCTTGGAAGTTGGAAATTTTTAAATATGTCTCCGATTGTGTTTGTCTGAAAGAAGATAGTCACGTATACCTTGGATGGCTTGGGGTGAGTAAATGATGGGGTATAGTTTTGGGTCAACTATCCCTTTAAGCATTTTTTGACAAATCCCTGTTATGGTGATGTCTCTATTAAACTTATGCTGCAGCAGTCAGTCACAGGCTGCATCCCAAATCGCATACTTCCTTATAGTAGGCGAAAAACAGTATGTGACAAAAGAAGTATGTCCGGAATCACAGTACTCATAAAAGAGTAGGCAAAATGTACCCGGATGACCTTCTACTTCTGGCGAGATTCTGAAGTGTGCATAAGATGCACTTTACTATCCCATGAGTCCGTGGGAGAAGATTGTGAATGGCACAACTGAGGCTGGTAGGTCACATGACAGTGACAACATGGCGAATGAAGTTACTTCCAGATTACATTCACACTACACACATTCATACTATGTAGAACATACTTTTTTAGCGGTCGTGAAGTCTTTATTTATTCAAAATAAGTACCAAGTCAGGAGTATGTGATTTCGGATGTCTTTTGCTGCACAATCTGATTGGTCAATGGTATTGCAATGGTGTACAGGTGTCACTACTGGCCCCGCAAATAAATTGAGAAGCTATAATTCCCAGACTTTGGCCTTATTTTGATCATTTTTTATGTTCCTCCAGCTTTCATCGGTGACATGACCTTACCTATGCTCATTTCAAGCTACGTAGACTGGAGGTAAACTGGAGGCAGCTGATCTTTCCGCGTCTGTCACCCTCGAAACGCCTTCTCTCCTCCCTGCCTCTGATATTCATCTCTAATGAATGGCTGTGTGTGGCTGGAGTGCTGAATGATAACGATCATGTCAAGGAGGGTAGGGTTCAGGTCTCAGAAACAAATCAGAACATTCCATCTTAACCATCTGGATGTCTTCCATAATGCCACACACTCACTGATTGTGCTTGTAATGGACCTACACCAAAATCAAACTTGGCACCACCCAAGCATTCTTGGCCCTGTCGCTGTTGCTCTGCGTGTGAGGCGGCCCATATCAGGACCGTATGTGCTGTTCATTGTGTGTGTGTGTTGTGTTCTGATGTCAAGTGGAGATAGAACACCGAGTGTGTGTGCATGTGAGTTTTAGTTGTGTTGTTTGTTGTTTGTGTGCTGTATGTATAGGGGTAAGTGTTGACACGCTCACGCTTGTGTGCATGAGACGCCGTGCATGTAAATATATGTATGTGTATATGCATGCATATAGATCTGGATGAGATTGCATTATTAAAACAGGCAAAGCTTTCAAAGTCTTGTACATCTGTAAAGTCGAAACTGGCCTTCAACCAACAGTCTGTCTTCAAGGGGAAAGCTTATCGTGAACATGGCCAGAGACGAGGTGTAATTAGCAGTGTTATGGCAAATGATGTTTAATAGCTGTTGAGGCTGTTAAGACTTTTTGTGGTGACTAAGTCAGTAATTGATGTAAATCGTTGCCTGTCGAGATATACTGTGATGCCGAACCGCAATCCATCACATGCTGGCTGCTGTTATGTCAGGGTGTGTCACAGAATTAATTATTATGTCAACTGAACTTGTGATTCACCCAAACAGGGAAAGAGGGAATTTGTACTTGTGGCTGGTTTTATCCTCAGGAGTACACACATGTATAATTACTTCTGTCACATTTTGACAAATTCCTGTTATGGTGATGTCTCTATTACTTTGACAGAGGATTGCAGCAATCAGTCACAGTCGTGCTAATACTATCTGATTGCTCAATGGTATTCCAATAGTGTGTGTCACTACTGATAAAATTAGTGAATTTAGAAACTATTCAGCTTATATATATATATATATATACCAGAAATTGTTCAGACATTTTTTATATTTTTGATATATTTTTACAAGTGGGTGCAGGACACTATAATTCATGTAAGCAAAATAAAGTAAACTGAGACTTTATACCCAAAAATTCTTCATGCAGTGGACTATCAGTAAAACTGATAAAAATTTGGAACCAAAAATTATTCAGACACTTTGACCTGACCATGTTTTGCTTAAGTGTTATCTGACATAATTAAGATTAATTTTTTTCTGACACAGTTTAACTCTGAGATCTTGTCATATTTTATTACCATTTTTTTTTTTAACTACAGTGAATAAACAATTAATGAATGAAATGTTTAAGTTGTCTGAATAAATTTTGGTTTGACTATATATATATATATATATATATATATACATTCTAGTGTACATACATTCATCTACACATGTTATGTAGGGTTTGAACTAGTGCCAGAAATTAACATTTTCATTAAGGGGCAATATTTACTTGCTGTATAAAGGGTATTAAAAAAAAAAAAAAAAAAAAAAAAAAAAAATCAACATCAAACACAAACACAACTGTAAATAATTTCTAATATATTTAATACACCGATAGAAAATATTGTACTGCTTTCTATGCCTAGAATAGAATATTATTTAAATACTCAGTTTTTCCCCCTCACATTTAAATATCCAGATCATTTTTGCTCTGAGCCCTGGTTAATTTCTCACATGGTTTTACAATATTGAAAATACTCTCATGAAAAATTTCATGCAAAAATGAATAATTTTTGAATAATCGATGAATAATCGATCATAAAACTTATTCCACACGGCTCCTGGGGGTTAATAAAGGCTTTCTGAAGTGAATTTATGCATTTGTGTAAGACAAATATCCTTATTTAAGACTTTATAAAGTCAAATGACATGATGTACTATGTAGGACATAGCGTAGTACATAATGGCATTGTGTACTGTACGATGGCGCGGAAGTTAACGCTTTTTGGACGTAAGTCAAATGCATATGGCTGTCATGCCGGAAGATTATTTTTCTTTATAAACTTTAAATATGAATATTTTTCTTACACAAACGCATCAATTCACTTCAGAAGGCCTTTATTAACCCCCTGGAGTCGTGTGGAGTACGTTTAATGATCGATGGATGCACTTTTTTGTACTTCAAAAACTCATCCTTCAATCACTCCCATTATACAGCTTGGAAGAGCCAGGATATGTTTAATATAACTCTGATTGTATTTGGCTGAAAGATGAAAGTCATATATACCTAGGATGGCTTGAGGGTGAGTAAATTATAGGGTAATTTTCATTTTTGCGTGAACTATCCCTTTAAATCATCAATTCAAACACAATTTTGAAATTAAAAAATAAATAAAAATACATTTTTAGCAGTTGCACTTTATTTTAAATTTGTATGTGCAATTTCAATGTACTTACAGGGTACTTACCCATGAAAGTAGTGGGTAATGTAAGGTAACTACATGGGTTAAGGCAACAGCGTTTTGTAGGCCTGAATAAACGCAAACTTAGTGAATTTGTGAAAACAGTGACGTCATGCACATGCATATTACATCTTCAGTCTATAGGCACCTAGTTTTTCTTCACAAAGTGACATCGCCAACTACTGGCCTGGCAGCATAATAAGCCTTTTTCATTGTTTTCGTGGATCCGTGTGAATGGGGATTGTTTTGACAATGTTGTCGTCTGTACAGGAAAAATGCAAAGGAAAAAACTTTTTCGTTTTTAGTACATTGTTGTAGTGTAAATGTACCCACAGTGTCATTACTACAATGAGTGTGTACATGCGAAACAGGACTGTAAAATAAAGTGCTTCCAATATAGCTGTAGAGCTGGTACCTCATATAATGGATGTTGAAAATACTTATTGAGGACTGAGCAGGTCCATTTTTCTAATCCTCTGAGTGAAAAATTTGACCTGCCAGCACAAAGCTTGTTTTTTCTCAAAGCTGAGACAACCCTAAAAGCTTCCTACCTGAATCCTTTATCCAAATATTGAGAGAGACCCTCTTGATATTCTAGCTCACTGCTATTTACCCTGAGATTCCAGGGATTAACGCACCACTAGTCATTCTTTTGGAGAGAGTGAGGATAAGCTTTCACACGTTCACCTGTCTAACTTACTGAACCTGGACAACCTTATAGAACACTGTAAAAATCTCAACTCATTATATTTTGTTTCTTTTTTGCATGGGAGTTTTTGAGCTTTAATAACTTTAAAAAGTTGAGACAACTTTTTTTTTTTTTTTTTTTTTCAGTGAATAGGAAAAATAGTATAGTTTATTTGCAGTTAAAAGGAAGAAGAAATTAAATGACTTCCATTTAGTAGTGGAAAAAAATGATAAACAATATATTCTATTACAGCAAAAATAAATCACAAATGACAAGATAAACTCAAACACAACAGTGCCTCATCAAACTGGGCAACACTTTTGAACATTGTTCCATCATTAATGAATAACTACACAAGAACAAATGGGTAATGCAAGTCTAGTAACTGCTATCAACTAAGAAACTCTGATTAATCAAGTATTACCAAATCCTTCAGAAGGCATTACTGATTATTTGGATCAGTATCCTAAAGTGAAAAGCAAATAACTCTCGTGAAATGACTGAAGCCATTGTAAGCTTTTAAGGTTTTGGATAGTAATACCTTCAGATGGATTTGGTAATACTTGAGTCATTACTGTGTTACCATGTTCTTCACTTTAGAATACTGATCCAAATAAGTAGTAATTCTTCCTGAAGGATTTACTTGAGTAATTGAGTGTGCATTACTCTCATTAATTATGAAACTGTATATAGTAGTTTTAGTAGTCCTCTTGGAGGTATGAAAAAATAGTAGCTAATAGTGAATTACTCATTCAAATGAGTGCTATTACTTACTAATTCGTTAATCATAGTTTCTTGTTAGTTAATAGTAGTTACTAGAGTGTTAATAATGCATTGCTCATTTGTTCCTGTGTAGTTACTCTTTAATGACGGAACAGTATTCTATAGTGTTACCAATTTCTGTATCACTCTGTGTAATATTTTACCCTCAGTTATACATAAATATATAAACAATTAGTATTAATTATTAAACAATTGTTTAATAAGTTTTCACAATAGTTTATGACCTTAATTGCATTCTTATGTCCTTTTTGAAAGATTTTTTAACTGAATTAATTTTACCATATGACCTGCCCCTCTGATCATGTGTGATTGTGATAAGGCCCCATTTTTAAGGACTTCTTTTCTGATTTCTCCATCCGTGGAAAGTTGTAGACCAATGGATGACTAACCATCCCTTAGTGTAACAACCCCCATTGGTTTCTGATTTACTCAGCTCTGTGATTTACTTGATTTGGCGAATATACTTTTCAGTATATTGATGTAGTGTGTAGTATATTTATATATATGATGAAATATGGTTAGTCAGCGTTTGACTTCCTCTTTGAGTTGTGTCTGTTTGTTGACCTGAACTTCTCTCTTTTGGAGACGGCACAATAGGCAGCCTATTCGCAGCAACTGACCCCTACAGCACGTCCTGCCATAATGGAAAGTGTCCGCTTCCAGCAGATGCCTTGCAGGAGTTTGGATGGGCCATTTTATCTGACCTCAGCTCTTTACCTCATGAGGCTGATGGTGTAGAAAAGACATGATGCATGCACATGGGATGCCATCGAATGGGAAATGGGGAAAGTGACGGAAGATTTCATGGATTTCAACTATAGATTATGTTTCAATAGAAAACATATCCTGGGACTTCCTATTTATCCCAAATTGTGCACTATAGCTTTTATTATGAATAATGTAATACATTAACATTAGCCTGAAAGAAAAAAAAAAAATGTAGCTATACATGATTGAGTATGGAAGATTGGGGGATGTATTTCCTCTGTCTTACACTGAGTGGCAGGAGATCTGTAGTGAATTTTTTCCTCTTGCGGTTGGTCTTTCACTCCAAGGCCATTTCCTCTAATGCATCTCAGCTGCTTTAACTTCCATTGTAGCATATACCAAGGACTCAGAATCAACTGCCATTGCACTGGAACTGTTTTTCATAAGGCATGAAGATCTGCTATAAGTCAACGTGTGATGGCTCTTCTGTTCTAACATTTCCTTACCCTGCATGCCGAACAAGGAAGGGAACTTCAGTGAATCAGTGAATTTCCACTACTAAAAATATAATTTAACATTTTGGCGCTGATAGCATCATAGGCACTTAAGATTACATAATTTTAAGTTTAATGTATGAATTAACTTACTCAAAAATGTCAAGTTAAGAGCAATTAAAATGTATGGGCTACAAGATCTAAAAAGATCGCAATCTCCATTTCTCACGCGATCTTATTTTACTAATGACAACGATTCACCGTGTCTTTTAAACCTTGGAGAAAAACATACCAGAACATTTAAATCTGTGTTCATGCTGCCGCTGATCCAGAGAGCAGTTTTGAACCACACAGTAGTTATTTCTGTGTTACAAATATGAAAATTATCACAGAAGTTCTGAGATAAAAGTTTAAAGTTAGGATATAAACACAGATGTCTACGATAGCGATCAAAATAGAGCAAACCTTTTAAAACTAATGTGGCGCTCCAAATAACGGTTTTATCAATTACATTTTTTACGCCACTAGGTGGTGACAAGTGACTTAAAAAATGTATTTGTCACTGAAACATTCATTCAAAAGATTTGTTCAAAAACACTGATTCATCCAGTAATAAAACAAGTATTTATTAATAAGTCATTGAATTCATTCAATTTTAAATAATTCATTCAAATTAATTAAACATTTTTCCACCAATTAGAGTCCAGCACTTAATATTTTGACAGAACCTCTAGTAAATTACATGTTATTTTGTTTAGTTGTATATTCAGAATCGTGGGAAATTCATGATCTCTATTTGAAACCAAAAAATCTTGATTCTCATTTTATGCAGAATTGTGCAGTACAAAACTGAAATCTGCCAGTTCTGCTTACTTAAACTTTGAATTTCTTAACTTAATAAAATGATTACCTCAATTTTTTTTTTTTGAGTTTTGCCAACTTATTTGGGTTTATAGCATATAAGACACTTTGCAAGTGCATGTCAACTTATTCTAGTAAACATAACCCTAACCTAAAGGCCCCGATATGCTTCAAACGAAATCGAAGAACGAACTGATGTAACGTAATTTCGAACAAAATCAGGCCAAAACGAAGTTCGTTTTGTGTTCTGTACTACCATTGGTCCATGACAATAACGTAACTGGAGGTGTGCGCTGAGGCTCCGCCTTCACTCGTGTGGAACTGTTCTCTGACTCATTTCGTTTGTAGAGTTCGTTGTGGTAAGATCTCCACAGGTGAAAACATGAACACGCTGGATAGCAGCTTTATAGTACAAAATGTTGTGCAAAGTTGTGCTTCTGATGAAATGAGGCACTGACACTGTTTTTCATGTTTGCTTAAAAGCAAGCAGCTTTACAGTCTCAATCTATTGAACAAAGTGCTATATAAATAAACATGACGTGACTGGAGTGTTACTTTGCTGAGCTCGTGCTAACATACCAATGTTATTATGATCAGACACTTTTCTTATGCTTTCTATAAAAATGCTTGCAGTTTTCTCATTTTTGTTTTGTTTATTTTGTTACTGAGAAGAAAGTGCACTGCACATATTTACATATTCATCTAAATGCTGCTCTCAGCAGTGTGGGCGGCGTCAGATGTTCGATTACAGTATATCGCTCGTCACGCATTTCGAACTTCGTTTTACTCCTAAGCGAAAAATAACTTAGTTTGAAGTATGTCAGGGGCCTTAACAGTCTACTAACGCTCTAATGAGAGTTAGTTGACATGTAGTTGCAAAGCTACGTATAGTTAGCAGAGTAAAGCGGACTATTGAAATGAAGTGTAACCTTGTATATTAGAGGACAATGACATGATGTGACATTGCACAGAGTGATTGTGTTATAATTGATTTGTTGTGAGTATAATGCCATCATCTAGTCAGGTAAGTTTAGGCCATTAAAACATCTCATAATCTTTTTTATTGGGCTTTTTTTTTCTTTTCTTTTTTTTTTTTTTTGAAGGAAAAAAATGAGTGCGCCAGTGTTTGTTTTTGTTTTATTTGAGAGGTGTCCAATCCTGCAAGCACCATGACCTACGCTACCATTACTCATCTTGAAAAGCTTAAATATACACACCTTTATAAACTAGACACGACTTTTCAAAATATATATATGAGTTATGAACCTCCTCCTCCTCCTCCTTGCTTTTCCTCCCCACATCTAGACAGCTTTCACATTTGACATTACTGAAAAGGAATTTGTTATCCAGGGATTCTGCGCTCCTTCAACGGCTGTGGCTGCATACGGCACTGCTGGTTTTCCAAGCAGATGAATCCTCCTTATGAATCAGAGCTAGGTTTTGGGCCAGAAATGAATGTGTGTGTTGGACTAGGCTACACATTTCTGAAGACCACACAGGTTTCCAGCCTGACGTCCAACTCTCTCTGCTGCCCTCCATCTTTGTCTTGACATGTCTCCATGGAAATGAGGTCACAAGTTCAACAGCAGCAGGGGGACGGACAAGACAGAAGCCAGGGCAACCTGCAAAATACCCACCACAAGAAGACAGAAACACAGTCTATGCCTCTGTTATCTTTGGAAGCATCGGTGAAATAGATTAACTTGGTATAATGTCATCGTGATAAATAGTAAGCTGGTTTAAAATGAAAACTTGGTAACACTTTCTATGAAACCCACATTTATAGTGCATATTATCATTAAAAAGGTAACGCATTCTATGAATTCTGTATCGTATTTTTATGGCATAATACGTAATGCCTTATAAAATAAAAATAATAGTTATAATACTTACCTATTAAGTATAAGTAAAAAAAAAAAAAAAAAAAAAAAAGGTTTCATAATGTGGTCATCATTTTTATAAGTGGTCTTTGTCTGCTTTAAGTAAAGTAACAGGAGTCAAGTCTTCTTTTAAACAGTCATAAGATATCATGAATGGGTTGCATGACACATTTGCTTGAACATTTTTATTGTAATATCAACAAAACCATAATGCATTGTTTGAGATGTAAAAAGGTTACCAGTGACCTTAAATTAACATCAGCCCCATTAGAAACTCTCAGATACGAACAACCACTCATGAGATATAGTAAAATACTGAGCCAATCTTAAAAGTGCCCTAGAATTAAAAATTGAATTTATATTGGCATAGTTGAATAACAAGAGTTCAGTACATGGAAATGACATACAGTGAGTCTCAAACTCCATTGTTTCCTCCTTCTTATATAAATCTAATTTGTTTAAAAGACCTCCGAAGAACAGGCGAATCTCAACATAACATGACTGTTACGTAACAGTCAGGGTGTACACCCCCAATATTTGCATATGCCAGCCCATGTTCCCAACATTATGAAAGGCATTACACAAGGGCAGCCAGTAACGTCTGGATGTGCACAGCTGAATCATCAGACTAGGTAAGCAAGCAAGAACAATAGCGAAAAATGGCAGGTGGAGCAATAATAACTGACATGATCCATGATAACATGATATTTTTAGTGATATTTGTAAATTGTCTTTCTAAATGTTTTGTTAGCATGTTGCTAATGTACTGTTAAATGTGGTTAAAGTTACCATTGTTTTTTACTGTACTCACGGAGACAAGAGCCGTCGCTATTTTCATTTTTAAACCCTTGCAGTCTGTATAATGCATAAACACAACTTCATTCTTTATAAATCTCTCCAACAGTGTGTAATGTTAGCTTTAGCCACGGAGCAAAACCTCAAACTCATTCAGAATCAAATGTAAACATCCAAATAAATACAATACTCACATAATCAGACGCATGCATGCAGTATGCATGACGAACACTTTGTAAAGATCCATTTTGATGGTTATATTAGCTGTGTAAACTGTGTTTATGCTGGTTAAAGCAAACGCGAGCTCCATGGGCGGGGGAGCACGAGAATTAAAGGGGCCGCAACCTATATATCGGTGCATAGTTAATGATGCCCCAAAATAGGCAGTTAAAAAAATGAATAAAAAAAATCTATGGGGTATTTTGAGCTGAAACTTCACAGACACATTCAGGGGACACCTTAGACTTATATTACATCTTGTAAAAAAACGTTCGATGGCACCTTTAACTAAATAATGTAAAGACTTAAAAAACATGTGTTATAAATGTGTTATAAATCATCATACTCTTAAAAGTTACAACCACAAATAGGTAAGTATTATATACTATAACTGTTGTTAAGATTATTCACAAGATTAAAGTTTTTTATAAGGTAGAGATGGAGTTGTTAGTGCCTACTGATGTTTTATCCATAATTTCACTGCAGCAAATTCATTTAACCTGTCCTTGTGGATATTTAAGTCAGTGGCAGAGGAGTGTGTGCAATGACCTTTGACCTCACACTCCCTAAAGAGCCACTGCACAACTCCCTGCTCCCTCGTATCCTCACACAAATATACACTCAAACAAGTCGTTTCATTATCTGCGGAACACCTGAGAGAGAAAGCGAGACATACGGAAGAGTACACAGAAGGAGAAGAGAGGAAAGGAAGATGTAGATGCTGATGATTTCATCTAAAGTGCTGAGGTTTTACCATTATAAATGAATTCCCACCATGTTGTGCCATAAATGACCTCACCAGTCATGCTGCTGCAGTAAACTAAATTAACAGGAATGTGCAGTAAGAAAAACAGAGCGTGCGGCGAGGAGCGCCACTACGGGATCGGGAACTGCCGTTAATGCCGCACTGTTAAACCATTGTCCTCTCGACATGTGTGAGTGTGTGTTTGACATAGCGGTCGCCAAGATGCCCCCTCTTACCCAAGAACATCCCACGCAGCCATGGAGGAATGATTCTCTTTGCTGTGGAAAGGGACTTCCATATGCACTTGGACTTCCAGTGGCCTTCTAACCCAGAACAGATGTCCACAGTAAATGGCACTGATCCGCAGAGGCCCCTTCAGCGTGCCGCCGGGGCAGCGTTCTGGACGGGATGTGCTGGGGAGAGCTGAGCCAGTCAGCACCTGATCAAACTGCAAGGTTTACAATAAGGAGGTGTAAAAGCATCTCTCCGTGCACCCCTGGACCAGAGGCCTTTCAGAAACAGCAATATTTTAGAGTCTAATTGGGTAGAGCAACAGACTTCGGGCTCCCTAGAGACCACTGTGTGAGCTGTTACAACCCACCTCCTGTTACAAGCTCTGCTGCCGCATAATGACCTATCAACTGTCTCTTACAATCTCTCTGGAGAAATAAAAACGTAGCCTCCACTCTAATATATAATGTAATGTCTTTATTTCTTTTTCCCCTTTGGTTCCGTTTATGTTTGCAATATAGCATCCTGACATATATTTCTCCTATATTAGCGTCCCTCCACTGGCTTTCCGTTAAATTTAGGGTTAGGGTTAGATTTTAAAATTCTCTTGTTTGTATACAAGGCTTTGTCTGGCCGTGCACCTAAATATATTAGTGATATAATCAGGGATTGACATTAACACCTGCCAACCTGCCAAATGTGGGTGTATTTCAGCAGTGGTGTGTAATGAGGTCGCTCCTACTAGCCACTCTGGAGGGTTGAATTTTATATATGATATATACATTTTTCAATTTTGGTCTTTTAAAAAGGCATCTGAAATAAAAGTGCAATGTAGTGTTGTCAAAAAAAAAAAAGATTTTTCGATACATATCGATACTGAAATATCTGAAACGCTTCCAGTACTAATTTTACTCATTCCCGTAGATTTTGCGAGCATATAAAGCTGCCTCTTAGTATTAAATTGAGTTCTTTTACACACAAAATAATGTCAAAATTCTGGTCTTGGCGAGTATTCATGTAAACACAGTCAGTTATGTTTTAAATGAATATAAACAGTTGCATGTGTAACAGTATATTGGATCTGTGCGTCAGGTCTTAAAGTGACAGCAGCCTAATATACCTGCTGCCAAAGATAATAGATAATCTATATGACAGTTTTTCCCCATGGTATCAATGTCAAAATTGTGGCCAGTGAAAATGCTGAGTGGCTAGTGACTTAGTAAAACCACTAGCCACAGTGGTTATGTTAATGTCAAGCCCTTAATATAATATTCAATCATATTGTCCCTGTTAGAGTGCTCAGATCTTCCAATCATTTACTTCTATCTTGTCACTATAAATCTAAAGGTGTGGTCACATCCCCAAAATTTCACATGAAAAAGGGCCATTGTCCATCAATAGTGTTGAGATGTATGAAGTACAGCTCAAACCAAGTAGTTTTCTATTGGTCAGTGCACCAAAATCTCATGACCAGCTTGAACATGAGCAAACTCTGCGTGGCAAACTTTTTTACCCTCATGCCAAACTCCTGATTGTCTTATTGGATTGGTTAGATCTCGCCCATGAAATTTTGCCAAGCAGCTGTAAATGCGATCAAGCCTTTTCTGTGGCCGGGTCCAAACTTTGGAATAGTCTCCAATATTATGTAACGTCTGCTTCTTCGTTGGACATCTACCCTAAAGTCACATTTTTATTTGTTAGCTTTTAAAAATATGTAAATGTGTTGGCTTTGTGAACTTAAATTGCACTTTTGACCAATTTAAGTTGTGTTTAAATGTGCTTTATAAATAAATGTTGTTGTTGTCATAGCTCGTATTTGTTGGGCAAGTGAGGTGCCATTAATTTAATGAAACGGTTATATAAATGACGTATGTATCTCAACATTAACATCAAATGCCAATAGAGTTTTTGTTCATGCAAAATAAGGAATTTGGTGACCAGCCTTCATCAAAATGAAAGACAAAAGAATGAAGATAAACACTTCTGGAGTTCACTTTTTCAGGGATCTGTCATCTCACGAACAAGCTGATTGTCATCATTAATGGTGCATTAACAAAAGACACAAACTGAGCAAACCAATGACGACCAGGCATGCGTTTTTGTTTAAAGGGTGGTCTCCTTAGATCGACCAATGAAGCGGGGTAAAGACTTGTTCACATGCTATTAAACAATATCCAGGTCAGATAAGTTTGGTAATCTTCTCAGTATGTACAAAGTTTATTTTGCGGAGAAAGCTATAACAACCTAAGCTAATATTTACAAAGAAGCCGTAGCCAAATAACCAGTCTTTTTCCCAGAACTGCAAGCAAATCTGTTTAAACTCTTGCAGAACATCGTTGACTAATGATGTCAAAGTCAATGTGAATGAAAGAAAAGTCTATCAATGTCACTGTCGTGAAATTTTCCCCTACATTCTTCCCAGATTTTTTATATTTCCCTCGTGATATTTCCAGATTTCCTCAATGGACGCCTTGGTGGTCCCGTTGTTGGTCACTATTAAAATGACATTATTTTTCTTCCCCTTGACCCCTGGCGATGTCTACAACATGCCGATGCCCTCTCCTGGAAACGGCAGCTGTGTGTAGTTAGTGAACAGGAAGCAGCTGTCAGAAGCGACTGCTGTGTGCGTGGTACTCTCGGGCCATTCCCGGGACAGTCCTCTGCAGGTTTGCCGTGTTTGTTTGCAGAGCATGCGTGATTCGGGCGCGGACACTCTGCTGGCAATGGACTGGAAGAATATTTGTGCTCATGCAGCATATGGACAGGACAGGAAGAATGATGTTGAAGAAGCTCCCTATATTTCTCCAAGTCCTACACTTGACTTTTCCATTAACCCTATAGACCTTATGCACCAGAGAAACAAGCGCCCAGCCATCTTTACAATACTGTGTTTAAACTTCCGTTTTTTGCAGAAGCTCTGTATATTTTTGAAGAGTAATTAGCTGGTGAAGTGGGATTTACTTATTGTAGAGTTAACAAAAGTTGTCACGGGTATTGTAACATTTGAAACGGTTGTCATAACAAATGCGGAGTGTCTATTTACACTAAGTGCAAATAGCATCCCTTGTTGGCAAAATGCTATTTACACTAGCTCCGCCCACCAATGTCTGGTTGGGCCACTTAAGTTTTGGCTTTTTGGATGTAAGTTGGATGGTTTTTATTCTCCCAATGAGGCAGCATCCATTTAATAATTTTAATAAATATAATCATTTACACTCAATGATATTATTGCATCCTGTTAATGTACAAAAATACTGAGGTGCCAATAGTATCTGCCCATATACTTTATATTGGCAGATACTATTTGCACCTCAGTATTTTTGTACATTAACAGGATGTACAAAGATAGCATCTAATTACTATATACTCTTATGGCAAAGAACTGATACTTTTACATGGTGTAAATAGAATCTATCACTATTTTCACCTATAGTGTAAATAGCATATCACTAAGAAAATGCTGCTATTGTCACTTAGTGTAAATAGAATATATTGCTATTTTCACTTAGTTCAAATAGCATCTATCGCTAAGAAAATATGCTGTTTTATAAATAGCCGCTGCCTAAAAATGTCAGTTGACTGGGAATATTTTAAAATGAGTGGTTCATTCATAGATCTGTAAGATCTTACCTTCATGCTGTGAAAATACAAACCGGAAGACAGAAAACAACGAGTTCAGTGCTGAAAAGAGGCAAGGCTACATAAGTAACATTTTTAGCAATATTTCAAGATGAATACTTACTGGACTGAAGCAACTTTGATTTACTTATTATCCATATATCTTTTTTTTTTTAGAAAAAAAAAATGTGAGTATAAAATATGATTCATCAGGCTTTTGTTCCTTTCAATTGTCATTGTATTGCATTGCATTATATGTTTTAAAACTACAGAGCTCTGATCATAAAACTAAACATCACCTAACTAAGACATATTACTGGGAGATATTGAATGACAGCTAATATTTGAGTAGTCTGTTATACTGTAATAAAGATTTACATTACAGGCTATTAAAATGGCATACATGAAGCTGCACTGCACCAAATTGTATATTGTTTGCTCAGTTTGGGCATTTGAATAAAATTGAGGTGTTTTTTTCCTTCCTAAGCTAGTTCTCACTATATCATACAATGTAAAACATCTCAACTCATTGTATATATATATATTTAGTTTTTTTTTTTTTTAGTTTTAATCAATTACAAAAGTTGAGATATAGCATTTTAAACTTTGTCAATTCAAATACATTGGACAAATCAATTAGATAAACAGTAAATTTAAGCTTAGTTTACTTAAAACAACAAAAAAAGATTTTTACAGTGCTATACGAGCTATATGAAAAATGTTACTCAAAAATCACATACAAAGGTTCAATAAGAATAGATTTTTTTTCATATAGGGTTAATGTGCTGAAACATCTATCATTTGTTGGTTGATTTCTAAGAACAGTGTAACATCATATGGCACTTTCAACATTATGCCGATTACTTTCTTTGTCACTAAACACTGAACCTTTGTAATCAGTCATAATTTTTTTAGTGTAGACATTTGTATGGAGCTGCTAGTGGCCCAGAAGTTATAGGATACACTTCAGCGCCTTTAACATTAAACATTTCAGGTAGATAAACTTTATGTCATTGCATTTAGATATTTTAATATATAAAATGTACTTATGTCAAAGACATTTGCACTTCAGTGTATATAGATTTGTGAGAAAGTTCATGGCAGAAGGTAGTAACTGTCCATTTAAGGTTTTCTTTGAGGGGAAACGGCCATTAAAGACAGGCAATAATTGTGAGAGACTACATCCAGTAAAGGGCACATCTACCAGAGTGATTTCATTTGGTTTTCATTTGGGCCAGTCTCTCACCAACCCTTTCCTCCAGTGGATCACTTGACTCGTTACTCGCTATGGAGAATGTCTAATGAGGGGAGAAAATCAAACCTTAAGGTAACCGGACACTATACTGTACACTGTAAAGACTTGTCAACTGCCCAGCCCACGAAGAGCTTCATTGCCTGATCAAAAGATGGTCGAGACTCTTTAAAATTCCTCTTCTACAGTAAAATTTAATGCAGACTCATTAGTCAGAATACAAGAGATTAATGTGCAATTAAATGTGATCCATTGGTAAAATGACCACTGTTCTGTGCTCTCACTTTACAAAAAAAAAAAATAAAAATTCAAGAGATTAAAAAAAACCCGGCGGGTAAACATCAGATCAGAAGCCTTAATATACTATTTTTGTTAATTTTTCATTGTCATCCATGTCATTATATTACCGCAAGGCAGGAGGGTTTGTTTAGGGGACAGGAAGCAACTACGTCTCATTATGGGACTAATTTTAGTCCCAGGAAAAGATGTTCAGGACTTTTTGGCTCAGAACCCATTTGCCGAAGTGCCTGTTCTTTTTTCCCAGTTGTGAAATTGGAGTCATTCTGATTCTTACTGAACTCAAAAGAAACAATTTCCAGCATATACACAGCGACTTCAAAAGTGCCTTATCGGCACAGGCATCAAACATGAGTGATTCCACATGAAACAACAACAAAGTGTTTACCATAATTAGGGAAATAATTATTGCATTTGTATTGTACAAATAAATGAAAGGCAATTGTGAAACCCTGCTTTTTGCCACACAAATGCAAAAGCCATTTATGAAAAACATTTTCAACATTTTATTTTGGAATATATCAGTTGTTTCAGTGTCATTTCAGGGCATATGTCTATCAAATGTAAAAATAGATGCAGACACACACTCAAAATATTGAAACATCTTTTAAAAGTTATACTTTATTTTGACAGTCCACTTATACATATAGTCAGCAGAATGTCTGTTGGGGAGCATCAAAATAAAATCAGACAAAAAAGTGGACTATCGAAATAAAGTGTAACCCTTTTAAAATACTATCAAGCCCAAGTTCATACTTTATAAACTTAGTGTCTCTTATACACACTGTAAAACTCAATAAGTTCAGAATACTCCAAACATTTGAGGAAACGTATTACCTCAAAACATTTAAGTAAACGAACTCTTTTATTTAAGTTAGAAGAACGTAAAATTTTTGTGACAAGTGGGGTGGGGCCGAGAGCCGTGGAAGCGGAGCAAGGCCAGTGTGGTTCACAGGTGTTTCTCATTAACAATCACGTCACTGGCATCCCTTCGCTCCCACAGTTCTCAGCCTCACCCCACTCATCATAATGTTAATTACATACAGTTCATTTACATAAACATCACATTCAGATCTTGGTTAAATGTTAGATAGCAAATAACACATGCTAATATAACTATCAAAGAGACTGTCATTATATACCTGCATGTATATAATAAAACAACATACAGTATATGTGGTCTTAAAGTTTTGCAGCCCATCCTCAACCTAACCACAGGCTCTACTCTTCACCACAATGGTAAACCTACAAAACTATTAGAACCCACTGTAAATCCCAACATAACACAACATTAAACACTAATTTATGTCTCCCTGTGTTAATCTTGTGCAAAAACACACAAAATGTCACTTAATTTCAACATTTATTTTCCTTATACAGTCTGACATAAATCTGCTGTAACTAAATCATATTAAGTTCAGCTTACTACAATAAAATTTTGAGTTCACACAACTTTTTTCTATTAAGTACAATGAACTTAAATAATCAGAGTGAAAAGAACTCATTTCATTTAATTAATTTCACTGTTCGGTTTTACAGTGAGACACTAAGAGAGAAAAAAAGTGAATTGCCATGAAAATGTTCTGCAAAAACATTGGATAGTTTGGAATTGTACTAATGTAGTAACATTAATTTTTATTAATTGTAGGAGCAAAACAACAGAAGAAAATTCCACACTGAGAGGTGATAGTGAAAGGATCTGTACGGTGGCTGAATGTTTAATGGCTGATTAAATACAGATGCAAGGTTAAAACGAGGCATCTGAAGTGACAGAGGGTGGACTCTCTGGCTCTTGGCGTCATGGCTGCTATAAAACATCACTTTTCTGTCCCCACCAACCGAGATCAACAGGAGTCTGAAACTTGTGAAAGCAACTTATGAAAGAACCTGAAACAGAATAATTTAATAGTCTGGGGTCAGTAAGATTTTGGATCAAAAGTGTCAGTAAAAAATAGTCCAATAATGGAGAACACATCCTGTGGTGAGTATTAAAATAAAGGTGCTCTATGGTCTAGGGCAGGGATGGTGAACATCAGTCCTGGAGAGCCACTGTCCTGCAGAGTTTTGCTCCAACCCTTATAAAAACTCACCTGCCTGTAGCTTTCTAGTAACCCTTAAGATCTTGATTAGCTTGTTCAGGTGTGTTTGATTAGGGTTGGAGCAAAACTCTGGCTCTCTTGGACCAACGTTCGCCAGCCCTAATCTAGGGCAGAGGTTTTCAAACCTGTCCTGGAGGACCCTCAGCCCTGCACATTTTGTATGTCTCCCTTATTTGACACATCCACTTCAGGACTTGCTGTCTCTGCTAATGAGCTGATGAGTTGAATCAGGTGTGTTAGATGAGGGAGACATACAAAATGTGCAGGGCTGGGGGTCCTCCAGGACAGGTTTGAAAACCCCTAGTCTAGGATAGACTATATCATAGACCAGGGGTGGGGAACGTTGATCCTGGAGGGCCATTTTCCTGCAGAGTTTAGCTCCAACCCTAATTAAACACACCTGAAGCTAATCAATGTCTTTGGGATTACTAAAGTTACAGGCAGGTGAGTGTTTTTTTCAGGGTTGGAGCTAAACGCTGCAGGACAATGGCCCTCTAGGATCAATGTTCCCCCCTCTTGTCATAGACCTTCAACAAAGGCACTCTTTTCAATTAAAATGCCTTTATTATTTCATGACAGATAGAGAAGCACAAATAGCACAGATGAGAATAATAACATTCATTTAGTAAGTCACATGATTCACAAACAGCTAACATGTGATCAACCTTTTTTTAAAGTATTGAACATTAGCTGATATCTAGTTTTCATATACTTGATATTACAGAACTGCAAAAAAAATGGACTAGTCTAGGTCTTCATTTAATATTGAGAATATGGAAACTAGATATATCAGGGAATGTTCAATATGTTAGGCTTGTTCAAGATGCATCGGTGCTGCACAGATCGATTGGCTTATGACATCAAAGTACAGCGAGAGCGTTTGGAGAGCGAACCTTTTTTTATGCTTTTGAATCACTCTCACAGTACTTTGATGCCATATGCCGATCAGTCTGCACGGCACCGAATGCTTCTCGAACAAGGCTCTTATTTACTAATCATGTGACGGTAACATTTTAGAATAATCATCCGTCATTAATAAGTAACTATGCAGTAAGTATTGCAGGACTAATGAGTAGTACTATATTAACACTTCAGCTACTACTATTATACATAAAATGCATCGTTAATTACTGTAACCTAGTCACTATGCAGGAAGAGCCAAGAACTACTAGTGATCAGGACCATCATTTTAAAGTGAAAAAGATGTTTTTCACTTTAAAATAATGGTCCTAATCACTAGTAGTTCTTGAAGAATGACTAGGTACTTGAATAATTAGTGATGCATTTTATGACCACATTGAGAGTAAAAAAGGACAATCTTCAAGAACTACTAGTGATCTGGACATTATTTTAAAGTGAAAAAGATGTTTTTCACTTTAAAATAATGTTCCTGATCACTAGTAGTTCCTGCATAGTGACTAGGTAACACTTGAGTAATTAATGATGCATTTCATGACCACGCTGAGAGTAAAAATAGACAATTGCTCACATTTCAGACACTTTAATGTTGTGAATAGTGATTAATTAGTAATTCTTTATAATTTGTCATAGTTATCTACTAGTTCTTAATGATGCCAGTTTCATTCTTTAATTATTTATTAGCTAATAAAGAACTATCTTAGTCCTAAATTTGATATTACTTACTGATAAGTTAAGCTTGTTTCTATATTAGTTAATAGTAGTAGCTGAAGTGTTAATGTAGTACTACTCATTAGTCCTGCATTACTTCCTGCATAGTTACTTATTAATGGCAGTCCATTATTCTAAAGTGTTACCCATGTGACTTACAAAATGAAATAACAAAGGCTTTTTAATTTAAAAGAGCCACGGTCATCCTTGAACTTTACTGATGTCAGTAAAACATTTTTAATTTTACAAAAGCTTTCTGTTTCAAAAAATGCTGTTTTCTTAATTTTGAAAAATCCTGGAAAAGGTATTACAGTTTCCACAAAGATATAAAGCAGCACAGCTGTTTCCAACATTGATAATTACAATACGCTTTTCCTGAGCACAAAATCAGAATGATTTCTGAAGTGATACACTCATAAAAAATAAAGTTTCCAAAAGGGCAGTGATGCAATAGAAGAACCATTTTGGGTTTCCCAAAGAACCTTTCAGTGCGAATGACTTTTTAATAATATGAAGAACCTTTTTCCTCAATAAAGAACTCATCATTTGTATGAAATAAAAACTTACTATAATTTCCATAAGTAAAAATGTAGCATAAAACACACTGATTATGTAATATGCTTTAATTTGTTATTTGATCTTTCTTTTATTGTTTATTTAGTGTGTGTTATTCAACTTGTCCATTGAACAGCAACAAAAATTAAATCTCATTTTCCCATTATCTAATTGTCCTGCTGATTGGTAATTACATGAAATGATGTTGCTCCTGATCTGGAAACACAAAGCAGTAAGCCTGGGAAATACTCCAGGAGGTCTGCAATTTGCTCCCAATGCAGACGTATGTAAATACACTCTTGACCTCATCAGTCAGTTCACTGGAAGGGTGAGGGAGGACTGTTTGTTGTTCAGTTATAACGCCAATGCGCGGCACACATTACACACACTGTACATGATAATCTGTTCCCCACGAGCTAACCAGACCACCCAGTCCTATAGCGTTGAGTCTAGCAGTGGTCATTAAATTGTTTCCCCAGGTCACTCAAATCAGCGTTGCTAAAGCTAAAAGAGAGTGAGAGAGCGAGAGAGAAGGAAGAAGATGGGGGGGGGGGGGGGGGGGGGCGGTGGAGGCATGTCTCTGTCTTGCCCTGATTGATAATATTTCTTTTTCTGTTTGGCTAGCCCACAAAGACTCAAAAGCACTTCCTTCATCATTCTCTCATCTCGCCAGTGTTGTGATCGTCCAGAGCTGTGTGTTATATATGGCTGGTCTTTCATTGTGTGTCTGTATAAGTGAGTGTGTGCGTGTGTGTTTGGGTGTGATTGTTGGCTGTTGAGCAGATAGCATTTCCTTAGTAATACGGGCAAGCGTGACATCATGGTTTAACAACTTTCCATAGAACCCAAACCACATCCAGAATTGCACACCCCTTTAGTACCCGAAACAACGTGGTCTGGCGATGACGAGCATTTGGATTGTGCTGTCTGAGTAACTTTATTGTTCTCGTCCTCACAGAAGCAAACAGAATAATTTCAATACATTACTCTGAGAGGCTATATTTGAGTAGTTTCACAAGAGCAGCTCTAAGTGTTGTCTGGTTGCCTGTTTGAACTGGGCCAAGTCGATCTAGTGGTCAGCTACAAGCCTCATAAATCTACTGCCTGTAGAACAGCATGGTGACTTATGGCAGCTCAGGGAAATGGCCTCACTGGAGGGAAATGGCATGTAAAAATATTCCAAAATGTCTTTTGGAAAAGCTTTACATGCATAGCAACAGCAAGCAAAGCTTGTCTTTTTGAGAAGCAACCCTATCAATGGAGGGTTTAATGATGGTCTGAAAGAGAGAGGAATGCTGGATCTACAACTTCGGTTACCTGGAAAGGAATTCTTGTAATTCCAGAATGAAGAACAGCAGTACTTCAAAAATGTGCAAAAACGAAAGAATAGTAGATGTCACAAACAATTACAAAGAAACAGCAAGGAACACGTTGAATTAAATGTGAAATTTCGCAGTAGAAAAAACAAAATAGTGTTTTCTTGTAAAACGTTTTCCAGTAATCTTTGATTTATTTACAGTATACAGTGTCGACATCTGTTCAGTGATGTAAAAGCAATTAACAATTAATACTGGCAGGTCTGTATACTACAACTGTATACATGGTCAAAAATTATTACTTTTTTTTTTTATTATTTAGTTTTATTGTAAATAAAACTAGCCCCCAGTTTCACAGACAAGGCTTAAGCTAGTCCTAAAATGCATGTTTGAGCTGTTTTGACTGAAAGTAACTTCTACTGTCATATCTTAAAATACAAACCCCATTCCAAAAAAGTTGGGACACTGTAAAAATTGAGAATAAAAAGTTTCAAATTTCAATATTTTATTCAGAATACAACATAGATGACATATCAAATGTTTAAATTGAGAAAATGTATCATTTTAAGGGAAAAAACAAGTTGATTGGCATCAACACATCTCAAAAAAGTTGGGACAAGGCCATGTTTACCACTGTGTGGCATCCCCTCTTCTTTTTATAACAGTCTGCAAACGTCTGGGGACTGAGGAGACAAGTTGCTCAAGTTTAGGAATAGGAATGTTGTCCTATTCTTGTCTAATACAGGCTTCTAGTTGCTCAACTGTCTTAGGTCTTCTTTGTCGCATCTTCCTCTTTATGATGCGCCAAATGTTTTCTATGGGTGAAAGATCTGGACTGCAGGGTGGCCATTTCAGTACCCGGATCCTTCTTCTACGCAGCCATGATGTTGTAATTGAAGCAGTATGTGGTCTGGCATTGTCATGTTGGAAAATGCAAGGTCTTCCCTGAAAGAGACGGCGTCTGGATGGGAGCATATGTTGTTCTAGAACTTGGATATACCTTTCAGCATTGATGGTGCCTTTCCAGATGTGTAAGCTGCCCATGCCACACGCACTCATGCAACCCCATACCATCAGAGATGCAGGCTTCTGAACTGAGCGCTGATAACAACTTGGGTTGTCCTTGTCCTCTTTAGTCCGGATGACATAGCGTCCCAGTTTTCCAAAAAGAACTTCAAATTTTGATTCGTCTGACCACAGAACAGTTTTCCACTTTGCCACAGTCCATTTTAAATGAGCCTTGGCCCAGAGAAAACGCCTGTGCTTCTGGATCGTGTTTAGATATGGCTTCTTTTTTGACCTATAGAGTTTTAGCCGGCAACGGCGAATGGCACGGTGGATTGTGTTCACCGACAATGTTTTCTGGAAGTATTCCTGAGCCCATGTTGTGATTTCCATTACAGTAGCATTCCTGTATGTGATGCAGTGCCGTCTAAGGGCCCGAAGATCACGGGCATCCAGTATGGTTTTCCGGCCTTGACCCTTACGCACAGAGATTGTTCCAGATTCTCTGAATCTTTGGATGATATTATGCACTGTAGATGATGATAACTTCAAACTCTTTGCAGTTTTTCTCTGAGAAACTCCTTTCTGATATTGCTCCACTATTTTTCGCCGTAGCATTGGGGGAATTGGTGATCCTCTGCCCATCTTGACTTCTGAGAGACACTGCCACTCTGAGAGGCTCTTTTTATGCCCAATCATGTTGCCAATTGACCTAATAAGTTGCAAATTGGTCCTCCAGCTGTTCCTTATATGTACATTTAACTTTTAGGGCCTCTTATTGCTACCTGTCCCAACTTTTTTGGAATGTGTAGCTCTCATGAAATCCAAAATGAGCCAATATTTGGCATGACATTTCAAAATGTCTCACTTTCAACATTTGATATGTTATCTATATTCTATTGTGAATAAAATATAAGTTTATGAGATTTGTAAATTATTGCATTCCTTTTTTTATTCACAATTTGTACAGTGTCCCAACTTTTTTGGAATCGGGTTTGTATGTCAGTACCATTGTTTTTTCTCAAGATGCACACAAGTAATGTTTTTTTCTGGTGTATGTTTATAAAAGTTACTTAAATATCCTAATTGAACTAAGGCCTAATCCTGGCTTAGGCTAAGCCCTGTCTGTGAAATCGGGCCAAAGATACCTTGTAATTCAAGAAAAATGCTATTCTAGTTTTCTACTTTAATATCTCATGTTTAATTCAATGTATTACAATATATTATTATTTGTAATTATTTGTAATTAAAATTTGTAATTATTTGTAATTACTTACCAGCAATTTTGGTAACACTTTATTTTACAGTGTCATAGTTACACGTTACATGCACTTACTATAGTAATAACAGTAAATTATGCATAATTACAAGTAACTAACCCTAAACCAAACCCTAACTGTAACTCTATAGTAAGTACATGTAAGTAATTGGTAGTATTCAGAACTTATTTGAGTAATTACAATGTATCTACGGTGCTGTAAAATAAAGTGTTAAAATTCTTTCAAAGTAAATCCTACATCAATTTGTTTTCAGTGTTGAATTCTAACCCAAACCCTAACCCTTAGCTCAGGATTCAATGAAAATGAAAAAAAAAATATTTACTATTTCGATAACACTTTAGGGTTCATTAGTTAACATTAGTTAACAACATTAATTAGTTAACATGAACTAATAATGAACTGCACTTATGCAGCATTTATTAATCTTTGTTAATGTTAATTTCAACATTTACTAATACATTATTAAAATCAAGAGTTGTATTTGTTAACATCAGTTAATGCACTGTGAAGTAACATGAACAAACTATGAACAGCTGTATTTTTATTTACTAATGTTAACAAAGATTAACAAATACAGTAACAAATGTATTGCTCATGGTTAGTTTGTGTTAGTTAATACATTAACTTATGTTAACAAATGAACCTTATTGTAAAGTGTTACCACTATTTCTTTACATTGCTTGTTTAATTGGGTTGTCGTCACACTCTTTATAGTATAAGTTAGTATTTAACATTGCGATTTAGAGCTTTGACGTTTTTTCCCTTCCTGCTGAGACTCACGAAAAAAGCTCTCACAGTACACCATGACTGTTGTATTTAATGTACAACAGTCCATTCAGCAAACATATCCAGTAAGTTACACTGGAACGCCCACCCCAAACAAACACTGGCGTTAAAAAGTTAAAAAGAGAGTTTTCAGGTGTTTTTTTTTTTTCTTTTTTTTTTTTCTTCAGGTCATCAAGCACAATTCATATTAAGCTGAGTTTGCCACAACTTTTACCAACATGTAAATCCCTAAAATCTGGAAATCATGTTTACTTTCACTAGACCATCAGCACAAAAACATCCAATGCCAGTTGGACGATATAGCAGTACTGGTACATTAAAGACAATTCAAATAGCATTAACATGATTTAACCTTGTATACATTATTAATGCATATTATTACATTTGTATTAAAAATGATTTGGAAGGCCATGATGATTATTTTAAAGAGTTGAAGGTATATTACATCCTCCCCAACCCCCAACTCCCTCTCATGAACACAACTGCTTTGTTTCTTTCTTCTTCTTCTTCTTCTTGTGGGAAAAAAGGCTATTACTGACATTAAAACAGCATCAATCAGGAAACATGCTCTGCCACCAATGTAAATTGAGTAAAAATAATGGGTCGCATAAATCCCGAGCATCACTCAATCAAATAATGCTCCTGTTTTTAACCAGCTAATGTGGTATGATAGATGTTTCTTTCGTTTTCAAGGCTTTTTTTTGACCAGGAGAAGAATTCTGAGCTGGCAGATGCCTAATCCATAAATAGGTGCTGGTAGCTGTTTGGCTGCTCACAAATGGGTAAAATGTGGGTGGCTTTTTGGAACCTCTTCTCATCTCAAACACACACACACAAAAAGCTTTGAACAAAACCTCATGTGGCTACATTTTGGATTTCTTTTCATTTTTAAAGTGCAGGTCTCAATTTTTTTGCAAAGCCTTTCTCAGTATTTTTTCCACTGTGTTTATCATAAACACATGCAGGATCACTTGGCTTATGCGCACAGTAAGCCTTGAATGCTGTAACCAAAATAAGGCCAATGAGGCTGTTTTCAACTTAAAGGCTGTGTTAAATTTACACATGAGTCTTTTGTAGATATCAAATCATGTATCTGAATCATCATGAATGCTCTTGGACTTGGTATACTTTCTTAAAACTTAAAAGTCTACTGCCAAAAAGTGCTTTGGCGCCAAACTCCAATTGCTACCTGTTTAATAGTGCTCTAAGGAACCAGAAGTACAGTCTCACCATTAGATGCAGTTTAGATAACACCTTTCCATGAAAACATTTTAATTCATTTGGCACCACTCTACTTAAGTACCAAAGATGACTAACAAAGTTAAGCAACAGGGTGAATTCAGGTAAAGTGGCCCCTACGATTTCAGCTGGTTATTCATAAACAGTCAAGATTGCATTGTGCCGTCTTGTTTGATAGATGGCGTAGAAAAGATTGTCCACCATTATCGAAATCTGCCAGCTCCATAATGCTGTTTTAAAGTTCATCTCTGTGTGCTCCAACAGCGTGGCCTGGAGAAAACGTTGAACTATGATGCAAGCATTCAGAGGGCATCAGAAGCCATCAAGAGACAACCCGCAATAAGGGCACTCAGATAGTCTACTCACTTTTCCCCTCCTCCTCCACGGAGAAGTGTGAGAACTTGCCACCAGCATTCACCTCCTTCTTGTAAGCTGAGTTCTTGAGAGAGATAGCGGGATAGAGAAGCTAAGGGCTGATATAAATTACCTGCCGATGAAGAAGATAAACCGTGTCAAAACAGCCCTTTGCTGACTGAGGGCAAGAAAAGATAGTTACCTGGCTTTCTATGGGATCTCTTTTGATTAGATCACAATCCGAATGTGGTTCACCTGAATGAGAGTATTTATTGACAAATATTCAATATTTGCCAGATTAGCTGGTTAAGACGCACCGCCAAGAGGAACTGGTCAAATGTAAACGTGGTGTAAATGGAGTTACAGACTACGTCTCTGCAGAGGTTTCTGGGATAAGGGGTGATTAATATTACTATTCACACTGAACACCTTTAGTCCTGAGACAAATCTGAATTTAAATATCCATACATTTGGGGACAAATCCTAACTGCAAGAGTTTTCTTTTTGAACATTTGCTGTTTAAAGCTAGACTCCCTAAAATGAGGTGTGTACAAATAAACACAAGTGCTTGTACTATGTCAAATAGTTCTCCAAATCTAAACATAGAGTTTTTTTTTTTTTTCTTTCCATGCCCAGACAGTTAACCACATAATGACTGTGATAAGAATACTTTATCAGGCCATAGAAAACCTTTGAGGATAAGAAGATACAGTCGGTCAGAGCTCGCAGAGAGCAGCTTCATGTTTAATTGCATAAATCAGCATGATAAAATGCTTTTTAAATCACTGTGGCGGTTGGACAAACATGCTGTCACACTTTGAGGGTATTTTTCACATACATCCAAACTGTTCTGAAACCATGTAGACAGATCTAGTCAAAAACATGTCAACGAGAACTGGAGAATTTATAATTATCACAAATTCATTATTAACTGTGCAAAGACACGAGCACACAAGTCCTGTTTGACATGCATTCAATTCACAGAGTAAAATGTTGACACATCTTTAGAAGCATTGTGACAAGTAATCTATGTAAGGATTATTAATTATTTTATGAAGAACCAAAATTCTGGTGCAAAGCACAGGGAACTTAATCAATACACAGCAAACAAAAGACCTTCAAATAAAACATGATTAATTATTTTCTCAAAGTCATCTCCGCTGCTTCACAATTATAAGTTGACCATCAGTTTAACATCTTACTTGTTTATAAATAGCATAAATATCTATTTTTCATACATGTTTCTATAAAGAAGAAAGGCTAGTTGTCTGTGCAAGTTAGATAATTTGGCGAAGTGAACAAATACAGAAACTCTACACAAGAGTTTTACAAGAACTGATGTTTTTCATACATCACACCCTTATAAAGCTCAGTTTTAGCAGTCTTTGGATTTATTAATACAGTTTATAATCACATTCATATGCAATAAAAGTTACATAAAAGTGTCTGCTTAATGATGTAATTCAAATGTAAGAATTTAATGTTTATCCATGCTGAGGGATAATTTGTAAAGGAAAGATCATGTGTTCCATTGGCAACTGATTACGAGGGACAACCCATATGATACAAATAAATTCAACAATGTAAGATAGTTAAAGATAAGTATGAGAGATTGTTTCCATCAATTCTGACTTTTTTCTCACAAGTGCGAGTTATAATGTCAGAATTGCAAGTTATAAACTCTCAACTGTGAGATATAAACTCACAATTCTGATTTTTTTCTTGCAATTCTAACTTTTTTCTTACAATTGCGAGATACAAACTCGCAATTCTGACTTCTTTTCTCAGAATTGTGAGATATAAACTTGCAATTGCAAGTTATAAAGTCCAATTCTGAGGAAAAATAAAGTTTATATCTCACAATTCTGACTTTATAACTCGCGATTGCAAGTTTATATCTCAGAATTCTGACTTTGTAACTCACAATTCTAACTTTATAACACAATTCTGACTTTGTAACACAATTCTGACTTTGTAACTCACAATTCTGACTTTATAACTCACAATTCTGACTTTATAACACAATTCTGACTTTGTAACACAATTCTGACTTTGTAACTCACGGTTCTGACTTTATAACTCACAATTCTGACTTTATAACACAATTCTGACTTTGTAACACAATTCTGACTTTGTAACTCACGATTCTGACTTTATAACTCACAATTCTGACTTTATAACACAATTCTGACTTTGTAACACAATTCTGACTTTGTAACTCACAATTCTGACTTTATAACACAATTCTGACTTTGTAACTCACAATTCTGACTTTGTAACACAATTCTGACTTTATAACACAATTCTGACTTTGTAACACAATTCTGACTTTGTAACTCACGATTCTGACTTTATAACTCACAATTCTGACTTTATAACACAATTCTGACTTTGTAACACAATTCTGACTTTGTAACTCACGATTCTGACTTTATAACTCACAATTCTGACTTTATAACACAATTCTGACTTTGTAACTCACAATTCTGACTTTGTAACTCACAATTCTGACTTTATAACACAATTCTGACTTTGTAACTCACAATTCTGACTTTGTAACTCACAATTCTGACTTTATAACTCACAATTCTGACTTTGTAACTCACAATTCTGACTTTATAACTCGCAATTCTGACTTTGTAACTCACAATTCTGACTTTATAACACAATTCTGACTTTGTAACTCACAATTCTGACTTTATAACTCGCATTTGAGTTTATATCTCACAATTCTGACTTTATAACTCGAAATTCTGACTTTATAACACAATTCTGACTTTATAACACAATTCTGACTTTGTAACTCACAATTCTGACTTTATAACTTGCAATTGTGAATTTATAACTCGCAATTCTGACTTTATAACTCACAATTCTGACTTTATAACACAATTCTGACTTTGTAACTCACAATTCTGACTTTATAACGCGCAACTGAGTTTATATCTCACAATTCTGACTTTATAACACAATTCTGACTTTATAACTCACAATTGCGAGTTTATATCTCACAATTCTGACTTTATAACTCGCAATTGTGACTTTATAACTCACAATTCTGACTTTATAACTCGCAATTGCGAGTTTATATCTCACAATTCTGACTTTGTAAATCGCAATTCTGACTTTATAACTCACAATTCTGACTTTGTAAATCGCAATTCTGACTTTGTAACTCACAATTGCGAGTTTATATCTTGCAGTTGTGACTTTATAACACAATTCTGACTTTATAACTCACAATTCTGACTTTATAACTCGCAATTCTGACTTTATAACTCACAATTCTGACTTTATATCTCACAATTCTGACTTTATAACTCACAATTCTGACTTTATAACTCACAATTCTGACTTTATATCTCACAATTCTGACTTTATAACTCACAATTCTGACTTTATATCTCACAATTCTGACTGTATAACTCACAATTCTGACTTTATATCTCACAATTCTGACTTTGTAACTCACAATTCTGACTTTATAACACAATTTTGACTTTGTAACTCACAATTCTGACTTTATAACTCGAAACTCTGACTTTATAACTCACAATTCTGAATTTATAACACAATTCTGACTTTGTAACTCACAATTGCGAGTTTATATCTCACAATTCTGACTTTATAACTCGCAATTGTGACTTTATAACTCACAATTCTGACTTTATAACTCGCAATTGCGAGTTTATATCTCACAATTCTGACTTTGTAAATCGCAATTCTGACTTTATAACTCACAATTCTGACTTTGTAAATCGCAATTCTGACTTTGTAACTCACAATTGCGAGTTTATATCTTGCAGTTGTGACTTTATAACACAATTCTGACTTTATAACTCACAATTCTGACTTTATAACTCGCAATTCTGACTTTATAACTCACAATTCTGACTTTATATCTCACAATTCTGACTTTATAACTCACAATTCTGACTTTATAACTCACAATTCTGACTTTATAACTCACAATTCTGACTTTATAACTCACAATTCTGACTTTATATCTCACAATTCTGACTTTGTAACTCACAATTCTGACTTTATATCTCACAATTCTGACTTTGTAACTCACAATTCTGACTTTATAACACAATTTTGACTTTGTAACTCACAATTCTGACTTTATAACACAATTCTGACTTTGTAACTGACAATTCTGACTTTATAACACAATTCTGACTTTATAACTCACAATTCTGACTTTATAACTCACAATTCTGACTTTATAACACAATTCTGACTTTGTAACTCACAATTCTGACTTTATAACACAATTCTGACTTTGTAACTCACAATTCTGACTTTATAACACAATTCTGACTTTGTAACTCAAAATTCTGACTTTATAACACAATTCTGACTTTATAACTCGCAACTGTGAATTTATAACTCGCAATTCTGACTTTATAACACAATTCTGAATTTATAACTCACAATTCTGACTTTATAACTCACAATTCTGACTTTATAACACAATTCTGACTTTGTAACTCACAATTCTGACTTTATAACACAATTCTGACTTTGTAACTCAAAATTCTGACTTTATAACACAATTCTGACTTTATAACTCGCAATTGTGAATTTATAACTCGCAATTCTGACTTTATAACACAATTCTGACTTTGTAACTCACAATTCTGACTTTATAACACAATTCTGACTTTATAACTCGAAATTCTGACTTTATAACTCACAATTCTGAATTTATAACACAATTCTGACTTTGTAACACAATTCTGACTTTGTAACTCACAATTCTGACTTTATAACTCACAATTCTGACTTTATAACACAATTCTGACTTTGTAACACAATTCTGACTTTGTAACTCACGGTTCTGACTTTATAACTCACAATTCTGACTTTATAACACAATTCTGACTTTGTAACACAATTCTGACTTTGTAACTCACGATTCTGACTTTATAACTCACAATTCTGACTTTATAACACAATTCTGACTTTGTAACACAATTCTGACTTTGTAACTCACAATTCTGACTTTATAACACAATTCTGACTTTGTAACTCACAATTCTGACTTTGTAACACAATTCTGACTTTATAACACAATTCTGACTTTGTAACACAATTCTGACTTTGTAACTCACGATTCTGACTTTATAACTCACAATTCTGACTTTATAACACAATTCTGACTTTGTAACACAATTCTGACTTTGTAACTCACGATTCTGACTTTATAACTCACAATTCTGACTTTATAACACAATTCTGACTTTGTAACTCACAATTCTGACTTTGTAACTCACAATTCTGACTTTATAACACAATTCTGACTTTGTAACTCACAATTCTGACTTTGTAACTCACAATTCTGACTTTATAACTCACAATTCTGACTTTGTAACTCACAATTCTGACTTTATAACTCGCAATTCTGACTTTGTAACTCACAATTCTGACTTTATAACACAATTCTGACTTTGTAACTCACAATTCTGACTTTATAACTCGCATTTGAGTTTATATCTCACAATTCTGACTTTATAACTCGAAATTCTGACTTTATAACACAATTCTGACTTTATAACACAATTCTGACTTTGTAACTCACAATTCTGACTTTATAACTTGCAATTGTGAATTTATAACTCGCAATTCTGACTTTATAACTCACAATTCTGACTTTATAACACAATTCTGACTTTGTAACTCACAATTCTGACTTTATAACGCGCAACTGAGTTTATATCTCACAATTCTGACTTTATAACACAATTCTGACTTTATAACTCACAATTGCGAGTTTATATCTCACAATTCTGACTTTATAACTCGCAATTGTGACTTTATAACTCACAATTCTGACTTTATAACTCGCAATTGCGAGTTTATATCTCACAATTCTGACTTTGTAAATCGCAATTCTGACTTTATAACTCACAATTCTGACTTTGTAAATCGCAATTCTGACTTTGTAACTCACAATTGCGAGTTTATATCTTGCAGTTGTGACTTTATAACACAATTCTGACTTTATAACTCACAATTCTGACTTTATAACTCGCAATTCTGACTTTATAACTCACAATTCTGACTTTATATCTCACAATTCTGACTTTATAACTCACAATTCTGACTTTATAACTCACAATTCTGACTTTATATCTCACAATTCTGACTTTATAACTCACAATTCTGACTTTATATCTCACAATTCTGACTGTATAACTCACAATTCTGACTTTATATCTCACAATTCTGACTTTGTAACTCACAATTCTGACTTTATAACACAATTTTGACTTTGTAACTCACAATTCTGACTTTATAACTCGAAACTCTGACTTTATAACTCACAATTCTGAATTTATAACACAATTCTGACTTTGTAACTCACAATTGCGAGTTTATATCTCACAATTCTGACTTTATAACTCGCAATTGTGACTTTATAACTCACAATTCTGACTTTATAACTCGCAATTGCGAGTTTATATCTCACAATTCTGACTTTGTAAATCGCAATTCTGACTTTATAACTCACAATTCTGACTTTGTAAATCGCAATTCTGACTTTGTAACTCACAATTGCGAGTTTATATCTTGCAGTTGTGACTTTATAACACAATTCTGACTTTATAACTCACAATTCTGACTTTATAACTCGCAATTCTGACTTTATAACTCACAATTCTGACTTTATATCTCACAATTCTGACTTTATAACTCACAATTCTGACTTTATAACTCACAATTCTGACTTTATAACTCACAATTCTGACTTTATAACTCACAATTCTGACTTTATATCTCACAATTCTGACTTTGTAACTCACAATTCTGACTTTATATCTCACAATTCTGACTTTGTAACTCACAATTCTGACTTTATAACACAATTTTGACTTTGTAACTCACAATTCTGACTTTATAACACAATTCTGACTTTGTAACTGACAATTCTGACTTTATAACACAATTCTGACTTTATAACTCACAATTCTGACTTTATAACTCACAATTCTGACTTTATAACACAATTCTGACTTTGTAACTCACAATTCTGACTTTATAACACAATTCTGACTTTGTAACTCACAATTCTGACTTTATAACACAATTCTGACTTTGTAACTCAAAATTCTGACTTTATAACACAATTCTGACTTTATAACTCGCAACTGTGAATTTATAACTCGCAATTCTGACTTTATAACACAATTCTGAATTTATAACTCACAATTCTGACTTTATAACTCACAATTCTGACTTTATAACACAATTCTGACTTTGTAACTCACAATTCTGACTTTATAACACAATTCTGACTTTGTAACTCAAAATTCTGACTTTATAACACAATTCTGACTTTATAACTCGCAATTGTGAATTTATAACTCGCAATTCTGACTTTATAACACAATTCTGACTTTGTAACTCACAATTCTGACTTTATAACACAATTCTGACTTTATAACTCGAAATTCTGACTTTATAACTCACAATTCTGAATTTATAACACAATTCTGACTTTGTAACTCACAATTGCAAGTTTATATCTCACAATTCTGACTTTATAACTCGCAATTGTGACTTTATAACTCACAATTCTGACTTTATAACTCGCAATTGCGAGTTTATATCTCACAATTCTGACTTTATAACTCACAATTGTGAATTTATAACACAATTCTGACTTTGTAAATTGCAATTCTGACATTATAACTCACAATTCTGACTTTATAACTCACAATTCTGACTTTGTAACTCACAATTGTGAGTTTATATCTCGCAATTGTGACTTTATAACACAATTCTGACTTTATAACTCACAATTCTGACTTTATAACTCGCAATTGTGAATTTATAACACAATTCTGACTTTGTAACTCACAATTGCGAGTTTATATCTCACAGTTCTGACTTTGTAACTCACAATTCTGACTTTATACAGTAACTTGCAATTCTGACTTTATAACTCACAATTTTGACTTTATATCTTGCAATTCTGACTTTATAACTTGCAATTCTGAGTTTATATCTCAAAATTCTGACTTTATAACTCGCAATTATGAATTTATAACGTCTCGGTTACATAGGTAACCCTCGTTCCCTGAAGGAGGGAACGGAGACGTACGTCGGACAGACCGACGAATAGGAATCTCGCTAGAGAGGCCAATCTACTTCGAGTGTAACTAAACGAGCCAATGCACATTGGCATGCAATCATATGCATCAGCTGCTCGCCTCGCAGCGCGGGTATATAATGAGCAGCAGGTGCGTTGCATCTTCAGGTTTTCGCTGAGGAGCCGAACCCAGCAGGCGGCAGCATCAGCAGGACAACGCCTGTGGCGACGGGACGTACGTCTCCGTTCCCTCCTTCAGGGAACGAGGGTTACCTATGTAACCGAGACGTTCCCATTCAGTCGGTCACGTTCGACGTACGTCGGACAGACCGACGAATAGGAATCCCTACCAAAGCGCCACAGGGGCTGCCCTCTTCCAGCGCTCTGTCGTGAGCCACCTGAACCCCCTTGCCTAAGGACGGTGGGACCAGGCTCACGCAGAGAGGGTCGATCACTGTTGTTCCCAAAACCCACTCAGTGCGACAATTGGATAACGCTGGGAAAGCGTAGCCTTACATGCGATAAGGAACGCTGCGGAAGCCATATCCTTCCCCGAAGGAGTTATATGGATAAGTACATATGGACTAACCTTGTAGGTTGTACAACATATGGAAGAACTGGGGTGACTCCACTCGGTGAGAGATGGGTTCTCCCAGAGGGAAAGACACGGGCTTCGTTTAGGAGCAGCCGTGGAAAAAGCCATATGGGATCCCCGTAGGGTCACACATATGGAACCCAGCCTAAATCCGGTTCTCAAGGATACAACGGAGTATAGGCCTGGCGCCAGACGCTCCGCCACGTCGGCTGCCGAAGGGTAACCGGAGGACTCAACAGGGTCTGCCCGTAGGGACTCTCTGGAGAATAGAATGCGCATGTAGCGCAGCAAGCCGACACTAAGCCGGGGCCTCTCCGTGCCTCTGACCTGAGGCGAGAACACGGGAGGAGACCGGCTCGACACGAAGGCTATAGTATCTAGCGAACGTGTTAGGTGTCGCCCAGCCCGCAGCTCTACAAATGTCTGTTAGCGAGGCGCCACGAGCCAGCGCCCAGGAGGATGCCACACCTCTCGTGGAGTGGGCATGCAACCTGAGCGGGCAGGGCACGCCCTGAGCTTGGTAAGCCAGGGCGATGGCATCCACTATCCAGTGGGCCATCCTCTGCTTGGAGACAGCCTTTCCCTTCTGCTGGCCTCCGTAACAGACGAAGAGCTGGTCTGAGGTCCTGAAGCTTCGAGTTCTGTCTATGTACAGTCGCAAGGCGCGAACTGGACAGAGCAAAGCCAGGGCTGGGTCTGCCTCCTCCGAGGGCAGCGCTTGCAGGCTCACCACCTGATCCCTGAAGGGAGTGGTAGGAACCTTGGGCACATAGCCAGGCCGGGGTCTCAGTACCACGTGGCTGTCGCCCGGCCCGAACTCTAGGCACGATTCGTCGACCGAAAATGACTGCAGGTCCCCTACCCTCTTGATGGAGGCCAATGCCACCAGCAGCAAAGTTTTCATAGAGAGAATCTTTAAGTCTGCTGACAGCAAAGGCTCAAAGGGAGCAATCTGGAGTGCTCTGAGCACCAGAGTAAGGTCCCAAGAGGGTATGGAGGGGGGACGAGGAGGATTTAACCGTCTCGCCCCCCTAAGGAACCTGACGACCAGGTCGTGCTGACCAACAGATTTGCCATCTATGTGGTCGTGGTAAGCGGAGATAGCAGCAGAATGGACTTTGAGGGTGGAGGGGGACAGCCTACGCTCCAACCCTTGCTGCAAGAAGGAAAGCACGACACCGATCGAGCATCTTCGGGGGTCTTCTCGGCGAGAAGAGCACCACTCGACGAACAGGTTCCACTTCGAGGCGTAAGCACGTCTCGTAGACAGTGCACGTGCCGAAGTGATGGTGTTAAGTACCTCGGGGGGTAAGTCACCTAGAACCTCCGCGTCCCGTCCAGGGACCAGACATGGAGTTTCCAGAGGTCTGGACGCGGGTGCCAAAGAGTGCCCCGTCTCTGAGAGAGGAGGTCCTTCCTCAGAGGGATGGGCCAGGGAGGGGCTGTCGCGAGGAGTGAGAGTTCTGGGAACCAGGTCCGGTTGGGCCAGTAAGGCGCAACTAACAAGACCTGCTCCTCGTCCTCCCTGACTTTGCACAGGGTCTGTGCAAGTAGGCTCACTGGGGGAAACGCATATTTGCGCAGGCCCCGGGGCCAGCTGTGAGCCAGTGCGTCTGTCCCGAGTGTTCCCTCGGTCAGAGAGTAAAACAACTGGCAGTGGGAGGTTTCTGGTGAGGCAAACAGGTCTACCTGAGCCTCTCCGAACTCTCTCCAGATCAGCTGAACCACCTGGGGGTGGAGTCGCCACTCTCCGGGCAGCGCAGCTCGTGATAGCTCGTCGGCCACACGGTTGAGCACACCGGGGACATGAATGGCGCGAAGCGACCTCAGATGCTTCCGACTCCACAGGAGGAGATGGCGGGCGAGTTGCGACATGCGACGGGAGCGTAGACCACCTTGGCGGTTGATGTACGCAACGGTCGCAGTGTTGTCCGTACGGACCAGTACATGCTTGTCGCGAAGCAGGCCTTTGAGGCGGCTCAGCGCAAGGCGTACTGCCAGCAACTCGAGGCAATTGATGTGCCAATGCAGATGGGGTCCCGTCCAAACCCCTGAGACTGCATGCCCGTTGTACGTGGCACCCCAGCCGGTGGCAGAAGCATCTGTGAAAACCACAGCATGCCGGGACACCTGTTCTAGGGGCACTCCTGCCCGGAGAAACAAAGGGTCCGACCACGGACTGAAGGTTCGGCGGCACTCCTGAGTGATTGGCACCCGGAACGTGCCGCGTTGCCACGCCCATCTCGGGACTCGGCCGTGAAGCCAGTGCTGAAGCGGTCTCATATGAAGCAGCCCGAGCGGTGTTACAGCCGCTGCAGCCGCCATATGCCCCAGGAGCCTCTGAAAAAACTTCAGTGGGACCGCTGTCCTGCCATTGAACGTATTCAGGCAGTTCAACACCGACCGAGCACGTTCCTCTGTGAGGCGTGCTACCCGTTCGACCGAATCCAACTCCATACCGAGAAAAGAGATCCTCTGCACTGGGGCGAGTTTGCTCTTCTCCCAGTTGACCCGAAGCCCCAACTGGCTGAGGTGCCTGAGCACTAAGTCCCTGTGTTCGCACAACTGATCCCGAGACTGTGCTAGAATGAGCCAGTCGTCCAGGTAGTTGAGAATGCGAACACCCTGTTCTCTCATGGGAACAAGGGCTCCCTCCACGACTTTCGTGAAGACGCGGGGAGACAGGGCCAGCCCGAAGGGTAAGACTCTGTACTGATATGCTCGACCTTCGAACGCGAATCTCAGGAATGGCCTGTGTCGCGGAAGAATCGAAACATGAAAGTACGCATCCTTCAGGTCGATCGCTGCAAACCAATCTCGGGGACGGATGCACTCGAAAATGCGTTTCTGCGTAAGCATTTTGAACGGTAGCTTGTGAAGGCTCCGATTCAAAACTCGCAGGTCCAAGATCGGTCGTAACCCGCCGCTTTTCTTGGGTACAATGAAGTAGGGGCTGTAGAACCCTGACCTCAAATCGGCTGGAGGGACCGGCTCTATCGCGTCCTTCGCCAGTAGGACTGCAATCTCCGCACGCAGAACAGGGGCATCGACATCTTTCACTGAAGTGAAGAGGACGCCCCTGAACTTGGGGGGACGCCGGGCGAACTGAATCGCATAGCCGAGCCTGATGGTCCGGAGGAGCCAGCGAGACGGACTGGGGAGCGCTAGCCAGGCTCCCAGAGACCGCACCAGCGGCACCAAGGGGACCACCGGCGTACCCGCCGCGGGGCAGCGAGGTGGAACGCAGGGACGCGGCCCGGGAGGCTCTCTGTGTGAGGCGGCCCGAAGCGGGGTCACAGTGTGCTGTGCAACACTTACCTGCCTCCACGGGTGGACAGAGGGAGCAGTCGAGGATTTGCTTACCTGCTGCTCGCTGCTGTCCGCTGGCGACAGAAGAGGTGGATGAGAGTGGTGAGGTTCTAGCCCTCCCACTGCTCTCCGAGCCCTCTTCGGACCCGGAGATAAAGGAAACTGCTCTTTTCTTGAAAATTTGGGTACCGCTGGCCGTTGAGCCAGCGGCGGAACAAAAGGAAACAACAAAAGATTCTCCACCCGGCCCTCCTCCGGGGGAAGGAGTGGTGCATTCACCACCTCCTGAAGAGCAGTCCCCTCCATCTCCGGGTCGCCCGTCCTAGGGCCGCTTGGACTTGGCCTTGCCACCCTTCTTCTTGGGGGGTGGCTGGACGGGCTGGGCGCCCCGCCCGCGACCGGCTCCACGGCGCCGCTTGGATGGAGGCTGCTGCTGCTGGGGCGCGGGAGCGGGGGCGGCTGCAGGGGGGCGCCCTCGGCGACGGGTAGTCTGAGGTGCCGCCGGCGGTGGGGGTGCAGCAGCTGACCGCCTCGGCAGGATGTGACTGATGGCCTCAGACTGCCTTTGTACAGCCGAGAACTGTTGGGCAAAGTTCTCGACCGCGTCGCCGAAAAGGCCGGTCTGGGACACGGGGGAATTAAGAAACCTGACCTTGTCGGTATCCCTCATGTCCGCAAGACACAGCCAGAGATGGCGTTCCTGGACCACCATAGTGGACATCGCACGACCCACTGACCGCGCCGTAACCTTCGTCGCTCGAAGCGCGAGGTCCGTCGCGGCACGAAGTTCCTGGAGAACTTGTGGATCATGACCACCCTCGTGCAGGTCCCTCAGTGCCTTGGCCTGATGGACCTGCAACAACGCCATAGCGTGTAAGGCAGAGGCAGCTTCCCCACAGGCCTGATAAGCCTTGCCGGTAAGATCCGACGAGTACTTACAGGCCCGGGAAGGGAGAGACGGCTCCCCCCGCCAGGTGGAGTTAGGGCACAGTTGCATAGCAACGGCCCGTTCCACAGGGGGTATGCGCGTGTAACCCTTCGCTGCCCCGCCATCAAGGGTGGTGAGGGAGGAGGACCCACCGACACGGTTTCGGGCAGTAAAAGGTGCCGTCCACGTGCCCGTGAGCTCTTCATGCACCTCTGGGAAGAAGGGCACTGGGGTGGGGGGCTGAGAACCAGCCCTGGCCACCCCGAGATACCAGTCATCCAACCTCGAGGGTTCGGGACACGGTGGAGGATTCCACACGAGCCCGACCCTGTTGGCGGCCCGGGAAAGCATAGCCATCATTTCCGGGTCCGTGTCGGGCACAGTTGTCACCCCCGAAGGAGGCAACTGCGCCGACTCATCCTCCCCAGAAGTATCAGGCTCACCCTCCGATGCAGCGATCGACATCCGGTCGTCTGGGGGAGCTCCGAAGGAAACGGATGGTACACACCTCTGGGGTGGTCCACCACGTTCCGAGGGCAGCTCTACTGGCTGCGGAGCGCACGAGGGGGGAGGGTTCCTAGGGGGTTGGTTCCCCGAAGGAAGCGCGCTCACCGTTATCCTCAAGTCACCAGCCCCGCCGCTCGCAGCAACCCTCTGAGGAGGATTGGAGCGAGGCGTCGGGACCGGGACTCCACCCCTTTGCAGAAAGTGGAGTCTCGACCGCAACTCCGCGATGGTCATCTTCCCACAATGGGTACATGACTCATCCACAAACGCTGCCTCAGCGTGCCTTAAGCCCAAGCACGCGATACAGCGCTGGTGACCATCCCGAGGCGCCAGGTAACGACCGCATCCAGAAACACACAAGTAGAACGACATCTTTAAAAAGACGCGAACTACTCGTGTTAGCTCTTTCAAGGACTGACTCTTTTAGGTGCTGAAGCACGCAGGGGAATAGCCGCTGCAGCACAGACAGGGAATGTGCAGCCTGTCGTGTGCACTCTCCTTGAAGGCGCTCCTCTTACCAGCTGTAACAACAGCTTTTTAGCGCTCTAGGCGCACCGTTTCACCAGCCGTGAGAACGGCCTTCACGCTGATTACAGCTTTGCTCAATCAAATTAAAGGCAAAAACAAAAACAAAAGGAGAATCGGCCCCGCTGCTGCGCTGTCCGCCTGCACCTCGCAACAAAGAGACGTCTTGAAGAGAGACTCGTTCACCACACTCGCTTTCAGTAGCTGTCTTCATAGAAGGTTTGGCTCCGAAGCGAAAAGCTGAAGATGCAACGCACCTGCTGCTCATTATATACCCGCGCTGCGAGGCGAGCAGCTGATGCATATGATTGCATGCCAATGTGCATTGGCTCGTTTAGTTACACTCGAAGTAGATTGGCCTCTCTAGCGAGATTCCTATTCGTCGGTCTGTCCGACGTACGTCGAACGTGACCGACTGAATGGGAACACAATTCTGACTTTGTAACTCACAATTGCAAGTTTATATCTCACAATTCTGACTTTTATAACACAATTCTGAGTTTATAACTCACAATTCTGACTTTATAACTCACAATTCCGACTTTATAATTTGCAATTGCAACTTTATATCACACAATTCTGAGGAAAAAAGTCTAAATTGCGAGATGTAAACTCGCAATTTGCAAAAAAAAAAAGGTCAGAATCGCAATTATACTCTTTTTATTTTTTTATTCAGTGGTGGAAACAAGCTTCCATAGATAAGTCAGGGCAGCGTGAAAATTTTAAAACAAGTCAAATTATTGCATTAGTCCAAGCCCAGTCTATTTTCATTGTTCCACACTTATATACCACAGTATTCCACATTATGAGTCCCATTAACAATTCAAAGAGAGCAAGAGAACACAGAGGACAGGGAAAGGAAGGCAGAAATCTTCATTCTTTAACTATTCCTGATCAGTCTGGCAGGCCAGTCCCTATCTAATGATCATTACCACTGCAGATGAAAGCTGAGCCTGCTCTCAGAATGCCTTCAATTGCTGCAGTTAAATAAGTGTGGTTGAATGATAATATCTTTTTCCCCAAATAAAAGCAGACTACAGCATTAAATAATCCTACAATTAGAAACGATCAAGGCTCGTTTTTGATGTCGCTGTTGTTCAAAATCTCGGGAATACATCTCGGCCAGTAAGGGTGTTTTGGGTTGCCCCAAGTAGGCGCCACACCGCCAAGACTCCGGTCGGGGGCTCAATCCACATACCACCGAAATACTCTTGGCACATCAAACACAAAACCATTGTGCTCTCTTTGCCACTTTTATCATTAGCATCTAGCCCCTTGGCATATCATTGTCGAGTTTTACAATTTAGTGTACTAATTTACTTTTTATTATGAGTACAAAAACAATGTCTATGCAGAATGTCCTGCTGGGAAAATAAAATTATTCAGTACAGCTGCATAGTCTCTATCAGTCTAGTCTCGCATCTGTTTCCAGCAGTGTAGTGATGAACCCAGAGCTGTAAACCTCAAATGCTTTGTTGCTAAGGCTATAGATATTTCTTCAGTTGGGAGAAATTACAGAAGCAAATAAACAATACAACAATTTCCCTACAGCACGCAGAGTACAACCTATCTCTCCATTTACTCAGACGCTAATTATGACTTGGATGGTGGGCAGCTGCAGGAAATGAGACAGGAGTCAGACTGATGGAGATATTCAGGTCAAACCACGGCTACATCAGAGACAAAATCATATTCACATTCAGACTTATGCATTATACTGTAAGTATAAACAGCTAATCATGTATAATAGCAAAATGACATGAGTCATAAATGAAGAATATAATTATAGTGGTAACCACAATCTGAGATAGATTTCGACTGTTTAACCTAATGGTCAATGGTTCTAGTGAGGTTAATCTACAAAACTGATCTATAAATGGCTGAAGGCATTTATTGCCACTGTGCCCTTGAGAAAAGTACTAAGTAATATGAAAGACTGGCTTCCCTCTCAAAAATCTCACAATTCTGACTTTATAACTCACAATAGGCTACTGTTTCCATTAAGCTTTCGACGGATGATTACTAAAATATGCGATAAGGAAAAAAGGCAATAAAAAGAAGTGCTGCTAGGACACTGACAGGATGTATAGATATTTTAAATATACCAAACAACAATTAAAAACACATGCAACTTGCTGTTCTGTGAAAATCAAGGACATAATTGATAATTAAGCCATAAAGAAATAGCATGTATAAAGAAGACAATGAAGGGAGTAAGTAATGTATCACAGAGTAACATTTGGTAGGTCAGCGTAGTACTTGGACTGACACAACAGGATATTCCATCTGATTTGACAATGCAGTAGACATGGTTTATTTTTCCAAAGGTTGAAGATCACAGGCTCCAACTCTTTGGGATTTGCCATCGCAGAGAGCTTCAGATGTATTTTTACTGTGTTTACATGAACTGGCCAGTTACTTGTACAGTTTACTTTAGCACAAGCATGTGGGACACATTGGTTTAATATTGCTATGCACTTAATTGTGTAATTGAGTTATTTAAAGCTGCTGTTTGTTTTTACTTAAACCACTTGAATTGCAATGGTCATTTACAAAACAATAAAAAACTGTGCTGAGGCTTATTATAGATTAAAAATATCACACAAATGTATAAACAATGTGGTAAATGTTGCTCAAGGAGCAACTATCCATAAATTTGTCAATGGATCCCCAGTCATATGTTCTTCAAAGGAATCGCTTACAAACCCGGTCTTAAGGTTGGAACTCCAGCTAACCTTGTAGGGGGTGATTTGGAAGAGCTTTCAAAATCCATTTAGCGCATAATCTATGGCAGATTATGAACTATGACAAAAGTGTGAAGGAAGTACATGTATTTTTCCAGAGGGCATTCATAGACTACTTAACGACAAACAGACCGTGCCGGAGCTCTTACAACAGGTACTGGCGGGGCCTGTTGCAGAGCCCAAACCGAAGGTCTAGGTTAAGTTACCTGAAATGAGAACGTGCTGTTTAGACTCTTTCAAGTCCGCAGTTCAAACACCCAACTGCTCTGCTGGCTGATAGCCGTGAAAACCTGTTTGGCTAATGATGTCACTGGAGGGAAATCAGATTGTTCTTTTAGCGCCTGGCTACGGGCACTTTTACTTCCTGTAAGAAACACGTGCACATGCAAACATGCACACAACCCTACTATGACCTCTTGACTCGGTTCAAGTTGGTTGTGCATACTTGCATATGCATAGCCATTCAATCAGGAAATTTGTGTGCCTTGTGCATTTCCAAAGCAAAACGTGGCAGGAAAAACAGAAATAGGCAGTGAATGGGTTTACTGGAATCTTACAGGTGAAAGAGAGAAAGCAAAAATGAGAAAAGGAGCAGGACCAGGCCTGTGCTCTGCTGATGGGACATATCTAAGTACTCTGGCAGTGAACCGTGCAGAGGCAACACTGTTCAGCACTCTCAATCATCTTGTGACAGCAAAGCATTCCCATCAGCCTGATGATGACACACTGCTTCTGCATTTCTGCGAGTCAACCAAATTGTGAGAGCAGACATGAGCACAGACAGGCTCTGTAACACCCACACACTCATTCAGCAGAGGACATCTGAACTAGCCCTGAGATGCCATTCTCAGCTGAACAAAAACAGAAACATAATATAAATTCAAATTAGCGTGCTATGAAGAAAGATTGACTGAAAACACTCATGCATAATTGTAAACTTTTATAGTACAAAGCAATATACAATACACTTAAATAATTATTTCACTTCAGAATTAAAATTTCCTGATAATTTACTCACCCCCATGTCATCCAAGTGTCTATGTCTTTCTTTTTTTCAGGTTAAGGTTTTTGAGGAAAACATTCCAGGATTTTTCTCCATATAATGGACTTCACTAGGGTACGACGGGTCGAAGGTCCAAATTGCAGTTTCAGTCCAGCTTCAAAGGGCTCTACACGATCCCAGCCAAGGAATATGGGTCTTGTCTAGCAAAACTAATCACGTTAGAAAGGTCACGCATGATGATTACCGATCCAGTGTCTACAAAGCGAACATGCAAAGACTAAGTCAAACGCTCTTTACAAAAAAAGGTAAAACAACGATGTCGGACGATTTTGAAGTTGGAGGAAGAAATGAGATGGAGTTTTTCGCCCTACCGCGGTACTTCCGCCTACGTCACGCGTGACCTTTCAAACGTGATTACATAATGTATGGCACATCGCAGAGCTAGTGCAAGATGAGCATTTGTGGTTAAAAAGTATATAATATATATATAGACAGAAGATCGGATCTTCAAGAATAACAGATATGGACCAGTGTTGCGCCACCACCTTCTCCTGCCAGAGTAGCATAATTTGCTGTGGTATTTGGGCTGGATGCTCCAGTGCGGCACCCACCGAGCTTGTCCCAGAACCAGAGCCCCAGAGTCTATGTGCGTGGCTCAGTCCATCTCAGAGCCACGAGCAGACCTGTGTCTGAAAGATCTGTGGTCCACAGATCCAATATTCGCCCAAGTCCCCACCATTGAATCTTCACCTTCCTCTCTGCTCCTGTCCGGCAATTTGGATGTTCCAGTCCCATCTGGAAATCTTCCACCTCCAGTGTTCCCACCTGACTTCTGAGTTCCGTGTACTCCGCTGGTTACAGTCAGTACCCTGGATCCGTCGGCTCCTATGGTGTCATCCAGCTCCTCAGCTCTGCCCTGCTGCTAGCTCTATGCAGCTCTTCAGCTCTGCCTCTGGCTTCCCCTCCACCAGCTCCATGTGAGGCCGAGTTCCCAGCAGCACCTCGGGTGTCCAGGCCCATGTGTCCAACCCGGCCTGTCAGCCCAACATCTCCACCCCAGTTCTGCATTCCCTCGACTCCACCATGGTCTGTCAGCCCTAGGACTCATTCGGGCTCCCTCATCAATCCGGATCAGCCTCAGTCAGTCATCACTCTGCCTCAACCACAGACTTCCGTGTCTCCAGCACTACCTCGACCCTCCACCCCTTTGACTCCACCGGGCTTCTCCTTCCCTCCGGCTTCCCAGTAGTCCTCACTCTCTCCGTCATGGGCCCGGTCTGCTGAGCCCCCGTCACCACCTCTATACCATGAGCCAGCAGTTTCACCTTGGGCTTCTTGGCCATGGATGTTGCCCTGGTCCATCGGCCTCTCTGCTCCTCCGGATACTCCACGCACCATGGTTTCACCTCCGTCAGTCGGTCTCCAGGTACTGCCTGGGCATTCTGCCAAAGCTCCACCCTGGCTCCTCCCACCGTTGGCTCCACCGTGGTGTCTGTCTCCACCGACTCCTCCTCTTCCCTCCCATCACCAGCTCCCCACTCTCCTCCAAAGCCCCCCTCCCTCCCTCCCTCCCTCCTCCTCAGGTATACACATTACGGCACAAGGATGCACCTTCCGGAAGAGGGAGCTTCTGTAACAGTTTCATTCTGTTTTGGTTTTGTTTGCTCCGTTTCAGTTTGCTTGTGTTCCTGATCATTAGTTAATTAGTTTACACCTGTTTCTCCCATGATTACCTCTAATGTTTATAAGCCCTGTGTTTGTTCAGTTCTTTGTCTGATATAATTTGAGTTTGAGGGGTTGTAGTTCTCCTGTGATTATATTAAAGGGCATTCCCTTCATCATGCTCTTTATACAGCCACCGCGTGACAGTGTTCTCCAGCAAAACATATTTTTTTTTCCAAAATATATTTATATAGAGAATCTTTAAATTGCACACTGAAAGTTAAAATTAAGTCAGATGTTAGTCACTCTTTTTGTTCTGAAGTGGTCTTTTTTTTTTTTCTCAGATGTTTCTCAGCCAATGGCTGTAAATAATTATTATAATTAAATGCATTAAATGAAAGTGAGTTATTTAAGGGAGAAACACCAAATAAAACACACAAATGTACAGTACAAATGGATGAATATAGTACTCAATTAAGGGAATTGAAAGGAAGTAATTTTCTTTTTTCAGATTACAACATTCTTAAAGAATCATCAAATTGTATCATTTGCGTGACTTAAGATCTAAAAATTGTCTTGTGTCTTACTCTTTCTGACTGATGGTCCTGAATTAGCTTTATTCATAAACAAGAAATCACATTAGAACCACTAAGAGGAAAGGTTGGCTGAATGTTTGTAGTTTGGACTCCACATTAAGCGTTTGTGGCAAAAGTGTAACCTAATCTTTCATCCTTAATAAGTGCATATTTCATGGTAAATGCATGACCACTTAAACAGTTCACCTCTACTCAAATCACATTTCCTTGAACGGGATAACGGATACCCCATCACCAGAAATTAAAGCCAAGGGCTTCATATGACATATTGTATTAAAGGAGAAAAAAAAACTAAGGCCTTCAGTATATCGTTCTCTGAAAGTCTATCCATTTTTTGAGGTTTTGACAAAGTTGCAACTGGCTTATGCTTCAATGACCAATGGGACTGAAGCATATGGAATCCTTCTAAAACTCCCTCTCACTGTTCTTGACTTCCTGCACACTAACAAGGTGCGGCATTGTCTAAATTTAGCTGATCGCCTCTATATCTTTCAATCGTGAGAGGGCCCAAACTGCCCTGTTTGCAGCCGCCACTTGATCTGGTACTCATTTTCATCATTTTGAACATGATACCAGGAGGTGGCCTGGTTTTCATTTTTCAACTGTGCATTCCGGTCAGAGTTGGCTTGTTTTATTGGAAACCTTGTTCCTATATTTCAGCTTGGCACTTTTTGACCTTGTTTGTCCCTAGGGACTCATGGGTAATGCTCAGAGGCAGAGATAGTCCTTCTCTTGAGTCAAGGAGTGTGTTAGATGCCTGCTTTTGACATCTATGCCAATTTATGGTCATATGCACAAAAACTTTCTTCTTCTTAACACAACAAAATAATTTTATAATGAGGCCAAAAGAGAATGACTAAGCATTTTTGACCATCGTTATAGAGTGTGAACTCTTCTTTTTCTTCTTTTCTGATAAAGAATCTATCCAGAGCAGTTTCCTTCAGTACCAGCATAAACCTCAAAGTGAAAAAGAATAAATCCCTAAGCCCATTTTAATCTATTGGTCATGATAGGCTAATAGGTGCCAGGTAACAGCAATAATCCAATTATCATTTTTATATTTGGGTAAAAGGTACCTTCATTGCTAATATTAGGCTTCTTGAATATTGTGTTTAATTAGCTTTTTTTTCCGTCTATAATATCTTACATTTTTTTGTCTTCATTCTTAAAGTGTTACATTTCTTTAACATTTGTTTGTAATGTTTTTATTTAAAAAAACATAACATTTGTACAGTTTATTTTAAAAAAAATAAAAATTATGGAAACACTTTGGTTACACTTTATTTTAAGTTTAATTATACAGTTAAAGGGTTAGTTCACCCAAAAATGAAAATTCTGTCATTTATTACTCACCCTCATGCCGTTCCACACCCGTAAAACCTTCGTTAATCTTCGGAACACAAATTAAGATATTTTAGTTAAAATCCTCCATAGCCAGCAATGACACTTCCTCTCTCAAGATCCATAAAGGTACTAAAAACATATTTAAATCGGTTCATGTGAGTACAGTGGTTCAATATTAATATCATAAAGCGACGAGAATATTTTTGGTGCGCCAAAAAAAACAAAATAACGACTTATATAGTGATGGCCGATTTCAAAACACTGCTTCAGGAAGATTCGGAGCACAAATGAATCAGTGTATCGAATCATGATTCAGATCGCGTGTCAAACTGCCAACGGCTGAAATCACGTGACTTTGGAGCTCCGAACAGCAGATTCGATACACTGATTCATTTGTGCTGAAGCAGTGTTTTGAATTCGGCCATCACCAAATAAGCCGTTATTATGGTTTTTTTTTTGGCCAAAAATATTCTCGTCGCTTTATAATATTAATATTGAACCACTGTACATACATGAACTGATTTAAATATGTTTTTAGTACCTTTATGGATTTTGAGAGAGGAAGTGTCATTGCTCCCTATGGAGGCCTTAATGGAGCCATTGGATTTCAACTAAAATATCTTAATTTGTGTTCCGAAGATTAACGAAGGTCTTACGGGTGTGGAACGGCATGAGGGTGAGTAATTAATGACAGAATTTTCATTTTTGGGTGAACTAACCCTTTAAGTACTGAGTAATGATAATTAACTACATGTACTTACTTTAGGGTTAGGGTTTGGTTTAGGATTAGTCGCATGTAATTATGCATAATTTCTAATAATTACTACAGTAACTACATTTAACCTGCATAACTGACACTGTGAAATCAAGTGTTCCCCACTTTTTTAGTTTCTTTCTTACACATTATATGTATTTACTATAGTAACACTAAATTTTGCATAATTACATGCCCAACCCTAAACAAAACCCTAACTGTATAGTAGGCCTAAGTACATGTTGTTAAGTAATATTACTCAGTACTTAAATTAGACTGTAACAAGGACACCTTAAAATAAAGTGTAACCTAACTTTTCTTAAACTTGCCTTTTCTAAGCATACAATTTAAAATGGTAAGGTTGAGTTTTCAAAAGAGTCATTGTTCTTAAAAAGGTAGTGTTCTAAGTTGGATTTGACAGACCAAATTAGAGGTACAGAGCTGTAATTCATAATCTTCAGTCACGTGACTGGCACAGAGACTTGAAGGGCAAAACATAGAACTATATAAAACGCTATAGAACTGCAGCACAGGCCTATCGATTTTCCATCTGCTTCAAGACATGAATGTTTATATGATTATTGTGCTCTTACTATTCCTTAATCCCTCCCTATTCTAGCTTGCACTGTTCTGAATGTTGGCTGAAACTTTGTATTACCTCTTTAAGATAAATCGCTTGTTGTATTCCTCAATTGTAAATCACTTTGGATAAAAACGTCTGAAAAAAAAAAAGACTACCTCTTAAAAGACATTTTGGGTCCAAATACAGTACCTGCTGCAGTATTTCAATGACTAAAAACAGTGGGACATTCTAAAATGCTTAAAGTGAAAAACACTTATAGTGCCCTGATGTACTAAAACAGTGATATTAAAAGATACATTTTATTGATCAGTTTTAAACTGGCAGCAGAATGCATGAAAAGGTCTCTGTGCTGTATCCACCCAACTGATTCAGTTGAATGAGTGAGTCATTTACGGTTGAATCATTCAAGAACTGAAAAAATCATTTATTCACTAACAGCACATTTGAATTCTAAACAACCATCACCATCAGACACTGATTTAAAGCTGAAATGTTGCCATCATTGTTACCCCATTAACCCAACAACAACAACAACAAAAAAATAGATTCACTACCAAAAAGCTACATGATTTCGAAAGTAGCAAAGCTGCCACCTCGATATACTGATAATGTGTTACAATAACCAGGGATTAAGTTATACACACAAATTACATAAAATTACATAAAACATATTTCAGATATAGGTAATACTCTATTTTACTGTGTCCTTGTTACTCATGTCACACGTACTTAGTACTTAATAACAGTACATAATGCATAATTACATGCAACTAACCCTTATTCTACCCTAACCCTATAGTAAGTACATGTAATTAATTAAAGTCGGTGTGAAATGGAATTTGCTATAGTCTTTTCATCTTTAGTGTGACATATATCCAAATGATAGGGCTTCTCGAGCAAAAAAAAAATGTTGGGCAGGATCTCATGTGAGTGACAGGTTGCCCCGCCCTCACACCACTAAACACATCATCAAATAAGAGATGCAAAAGGGAGGGGAAATTATTTTGATTCAAGATTATGAGGCACATGAAAAAAATTACGCTCACGGATAAATCATTTATAATAAATACTGCAATATTCCATAAAAAATAAGAATTGTCAATTTTGATTTCATTGTAACTTTAATATTACCCAGTACTTAAATATAGTTATAGTGTCACAAGGACACCTTAGAAATAAAGTATAGCCTGTTAGATGGGTGTTGCTGGTCAGTTTTGACCAAAAACAGACAAACACAAACACTCCTTCATATCTCTTAAACGTTCAGGATAATTAATGCGATGGGGATTGTAGTTTAAAGATCCAGCTCTCTTTAGAATAAGATCATTTAAACATCTTGATTTTGCACAGATATTTGGGTCTCGATGAGCTGAAGCACATTTGACAGATTTATTTAATGATTTATTAGCTCATTTATTCATTTATCCATTCATACTTTTTGTTAAAACTTCAACATTGTGAAATGTATACAAAAACAATGCAGTGTTCAGAACGACTTTCATCTACAATCATGACAGCATCAGGCTAACAACTTGACCAAATAGAGCTGACTGTAATGTCAGACAGGATGAAGGCATTTCAAGTCAGCCGAGATGAGCGAAAACAAGCTTTAGAGTAAGATCATCAAAGAAACCTTTCTGTTGAAATGTGTAGTCATAAATAACTGCACCAGGATCAACTGCTTTGGGTGGGTTTAACCAAGCTTCCCTAGCCTTGACATTAGCAAATATTCAGATTTTAAAAAACTGCGCTCTGTTTTGATTTAGAATAGCCTAATAATTTATTGCATCTGGCATCAGGGACTGTCGGTGAAGAGCAAAGGCATAAGAAGCAAAAACCTGATATTTTTGCCCCTAATCATTTTAAGATGTGCCTCCTCTTTCTAATAAGCATGATTTGCTGGATCCATCCTTCTAAACATCTCTGTAGTCTCACAGAGCAATTGATATGGATATAATCATAGGGTTTCTTCAGAAGATTCCACCCTTTGTGGGAATGCCTCTCCCAGCAAAGCCTGGCCCCTTTTAAACCAAAGTGTGACTTACAAATGGCTGACAAATAGTGAGTGACGGACAATATGAGTGATGGCTTGTGCAAATGATCTCACTACTTCATGCAACTGCAAATGAGGCAATAAAATTGGAATTTGATGTAACACACTATTTAACTGCAAAACAATTTCACTAGTATTACCAAATCATTCAGAAGAAATTACTAACTATTAGTAAGTGAAAAGCATGACGACTCCCTAATTATTGACTGTTGTCATTGTAAGCTTTTAATGTTTTTGTAAGGTATTACTTTGGATAGTAATACTCAAGTGTTACCAAATCCATCTGAAGGAATTACTATCCAAAATCTTACAAAAATCTCAAAAGCTTACAATGAGCTTCAGTCATTACTAGAAAACTGATTCAAATAATTAGTAATTCCTTCTGAAGGATTTGGTAATACTTGAGTCATTACTAGTGGGTTACCATGACCTTCACTTTAGAATTAATTATACATTATGGATTATATATGAAAAAATACTGTTTAGCTAATAGTGAACTACCGCTTTCAACTAAGCACTATTACTTACTATTTTTTTAATCAGAGTTGCTTTTTAGTTAATAGTAGTTACTAGACTATTAAAAATGTGTTATTTGTTCCTGTATAGCTAATCATTAATGACGGAACAATATTCTAATGTGTTACTTTACAATATTGTCAGGTTTACGTTTGTATTCATGGACTTTTAGTTAGCATTTCCTTGTTTCCTGTGCTTTTGTTCCTGTTTCCTTTGTTCCTTATGTTTCCTGCCACTCATTTGTTACCTTGGTTACCAATTCTGTTCACCTTCCCTTCCTCGGTATCTTCTGTGTATTTAAGTCCTCAGTTTAGTTCTGTTCTTGGTCACTGTGGGAGTTTTAATGGAGATAGGCAGCATGGAGTGGAACTCTGGCCATAATCCCACCACAGAGGAGTGTTTGCTGTGTCTGATCTGATCCTTACAGGAATATATGATGACATAGATGATGTCAGTTCACGAAGCCTCCAGTCTCCGATGGTCCCATCCAGCCCCTGTCTACTTAGTCACCGGTGGTTCCGCCTAGTCTCCTGTCTCCTTTGCCTCTGCCGGTTCTGCCCAGTCTCCTGTTTCCTTCGTCGCCGCTGGTTATGTCCAGTCTCCTTTGTTGCCACTGGTACTGTCCAGCCTTCCACTCCCTCCTCCTCTGCCAACTCCCTCCAGCTCCTCACCTTCATCTCTGCTGGCTCCCTTCAGCTCCTCGGTTCTGCTTTCCATGGCTCCACCATGCTCCTTGGCTTCACCATGGGCATCCCAGTCTCCAGCCCCGCCTTGGTGTATAGACTCCTGGCTCCACCTCAGGCCTCCGAACACATGACTCCAACTTGGCCTGTTGACACATTGGTCTCCACGGTCCCTTGTCTCCACCGTGGACATTTATCCCACCGGCTCCGCCGGGCTCCCTCGTCCTTCCTGCTGCACCTTGGTCAGACGTCACCCTGGTTTGTCCTTAGGGTTCCAGACCTCTGGCTATGCCTCAGCCCTCCACCCCTTCGGCTCCATCGGGCTCCGCTTTCTCTCCGGCTCCACCGTTGTCCTCAGTTGTTCCTGCTCCACCATGGCCTTCCCAGCCCCTGTCTCTGCCTCGGTCCCATGAACTGTTGTTTCCACCTTGACCAACCATACCAGCAGTGTCACTCTGTATCTTTTGGGAAGAAAAGACTACCGCAACTTGAAATTTGATTCACAATACACTTACCTAACAGTTCTTTCTTAATGCTTAATGCTGACTGATAATAAAGTGCCCCAATTATGCCACTTTTAAGGTTCCTAATATTGTCTCCTACAACAGGTTTACATGCATGCAAGGTCAAAAATGCTTTCATTTTCTCATAATATACATTTAATATCTCCTAATTTCTCAAAGATTCTTAAACGATTTGTTCAAAGCAGTTCGAAGATTCAGTCTCTCTAGACCCCTCCTTTCCATGAGCCTACTCTGCTGTGATTGGTCATATGGCCCAGTCTGTTGTCATTGGTCTTCTGTGTACAGCGCTTGTTGGAAGCTTAAATGCCATTGCCATATCTGAATTACAGCTCCTGAGGCTTATCAACTCTTTAGAGATTGAATACAAATGTATTGACAGAAAAGATGGCATTGATTTCACTTTATCAATTCGAGCCCGAGTCCAACGATGAAACGTCTGAAGTAGTCGATCAACCAGAAACTCAGTTGCAAGCATGGCTGGAGCAGGTCGTTTCTCCATGGTAGTTTCTCCACTTAGTTTGTGGTATGTTATAAGACATTAATTGACATATTTTTAGACAATAGAGGGGCCACAGCTGATTAGCAGAACTACAATGTGAGTTAGCCTACAGCTGCACTGGGTGTACACAGTATAACATTAAAACTACTTAATTTGAAAAATCGATAGAAAATTTAAACATGAATTATTAATCATACTTATAGGTTGTAATTCAGAGGAACAAGCTCGTCCAAATAAACTGGGTACTGATACATCTTTCAAGAGCAAGCGTTTTGCATATTCTGCATTGAACTCCCCAAGATTTGAGAAGCAGTCATTAGTAAAATGACGGGAACACAACAAAAGACTGTGATTGTACTGCTGTGGTATTGTTGAAAAAAATGAATTTTAACCACTGATACTTCACAGCCTCATCATTCAGAAGTGACAATAAAACAAATTTACTTTCACAGTGTAAGACACATCATCTTCTCGACATGATGTTAACCACACAAAAAAGCTACAGTGTTTGAGGGCGAGTCAAGTTGTTTGCGGGCGAACAATGTAGATCTTAGGTGGGCATTAGGCAAATGTGTTACCCAGTGATGTGTACCCATCACGGAGTGGGATTCAAATTTCTGATGACTCGTTTAGGCTGTTCAGAATCAATTCTTTATTTTGAGAGACAAAAACTTCATTTATCATGTACTTTCGGCTTCAGAACTTTGCAGATTGTATACATTCACAGACAGATACATTGCATTAAAGGTAAAATTCGAAAAAGCATAATAGGAGAATTTTAAACAATTTCACCCAAACAACTGTCAAAAGAACACCAAATCATAGCTAATCATGATATTAACACAAAAACGTGTCGTACAACATTTACAACTAAGAATAAAAAATTAGATGAATAAGATGTTTACATGGATTGCTCAAAACTGCCCACGCGTCAGTCGCCTGTGTATGTGTACGAGTCAAGTGAAGTATACTTTCCAAGGCTGTGCGTTCGACTGTGCGGGTACACTATGTGTAAAAAAAAAAAAAAAACGAAGTATACTCAGGGCTTAAGTGCATAGGTACATTGGGTACAAGTACAACATGCAAAGGTATAAAATATTTACATGTGGGTGTGTCCAGCCAATCTGCACTCTGACTGTATGTGCAAATATTCTAGTCGAACACCCATGATATACCCACAAAGCACGCACTGCAATTTCTTAGATTGCATGAACAAATTATACATGAGATCTTAGTAAGTCTGGTGCTGCCCAGCTTACAGTCAAGGAATCATATAACATTCAATCCAGCAGGCAATGCTATTAGTCCCTTCCACCATCTGCAGTGCTGCTTGTTTTCAGTAAGATGGTGTATGTCACAGTAAGGCCACTCCTGATTCCCAGGTAAAACAAGTTTGGAACTGCCTGAGCTAACACTGCTGTAACAGACAATGTGACTCATGTGAATGCTTGATTGCAATTCTAAGGGGACATTTTCCTCTAGTTACACATCCCTCTGTAGCAATAGTCTTATAAAGTTAGATTGTATCGAATTGCCTGGCGCCTCATATCACCTCTGCAACACCTTTTTAGTGTCTTGCCAACATGTTTATTCAAACGTATTTTACCCACTGCTTATTTTGAATGATAGGCCTATTGTAATTGTGATGTTGTAGTCAGCTTGGTCCAGATCAAGCGGTTAAAGTAGAAATGAGTTAAGAAGCAATCTATTCAAAAATATAAAAAGGTGCAGAGTTCAAAACTCTGTTTTTGCCTTACCGTGGTTCACTATGGTAAGCCTGCAGTATGATTTCTATTTTTGAGAGGCCGGGTTGGACTTGGGAATTTTTAGATTTCATTCTGTTGACACCATGTGCATAAACAGAGAAAAGAAGAAAAGAAAAGAAAAGAATGCTCTTTAGAACTTTCTTCTTACTGTCAGTGGGTCTTGGTGTAGAGTGACAGATATACCTCAAACAGGTATACCTCAAACCTTTCATGCTTGCAGATGAGCTATGGTAAAAAACAACTAAAAAGAAAGAAACAAAGAAACAAAGAAACAAAGAAAGAAAGAAAGAAAGAAAGAAAGAAAGAAAGAAAGAAATAAACAAAGAAAGAAACAAAGAAAGAAAGAAAGAAACTCCAACAGTAACTTGCAAGTTTATGGCGATGGAGAGGCCAAAGCTGTGTAGTGCATAGAACAGAGAAACATTGTGACATAAAAGACATTTATGAAAAATTTAATTTTGATTAGAAATGTAATTCTTCTACACTATAGGTCACTTAAGTAATCCAATTTGTGATATTGTGACTAAATTGAGATTTGTTACCATGTGAACTCCTTTATACTCAGACTTTATACTGTGTAAATGTTATGGAATTAAGTTTCCAGCTGTGTATGCACATTTTATGGCATTATCTTTTTATAATTAATTTAATTGCTTGTTTGATGCTCTCTACTTTAAATAAATCCTCAGAAAGAATTACATTTTAAAGGGATAGTTCACAATTGGCAAACCTGTGGATGTGTGTGATACATGCGTTTTTAAGGACTTGTTACATACTGTTTTAGAAACTTATAAATAATTGTGTAATATTGCAATACAATGGCAATACAATATCTCTGAATGTGTGTGTACAGGCAAAGTATGGTAGCATTCTTTGTAATGAATGAAAGTATGTTTACATGTGTGCGTGTGCATGTGTGTGTGTGTGGTTGCCCATTTGTGGGTGGCACAGGGCCTGAATTATCCACCCTGCTGAATCTCACTAAGTGTGACGCCACTTGCTGAAAGACCATGTTATGGTTCTTCAAATATGCTGCATCTCTCGGTCTTGTACACTCGGTGATCACAGGAATGAAAACAAAAGTATATTAACGTCATTATACAAACCTGAGAATTTTGCATTACATATGAGCTTATTTAAATGTTGTAGTGTTTATGTTTTAAACTCTACAACACTATGTTTTACTCATCTCTTTCGTGAGCACTTAACCTCATCTTAATATATATACATATATATATATATATATATATATATATATATATAAACTTCCTTCCTTCCTTCCTTCACTTCCTTTAATCCCTCTCTATTGTAGCTTATGATACTCTGAGCAATGTCTGAAACTTTTGTCTATTTGCCTCTTCATGATGACTCGCTTGTTGTATTCCTCACTTGAAAGCCGCTTTGGATAAAAGCATCTGCCAAATGAATAAATGAATAAATGTAAATGTTTTGTGTTTTATGTTCAATTAAAGTTTATTTGATTTTACAAACCATTTTACCCATTCAGTCCTGCTTCTTTACATTAAGCTCTTCATCTCAATATCTTTAAGTTTTATTATAAATTTTATTGTGGTTCTTAAAGTTAACAATTTAATTTTATAGTTAATTTTATCTAAAAGGTAAACAGGCAAATGTGGGTGCCTCTCTTACTTTTTTAAATAAATTGATCCTTATGTTAGAAATGTCTTTATAGACGTCTCATCTGTATTCAATACTGTCCAGCTTCAGCTCCTCATAAAACACTTATGTGATGTAGCTGGATGGCGTTTTGGATTATGGAATTTTTGAGCGAACGGCCTCAATAAGTATTAATAACATTCTGTCTGACTGCCTTGTTTTAAATTCTGGTGTCCCACAGGGATGTGTACTGTCCCCTGTTTTATATACAGGATATATATCAGTGAATTGCAGTATAATGATAATGATTGTAACTTTTCTCTCATTAAGTTTACTGATGATATGGCTTCCTTCATACTAGAAGGATGTCGACAGCTCGTCTTATTTTAAATTTATTGGCAGGCTTGCCATGGATTGATAAAAGTTTTTTTACATCTTAATATCACAAAGACAAAAGCGTTATGTCTGAAGGGTCACAGTATATGATGCTGATTGCATGGATCAAAACCAATTAAAATAGGTACAATAAATGATGACAAACTAAATTTTCAAAATAATGTAGACTTCATTTCATAATAAGGCAAGATGACAATTTCTTGCTCTTTTTTTTTTAGGAAATCTTTTAAGGATTTGTTTTAGGAACTTTTAACATCAGACCCCATTAGTGTACAGCTCAATGATCAAAAGCATTATTACATTCAACAGTTTCAGTTTTCAAATCTTATAATTAAACATAAGAGCAAACTTTTTTTCAAGTTATTAATCAGGCAAGTAAGATCATTGGACACAAACAGTCGATAATCCAGGAGCTTCTTTTTTGGAAAAGCTTATCATTTTTTTGGAAAAGCTTATAATTATATTCACCCCCTTTCCGCTATATGTATGACTATATATGGTCTCATTTGGTCCCAACTGGAAGTCTTATATGTATATAACTGAAATTTTAATTTATATTGGTTTTTTTGTTTTTTTTGTATATTGTGAAATATATGTGCATATATGAAGTGTGTTATTATTACTAGCATATTAGTGTCTAAAGGAAATCTCCATCCTATGACCAACAGAACGGATAATAAAGTTTAAGCAAACAAACAAACAAAAAACTCAAACAAATAACAGACTGATGTTCTATTCATTTAGCTGCCAATGAAGCATTAAAATCAATTAATTGTTTCCAGTCCCAGAGTTATTCCCAGAGCTATGGCTTATGTTAATGATTAGAGGAACAACATAAAAGGAAAGAAAACAGCAACTGCTCTGTAACTACTTATCTAAATGACCTTGGTTAGTAATAGTTTCAGATATTAAAATTACTTCTCACGTAATGTGTAGAAAAAGACAGGGCATGCAGTACACAGCAAAAGCACACACATGCAACGCCAAGTAAGTAGAATTACACAAATAGAATTACTATATTTTCAAAGGTCATTCAACACGCCTGCAAACACACAAATTATCATTTAACACTAACTGGAAACTTCCTGCATTTTTACAATTAAAAAAATACTTTTTTAATTTTATATATATATAATCATTTTACATGTATGTCCCCCAAAACGAGTTTTTTTCATATTTAGCTCAGACACAAATTTGTCCCCAAAATATGAGTAAGTACACAGACGTACTCACTAAATAGATACACACCATATATGATTTTGGTAGCACATTACAATAAGGTTTCATTTGTTAACATTAGTTAACATGAACTAACAATGAACAATACTTAAATGTAATTTATTCATCTTAGTTAATCTCAACATTTTCAATACCAAAGTTGTATTTGTTAACATTAGTTAATGCTCTGTGAACTGACATGAACATGAACATTTTTATTAACATTAACGTCAATATATGCTGTAAAATGTGTTAGTTTGTTAGTTAATGCATTAACCACTGTTAACAAATTAGACCTTTTTCTATAAAAAGCTAATTATAAATTTCATAGACTAAAACAAACACACAACTTGAGCCTAACACAAAACTGTTTGAATTTTTAGAATAAAAATGAAAATAAAGGCAACATTTTTACTAATGAGTACATCCCCCAGATGTCCCCAAGTAGAAGTTTATTTTCACTCCAGGACAGATCTTTGTCACTTGACAAATTTGTCACATAGTATAACATACAGACAGACCTACCGATTATAATGCTTAAAAGAACTGAATCTAACAACAATAGCGCCATCTACTGGATGCAATTCTCAATTCACTCCTGTCACTTCCTGGTGTTCTTTAGCTGTCTATAGTTGCACTACTAGAAGCCAAATGTTTATTGTGCTTAAATTGTACGTACACGTGAAACCCTGCCTAATATGCACCTGATATACATTATTTATCTTGCCATGAAACAACATATGCGTACATATAGCCTTTATCTCCATACCAATACATCTCAACTGTATCTAGAATGCAACAAATTAAAAAACACTCACACTCTAAAAAATGCTGGGTTAAAAACAGCCTAAGTTGGTTTGAAAATAAACCCAGCGATAGGGTTTTAACCTATAGCGAACAGGTTGTTTTAACCCTGCGGTTGGGTTAAAGGTTTGCCCAACTTGCTGGGTAGTTTTATTTAACTCAACTATTGTTTAAAAATTGCTGTATTGCTTGCTTAAAATGAACCCAAGTTAACATTTATTAATATGTTTGGTAAATGAACATTTATTAATAAGTTTAATGAATAATAATTAAACAATAAACATTTATTAAATTGCTTATTAATAAATGTTCACCTTTTGATTATTATTGTTGCCTCTAGTAATTATGTGTCTGATTTTTTATTTCCAACCTATATTGGGTTCATTTTAAGCCAGCCATATAGTAATTTAACCAAACGTTTAACCCAACCGCTGGGTTAAAACAACCCAATTGCAGGGTTTGTCCATTTTCAACCCAACTTGGGTTGTTTTTAAACCAGCATTGTTTAGAGTGCAGAATTCATAATCATCAATTATATAATAAAAATAAATAAAACAGCATAGCAGCTCCAATAAGCAGGTTTCAAACACAGTATCTTCTTTAGCATATCACACATTTCTCAAAATACTATTTATATATATATATATATATATATATATATATATATATATATATATATATATATATATATATATATATATTTCCATTTCACAAATACCATTTCAGTAATTTCTGTGAAAACAATTACGAAGAATTTTGTCCAGCTTTGCTGCATCAGTTTTGGAGTGTCATTTTCTTTCTCGCTGATCCAGTTTTGTGGGCTCATATTTTTCATAACACACCTGGGCTGAACTCATGAACTTTTGAATATATGAACTGCAGCGCCCAGTTGTCGCTCAGCTTTGCTTAAAACATGCAAACATGCTTTCGTTTGAACAACTGATACCACAGACTACTCTTGTTACACAGCAAATGAAAATTTCCAGGAAGATGAGGTTCTCTCACAACAAAACCATCATGTAAACAGTTATAAAGCAGACATGATTTCCTGCAAAGACACTGACTGTAGATATTTAAGAGCCCTGGCAATTTCATGAGATATGAGGGCCTGCTTCTCCAGATCAAGCAGCAGTCATGCAGAACCCACACTTATTGACCAAACAAACAAGAGAGGAGTGTTCCCATGAGCCTCTCTGCTCAGGTGACTCTGGTGAATGCCTGATCCACTTAACCACTCTCAGGTCTGATTCTATGCCTATATAATTCTAAGCATGACAGATAGAATGACAGATAAAGCTTTTCACTTATCAAGTCTTACAATTGTTTTACAACTCTATCAAAATGCTATGATGGAAGAATAGAGCAGATTGCTAATATATTATGTAAAGTATTTTTATAGCATTCTATTCTTTTATAGCAGTTAATTAATTTTTTTTGAAATACCAGAACGTCCCATGGATCTCTGAGAGGAGACTTGCTGAACTATTTTGAAGAAAGAAGCGAAGGAGGCAGCATCAGATAACATTGTCCAGATGTATGCCGAGATAGAGAGACACCTGTGGAGTAGAGAAAGCAGCAGACATCTTGTGGGGCCCTCACACACAGAACCTATGACCGTCCAGGGACTTGCGGCAACAGTTGTTAAAATAGATCTAAAAACAGTACCTGCACCGCAGCAGCAGTTCAGGTGGATGCAGACATGACGAGACTAGAATAAGATGTTTAGCATGTGTATCCACTCGCAATGAAATCACCATTTGTTTAAGGTCAGTCATCTTCCAGCTGCACTTGGTTGCTCCAGCTGTGGAGCTGCGGTGAACTTCTCATTCGTCTTGCTTTCTCCACCTATGTAACAGTTACAAGTAGAGATGCACAATTAATCGTCAAAAGATCGCAATCTTGATTCAAACACCCACGCATATATGTGTATATATATATATATATATAGAAACACATATATTACATATTTACAAACTTTTATGTTAGATGCAATTAATTGTGATTAATCGACTTGAAAGCACTACTATTAAACCTTTTAAAAACAGCACTCTTTTTTGTGCTCCTGCTGACGCAGAGAGAGAAGTTGTCATGTATAGGTAGGAAACAGCTTCACAGTCTTTTCAACCACAAAATATCATTATTTCTGTGTTACAATAATTCATACAATATATTTACAAAACAGTAATTCATAATTCATACCACAGAAGTACTGAGATAATAGTTTATAGTTCGGATATAACACTGATGTCTACAGTAATTATCAAATAGACCAAATCAACTTTTGAAGTTGAAATAAAGATCAATTACATTGTTACACCAGTAGGTGGCGACAAGTGACTGTAAAAAAATTATTTTGTCATTGAATCATTCATTCAATCAATCATCAATCAGTCATTCAGTGAGATTTGTTCAAAAACGCTGATTCATCCAGTAATGAAACAAGTGAAGTCTTTATGAGTGAGTCATTAAACCATTCATTCAAACCGATTTTTAAAAAAAATGATTAATTCAAATGAATTATTAATAGATTGTTTTGTTTAGTTGTCTATTTATAATCATGGGAGAATTGTGATCTCTTTTTTTTTTTAAATTGTGATTCTTAATTTATTCAGATTTAAGCCCCTTTTAACTACGATACGATAACTAATGATTCACTATTTTCCAAATTTATATTTCAGCAAAAAAACAAAACAAAAAAACACTGCTGTTAGGATTTTGTGTTTATTTTTGGAGGACACGCACACTGGTTTTGTGAGTGAAGATACGTGTTAGCACTGACGAGGTTCTCACCTCTATAAATGTAGCTGGTTGTTATTACAAGCATGTTTTCAGCCCTGCATTTCCTCCTTTCAGCAGGAGCATGAGGCTAATCACAATAACCATGGTCCAGGAAGCCACTGTGAAGTTTAGCCTGCCACCTCCAGCCCAACAAGGAGGCTTGTAAATGCAGCGGCCCCCCAGAGGCAACATCCACATGGCAGAACGTTTCTACAGCCGTTCTTCAACGCTCTTCATCTTTAGTCCATGAAAAGTGCTCCCTTCCAAAAATTGAACAATTTTATGGTGACATCATTTTCCTAAATATCTGGAACCTTCGATTTTATTTCCTAAAATCTTGGATCGTCCAATTGTATATTTTATTTGGCTTCCAGGGCGTCCAATACATCACATGTCCTCAGCTAAGACTATTTAATTTAGAAACTCCAAAACACACAAATGCCCAGTGAGCAAATGTTCCCGCGATGTACCAGTATCCTAAAAACACCATATATCTCCCCTTGCTCACCTCTTTCCAAACAGAAATTGATTTTGTTGAATTGTTTGATAAATTTGACCCACGTTTTCCAGTGGGTCTTATTGGAGTTCCTACTGTTTTTCTGCCTGTTGGTGGCCTAGCCCCTAATCATCCACATCTCCCAGGGAGGCCATAAATTACTCCGATGAGATGGTGCTTTGTGTTCCTACTGCTGGGGCGCAGGGGCGAATTCGCAGCGGCATATTTTCACAAGACCGACCCTAAATCATTGTTTTATGACAGCAGGGAAAACTTCTGCACGTTCGTGGTGCTGATTTATGTTCATTTGGGTCTGGAGGACGCTATAATTTGCAAGTAATGTGAAAACAGATGGATAGAGAGATACCAAAGGGCAGACTGACCTATACGTTCTCACCGCTTCCTACAAATGGCATCCATATGCTTAGATCGACATCTTCATCTGTGCTGTTTCTTTCACTCCCACTTTTTCTTGCTCTGTGTTTAAATGTCTTCAGAGGAGGTGAGGGACGTCTGTGCATTTGTAATAAACAAGTCACATAATATAGACAATGTGACACTAAAACTCCCTTTGGAGGAATTATCGTACAAGCCACAATAAAGGCCCATTTCTCTACATGGACAAGATCACACAAGTAATCATCTGTGAAATTAAGCACTACAAGGAAATTATTGGTTGTAATTTGAGGTCATTTATGGTCTATTGGGCCTCAATCATGAAACACAAGCATAACGAATTTTTGTGAAAATCATTCATGAAGCATTTCCGACGTAAATTTTCGGATTCATGTTTGTATTTTCAAAATTGTTAGTTGGTACGAAAGAAATTTTGCACCTGCTTCCTACCACGTGTAAATGTGCATAAAACATTCAAACATTCTGTGTTCATTTAGATGACACACATTATGATGCACTATGTACCATAATAATATTTACTAACAAGTTTGTTTGCCCTGTCTTGTTATTTATTTATTTATTTATTTTTTAACTGTTCAACTTTGGGTAAAACTACGGAAGAGGATTAGGGCCAAGCAATAATAAAAAAATAAAACCATCTCGAGATTAAAGTTGTTAAATTTCAAGAAAAAACTCGTTAAATTTCAAGAAAAAAAGTCGAAATAAAATGTTGAGAATAAACTAATTAAATTACGAGAAAAAACTCGTTAAATTTCGTAACGAATTTGTTCTCGTAATTTAACAACTTTTTTCTCATAATTTAATGAGTTTATTCTCAACATTTTATTTCGACTATTTTTCTCAAAATTTAACGAGCTTTTTCTCGAAATTTATCAACTTTAATCTCGAGATGGTTTTATTTTTTTATTATTGCTTGGCCCTAATCCTCTTCCGTATAAAACGCAGTGCTCGTCACAAGCTGCGTTTCCATTACCCTTCAAATTGTGCAAATTGAAATTGCAAATTGAAAATAAGCCCAATGGAAACACGTCAATTTTGCAAAAACTCCCATATATTGCAAAAAAGTTTTTACTCTCGCATGAGGAGGTTTTTCAGGCAATTCGAAAAATATTTCTTGAGCCCCTGCCCCTTTGATCGCGAAAGTGAAAGTGCCCTTTGCGGTCGCATCGCGGTGCCCCCGCGTTCCCATTTCTACCCCCCGGAACGCGATTTCTACCGCGCGAGAAAATCGTTTTAGTCACATTAACATCAGTTAATGCAAACGCTGTGATTTCGCAATAGTTTTTGTGACATTTAGAAAATATCGAAAAAGTTTTGCGCTAATCTGTAATGGAAACCTGGCTAATGTCACTTTTTACCCCTCCGTCCAATCACAGTGGAGGAGGGGTGGGACAAATACTACAGACCAACCATCCTACTTGTACAACGACTGAACAACAATGGAGCAGTTAATATTTTTATATCAAATAATATCCTTCAAAATGATATACTAGTAAAATGTTACTGCCATGGATATTCCAAATCATAGCAACCTCAGCTGGAAAAATGCTGCACCTCCAAATTGCTCTCAAACGCCACCAGCTGGTCATTTACAGAAAAACACCTGGCATTTTTTTTCAGCTGGCTAAAAAGGCTTTGGTGGACACACATTAATTGGATATTTATTGTTTAGCATGTGACCTGTTAGTTTCTTTTGCATTTATGCAGTATACTGGAGCAAAACCTGAGAAGGGAGACCAGAAGATTGTAATTCATAGGCAGGGATTATGCTAATTGTGAATGAGCACCCTATTTACGAATGATTGGAATTCATTGACATACACACGTTTAACTATCAAATCTGATGTTTACATTTGTGAATCCAGAGTCGAGTTTTCAGGAAAGTCTGTTTTACACGCAAATTACTCCAAATTTATTCATATATTTATGAAAGTTTAAAGGGGACATGAACTGCATTGTTTTATTGTTTTATAATGTTTCCTGGGGTGCACTTATATATAGTATGATTTTTACATCAAAAATTGTCATAATTTAGAAATAAAAAGCAATTTTCCTACCCCGATTTTACCCGTGATTTGAACACTGTTTTAAGGGGCTGTGAGACTTCAGTGTAAACGCCCACTGCCATGATTGGCTAACATCTTTGCATATGAAATAGCTAAGTATTACATGTTTAACTCTCTTGAAAACTTTTAGCATGTTTTTTACAATTACAGCTCTCGAGATTAACTAATCGTGTAAAGTGTTGCATTACATTTAGATCTAAGGCATTATATCGTGGCATGAAAGGTTGCAGTGATGAACATTGTAGCCGATCACAGACATGTTGAGCACATGAATGCAGTGATCTCGTCATTTCTGCACACTAACAAATGCTTTCATAACTAACAGTGCAAACACACTGTAAATAAATGATTCGTTGATTATTACGGGAGTTTTGGCTTGTGACCAGAACTCAGTGACTGATAAACTTGCACTGTTTGATTGACAGCTCCAGCGATTGCAAAGGGAGCGTTCTTTGATCGATTTATTTATAATTTAAGCACAGTTTAAATAACAGATTATTGTCATCTTACTAAGAGAAACAATGTGAAGTTGACCATTAGTCACTGGTTTGATTTACTGGCACATTGACAAAGAACATCTAACTGTACATGAATCATTAATATCAGAAATCATTGGTCACAGATCAGGCATTAGAATTAACATGGTTACTTACATGTTGTCACATTACTGCCGAGTCCATATCGTAAACATCTATTTGCAAAGCCTGCTCTAAAATTCTGACTGATTTGTTAAAGAATCCACAGTGAAATGTACCGCATAAAAATAAACAATGCTTAACTGAGACATTCACATAGTTGAAAAAAAAACAAAAAACAAAAAAAAAAACACATTCCTAGCATTAGGATGCTTTGAAAGGTGTTATTTTTAGTCCAGAGAGTGATCCTGTGCTCTTCTCTCTTCCTAATCTCACTAACGCCAGTTATTTTCTTCTGCAAAGGTGAGCTTTCACCTATCTATTACATCATAAATAGGCACATGCCAGGACGAGTTTTTCGCTGGGCTTGGTAACATAAAAAGCTGTTTTTGGACTAACAAGGAAGTTTTCAGTTCTGAAACTTACAGTATATTCTTATAGTAAGTTGACCTCTTGTATATCAAAAGCTCAAGGAAAATTTTATTTCTCAGTTCATGACCTCTTTAAAGAATGGCCCATTGTGTTTTATGATTTATTCATGTCCACTGGACAGGAAAAATCTGCATACAAGCAGACCTACAAAGGCCAACATCCAATATAAATTTGTCAGTCAAACTCAAAATTGTCAGCAACACATGCTCTTGCTGGTTGTCAATACTTTCTCAGGGGCCTGAATCCAGGCTCCACTGATCCTTTCCATAACGGGGCATGTATCTGTTGAAGCTCGGCCAGAAGAGACCACCCACAAGACTAATGATGTAAATGTTGCTGCAAACACACTCTAACTCTCTCTCCGAATAAACATCAGAATCTGCCCGCGTTCTCCACCATGTGCTACAATCGCTGCAGTCTCCTCACCATCGGCTGACCCAGCTTGAGGCTATTCTGCTTTCATCACCTCTCCTTTAGAAGAAACCACCTAATAGATAACACTGTCATGGCAGAGCCCAGCTCTGTACAGCCCAGCCAAACCGCACAAGCCATCAGATCTGGGCCAATAACACCACAGAGTGCTGAGGTCACTGGCCCCAGACCAGTACTGCAGTGTTCCCCCCACCCTGTCTGCCATGCAGCCACTACTCTCCTATGCCCTTACATGACATCAGTTGCTTCCGGTGGAAAGTGTACCAACACATTAATAACTCAGGCTCCCCACATTACTACATTTTCAGCTGTCATTCAAAGGAGCCCAAGAGGCGATGAGGCTATTTTAGGATATTTACAGTGAACAGAACTTGTTTAAGCAGGCCTAATTATGAACCTGCAGGTCAAAATGAACCGCCGGAAATGACCTTTCTCACATGGGCTTCAGGGTGGATTTCTGGTCACATAATGATGTATCTCCCAGCACAAGGTCACACGCTGGCACGCTTTTTATGTTTTAAAGCACACTGTACAGACTTGTCAGAACTAAAGTCTAGTGTTGTCTGTTGTCAAAAATATCGATATTTCGATATGTATCAATACTGAGCAGAGTGAGTGTTTTCAATTCAACTCAACTTCCATAGGAATGAACTGAAAACACTTGTTCAGCTTCGCGCCAGTGGACACGCACTGTCACTCGTCTCATTCGGTTGAATAGTGCTTGTTCTAGTCATTCGCACAGGTTTTGCGCTTAAACCATTTAAAGGATAAGTTCACTTTCAAATGAAAATTAGCCCAAGCTTCACTCACCCTCAAGCCTAGGTGTATATGACTTTCTTCTTTCTGATGAACACACTCTGAGATATTTTAATAAATATCCTGATGCATCCGAGCTTTATAATGCCAGTGAACGGGACCCACGAGTATGAAGCTCAAGAAAGTGACTCCATCCATCATAAACGTGTACTCCACATGGCTCTGTAAGGTTAATAAAGGCCTTCTGAAGTGAAGCGATGTGTTTGTGTAAGAAAAATATCCATATTTAAAAAGTTCTGAAGTAAAATATTTAGCTTCCGCCAGACCACCTTCCGTATTTAAGTTACAAAGAAAGCGTAAACTGGAGTCGCGTCAGTTACACTTTTTCCGCAAGTTGGATAAGGAAGGCGTAGGATGTAGCGTAAGCTTTTTGAACTGCAAGAGTTTTACACTTTCCTTGTACACTGAATACAGAAGGCGGTCTGGCAGAAGCTAGATATTTTACTTCATAACTTGTTAAATATGGATTTTTTCTTTTTTTTTTTTACACAAATGCATCGCTTCACTACAGAAGGCCTTTATTAACCCACCGGAGCAGTGTGAAGTAAGTTTATGATGGATGGATGCACTTTTTTTCAGTTCATACTCATTGGTCCAGCTCACTGCCATTATAAAGCTCGGCTGCGTCAGGATATATCTCCAATTCCGTTTATCATAAAGAAGAAAGTCATATACACCTAGAATGGCTTGAGGGTGAGTAAAGCTTGGGTTAATTTTCATTTGAAGTGGCGCTCTCATAAAGCCACTTAAACAGCTCGCAAAACCAAATTGACTTCTTTTTCTAGGCTTATTTCGATTAAATGGTCAAATACATACAAAAGTATGTCAAAATGCCTGTCTTGCTGAGTATTCTGGTAAATACAGTCAGTTTTGGAACGTACAAAGTTGAGAGAAAATGCATGTTGTGTAACTATATTGGATCCCTGCATAAACTCTTAAAGTGACAGCAGCCTAATAAACCTGCTGCTGTCTGACATGTTAATAAAGAACAAAAGACAAAGAGTAAATCACTCACTGCTCTTGACTGAATAACTTCTATGAAAACTATTGTGTTATTTTACATTTGATTACTTTCATTTCTGTATGATCTGAATACTACTGTTAAAACCATGTCTATTTCATTTGTTTCTTTATTCTAATGTATTTATTTGTGCTATGGTTTACAATTAGTTTATTTGTTCTTATTTTATTACTGACTGTTTAGTTGTCTTTTTTTGTAAATGTAGTTCAATCATTTAAATAAAGCCCCTTGTGTTGTGTGTAAGCTATCACAACAAGATAACCCAAATTATCAAAAAATTATGAGATAATAACAAAATGATCTGTATGACGGTATGGCAGTTTTCCCAGCAGTATCGAAAATGGTATCAAATATCGATATTTTTCAAGGTATCGTATCGAAGTTGGAAATTCCAGTATCGTGACAACACTACTATAAGGACTGATGCAAAGAGAAATTTTTCATAAAGGTGGAGAAACCATTGCTGGAAAGTAGCCTCCGATTGGTGTCATACTAGAGAACGGGCCATTTGACTTCACATACCAAATGATTAATTACTTCCATACAACGTTTTAGGCGAGATCACCACTCACCACCCACCATGAGCGAAAGAATCATTTCATCATTCACTTCATCTTCACGAACAACTCATGGATGTTTTCTTTGTGCACATTTATTTTTAATTCTGAACATTTCAACAGGTCAAAAAAGACAACGAGGCATTGCATTCTCATTCGCTGCCAGCATCTGATACGGTGTGCTCTGCTCTTTGACCTTTATCTGATATATAAATGTTGAGTGAAAAGAGAAGCCCATCAAACAGCAATGACAGGTCTGACATGTTGAAATGTGATTGCTGCATTTAGAGAGATGTGTGCTTTATTGGTCTTAGATGATTGTATCTTCCACATGGACTTCTGCTCTCCCAGAGATTTACTGGAGTTTAGCAGGATGTGCTCAGTGAGTGTGTGTGTGTGGTTGGCGGATACTCATGATTTTCCCTCCATTGCTCTTTTGACTTTGTGGGCTCTGGAGAATCTTTAAATATTATAAAGCCGGTTTGATTGGAGGCCAAGCAGTATAATGTTGGAGGGAAGCCTTATATTGGCCTAAAGACTTTGCTACGGCTCCAAAAATAAGATACTATGTATATTTGTGTCTATACAGTACATGTGCGCGTGAGTGTAAATGTGTGGCAGTGTGTGTTGTTCTACTGTGTTTTATACTATTATAAAGTAAATGACACTATATACAAACACCAAAAGCTGAAAGAACAACACAAATGGAACTAATGAAATATATGGAAGCTATAAAACTTGTTATAAGGAAGATAAATAATGTATAATATATAAATAATGTAACAGTTCCAATACAATTTGTCCTGTTAAAACATGTAAGTTTACTTAAATGCTAAGAGAATAGTAAGGATATTTATAACACTAATATTTATATCTATATTAATATCTATAGCATAGTTCATATAACCACTAAATTATTCCACCCGACAACAACTGCAATGTGAAAGTAATTTACAAATACTATACAGTAAATTCAGCAGCGGCTCTGTAATAAATTCAAATTGTCTTTAAAGACAGAATCTCAACTGTTTCTCATAGACTCTGGCAACATACAGCTGTGATTCAGGAGAATCCATTACTAAGGTTTCTTAAAGACATGTGGCTGCCTGTTATTTCAGAAAGACAGAAGTTAAAGGCTGCAGAACTACTCTGGGACTGATCCATGCTGATCGAAACCAGCTAAATAAGAGCACAGAGAGGACTTCTTGTCTGCAAAGGATTCACATGTGCAGTTTTCTTTCCTGCACTTTTTAGAAAATTGATTTTATTCATTGATTTTTAGTTTAATCACGATTCACTATAATTTCATCAGCATTTTCTGTGGATTCAATATTATATCACCTGCAAAATACACATTTTGTTTATTATAGTTAAAATGATCACAGATACTGTCAATTACTGTCAAGTTATTAGAATGTAGAACAAATTCTAATGGAATTTATCAACATACAGTACAGGCATTATGTCAGCTGTATTTCACCTTTGCTAAAGAGTGACTAAGAGGAGGAATTACATATGTGTCAGTCAGCAGTATGAAAGGAAATTCAAATGCTAATTTCATTCAAGCACAAGTTTCTGTTGATTTTTCTGACATCTAGTGGACCTTTTTAGTAATGCATCATAATGGGATGTGTCACCTATTTAAAAGATGTGTGATTTTTTTTTTTAAATTTTATAATAATTAATTACTGGACAGTTTGATTTCTTTAAGAGTTTATTTCATTGCGTTTTATTACAGAAGCATGCATTTTTAAATCTTATAGTGTTTTTGTTCTTTTTTTTAGTGCTTTTAAAATAGTATCAGTTAAGCACATTTTCTTGATGTGTTAATCATTTTACCTGTCCCATCTTTTAGGGAGACCTTCATTATTCATAGATTATTACAAATTTACATGTTATCTGTTGGTATGTGAAACATTTGACGAATGAGACTAAATTCAGGTTTAGTGTTACAACTGCTATTATTGTAATATTTGAAATATAAAAAAGCACACATCAAAAGGATTAATATTACTGCTTAATACTTAATTTTAATAGTTTATATACATGTTCTGTTTATAAGAAGTTAAACCGTTAAAATGTATATTAAAATTAAGAAGAGAAAACATCACTCCTATACAAAAAATACTTTTTCTTAGATTATGCATAATATGTCTATGACACTGAATTAAAGGGTTAATTCACCCAAAAATGAAAATGATGTCATTAATGACTCACCCTCTTGTCGTTCCAAACCCGTAAGACCTCCGTTCATCTTCAGAACACAGTTTAAGATATTTTAGATTTAGTCCGAGAGCTTTCTGTCCCTCCATTGAAAGTGTATGTACGGTATACTGTCCATGTCCAGAAAGGTAATAAAAACATCATCAAAGTAGTCCATGTGACATCAATTTGTTGAAGCATCTAAAATACATTTTGGTCCAAAAATAACAAAAACTACGACTTTATTCAGCATTGTCTTCTCTTCCAGAATCCTTTCCGTTGAATTGATTCCATTGAATCCTTTCATCTGTCGGCGTTGGTAATGCACTTTTACGTCGTTGTTTTTGGCGATTAGGACATCCGCAACATGCACACTTACGCACCATTTTAAAAAATATAGCAATACCAAAATACAAACAATGTAGAATAGCTTGAATACAGCGTGCGTCTCCCTCAGACTGTAAACGAAGCTCGGGAGCACCGGATAACACGTCAGCAGCGTCTTACGTCAGCAGTGTCACTGCGGAGTCGTGAACCCAGATTGACAACAGACCTGGAAGAGAAGACAATGCTGAATAAAGTCGTAGTTTTTGTTATTTTTGGACCAAAATGTATTTTCGATGCTTCAAAAACTTCTAACTAACTCACTGATGTCACATGGACTACTTTGATGATGTTTTTATTACCTTTCTGGACATGAACAGAAAGCTCTCGGACTAAATCTAAAATATCTTAAACTGTGTTCTGAAGATGAACGGAGGTCTTACGGGTGTGGAACGACATGAGGGTGAGTTATTAATGACATAATTTTCATTTTTGGGTGAACTAACCCTTTAAGTATGAAAATACCAAGGCGACTTGTTCTATTGAACTGATTTGTTCGGAATTAAGCCAGATAAGTCAAACCGTTAAAAAGTGTTAATTTTATTGATTCCCTTTAAACTGTTAACTGTCACCCCACTTTCTGAATATAGATCTGAACTTATAGTTGTAACTCATAGGTTCACCTAAGGTTAGCCTCTTTTTAAAGAAGACACTCAGCAAATTATTGAAGAATGCACTTAAAAAATGAAAGTATAAAAAGGTTATATTAGTTATAGAAGAATGTATAGAAGAAGGCTCTAGTCCTATTAGATCTTAGCTCTGCTTTTGATCATGACATCTTCCAATCCTGCTTGGAGACCTGTGTGGGCCAACGTGGTACAGACTCTTACAGTAGTTCTACTATTATTTGTCAAATAGGAGATTCACTATCCGCATTGGCCATCACTCCTCTTCTAACATACCTGTCTGTTGTGGTGTTCCACAGGGATCAATTCTTTATCAGGTGTTGTTTTCCCAGTACATGCCTCCCTGGCCTTTATCATTTATAAATACAGAGTGTTTTTCCACTTATATGCTGATGACACCCAAATTCACCTTCGCTTAAAACGCAGTGATAAACACGCTTTAATTCCGCTGTTGGACTGCATAAATGAGCTCAAACTATGTCTAAGTAACTTTTTTTTTTAAATCATAAAAAAATTTAATCTGAAATTATCATGTTAATAACAGATAACAGTGATTTTGATCTTGGTTCTCTTGCCCCATATAAAACCCAGTGCACTAGGAACTTGGACTTCTTGTTTAAAAGCAGCCTAAAAAAGTGTGACTACTGTTAAGACATGCTTTTATCATTTTCGCCTTCTTACAAAAGTTAGGCCCTTTTTATCCATGAACAAATTTGAAATTGTGCTTCATGCATTCGTAACATCTTGCAGATTACTGTAATTCATTTTATTATGGTGTCTCTCACTCCTCCCTCTCTCACTTAGAGTTGGTACAAAATGCAGCTGCAGACTTCTTAAGGGGAAGTGCAAAGACGATCATGTTACACCCATTTAAATTTCCTTGCATTGGCTACCTGTTAAGTATATATAGACCTGATTTTAAAACTTTATTGTTTGTTTACAAAGCCTTTAATAACCTGGCCCCTCAGTGTTTGGCTGATTTGTTGCATCCATATACTCCATCTAGAACCCTGATCTGGTGATGTCCAATTTCAAATGAATTTTGAGCATTTAAGCATTTAAATGACTACTAAAATATGTGATTGGGCACACCAAGTGTCCTGCTACTGGGATTAACAGGGTAAAGAGCTTTGTTTTTTTGGTCATTCGTTGGTTGGAAATAAGAATACAGGTTGTTCTGTTTTTTTGTTTTGTTTTTTATCCAGTCTGACACCATTTAATTTATATGTCTCTGTGTTTGTTTGTTCTAAAAAGTAGTCTCTGAGTCAGCAAATGACAGAGAGGAAGAACAAACACTCTGCAGAAGACATAAAGTCCCCCCATGGCTTTAAAGGGTTTATTATTTCATTCCAAATATATCCTGAGCAAGTCCAGCCAACCGACCAAGTTCGCACACAAACGGCCCTGTTCATCTTTATTTTCCCTGGCCGTCATCAAATGGCACTCTGTTGTGTCATACATAATTTTATCTTTCAACAGGGAAGTGGCAGTTAGGCCACTGCCTGGGCCCCATTCAACATTTCACATCAGATAGTGATCGCATCATGCAAAAGCGTTTATTTGGAGATGTTTTTTTGGTGACCACCCATGTTTAACTGGGGCCCTGGCCCAGCTGCAGGTGATGAGTTTTCCAAACCTCTGTCATTGGCAAAGTCCACTTGTGCTCAGCACAGCTGAGCAGCACTTGCAACACATATTTCTCATTTTTCCCGGTCTTCGTGTTTGTTCTTCTTCACCTTGATTCCTGTATGACTCGGCCATGCGATGAGCAGGTCAAAGGCAAGAGGAAATGGCAATCCCAGCTGAGGGTGAGGATATAACCTGTTAAGGTCTCCTCATTATGTGGGAGGTGGGGGGAACGGAGTCCTCCCTCATTCACGAAGGTGTTTCAGTTCTGAAGGAAATACACAAAAGCACTGAGTGGAAATGCTGTGATTCCCTACGTGTGTCATTGTCTGTGATTTCATGCCAACTAGCGCAGTAATTTATCTATGAGGAGTGCTTGTCTTTTTATCTAAAATCCTGAATATCTGTATCTATACAATGAAAAAATGTTACCTTGGCAAGTAACTAGGGCTGTCAAAAATAACGCATTCATTTCTGCAATCATATATTTTCTGCTAAATGCGTTCAAAATATTTAACGTATTTAACATGCCATCCTTTTTTTCCTGGCATCTTTTGGCTAGCGTTATAGTATATGATTACTCTATCTGGGTTCCGCTGTGACATTTATTATAACGGTTTATGTGAAGATTGTCTGAAGTTCACTTATCCTGGGTTCAGACTACACAATATTTTCATCTGTTATGATAGTTACTGTGTCAGATTATGCAATTTTGACTACTAAATTCTTGTCGTGTCAAGGACAAGAAACATGTCAGACTACATGTTGCTTCCTGACTAATTGTACTAGATTAGTCATGTTGTCATTATCATGTGAGCTACCAGAGTCAGTTATGTCACTTCACTGCCATTCCCAGGTGAAAAAAGTACATTTCAATAATGTACTTAAAGTGCTCTATTTTCGCGCACTGATTTTGTACTTAATATACTAAAAATTCCTCTTTAGTACTTCTTAAGATCATCTTAAGAACATCTAAGTGTACTCAACTGTGCTATTTTGAGACAGCATGAAATATTAACTAAAATGTACTTTTAATATACTATCTCTGTATTTAAAAAATGTATTTAGATACCACTTATAATACATTTGAACCCATAGTGTACTACAAATGGTAACTAAATATATATTTTTAAAATACAGTTAGTATATTAAAAGCACATTTTAGTTCATATTTCATGCTGTCTCAAAATAGCACAGTTGAGTACACTTAGATGTTCTTAAGATGATCGTACTAAAGAAGAATTTTTAGTATATTAAGTACAAAATTAGTGCACGAAAATAGAGCACTTTAAGTACATTATAGAAATGTACTTTTTTTTTCCACCTGGGTTCACAAATCCTCTCCCGTGGCCTCATGAGATAGTACTTTTTGCCTACTCTTTTATGAGTACTGTAAATTCTGATACTTTTTTTTGTCACATACTATTTTTTGCCTACTATATAGTACGGAAGGTTTACCGTGATTTTGCCAAGTATCATATTTTGTTGATCCTGGAACAACATTCCTGTCCAAAAAATTTGTTTTAACCCTATTCCTACCCCTAAAACTAATCCTACCCATAATTATCCCTAAAATCAGAGGGGAAAGATAGGTGAATAACACTGATGTAGAAGCACCTAACCCTGGTTGCAAGCCTAAACTTGACATAAATGGTAAACTTGTCCCTCAAATCTGATTGGTTGATTGGAATGTTGTTCCAGGATCAACAAAGATGTTGATCCAGGAACATGTCGTACTTGGTGAAATCACATTCACCAAGGAGGTATGCAATGTTGGATGCAACCAATGGATACTGAAGCATCAGGAATCATGCTAGTCTTTCTGTCGTGACATTGTGAAGCATTGCAGACACGGTGTCAGTTGTCGTCCACATCCGCAATGACACACTATACGAGATAAAGCACTAATCACCACAACACCCTACATCAAACCGTCATGCCAATCTGAACCCGGTATTAAATTAAAAGTGGTTGTATTTTAAAAAGCCTATTAAATGTTAAAAATGATGGCTTTCAGTTATACTGTAATGTTTATTGGCTAAAATTACTGGATTTACTAAATTGAGGAGAAAAACTTAATTAATCATGATTAATTACTGAAAAATGTTTAATTAATTAGATTGTTTTAATTGATTGTCGACACTACTGTAATGTTTTAAATGATTAGATCACTTTAAAATGAAAATTACCCCATGATTTACTCACCCTCAAGCCATCCTAAGTGTATATGACTTTCTTCTTTCTGATGAACACAATCTGAGTTATATTAATAAATATCCTGACACATTCAAGCTTTATAATGGCAATGAAACGGCTCAATTAAGTGCATCCATCCATCCATCATAAATGTGCTAAAATATCCATATTTAACGTGTTATAAAGTAAAATATCTAGCTTTCGCCAGACCATCTTCCGTATTCAACTTACGAAACAAGTGCCTCTCGCAGTTAAAAATGCTTATGCTATATCCTACGACTTCCATACTTACAAAACAGTGTCTTTCTTCCTAAGTTGAATACGGAAGACGGTCTTGGCAGAAGCTAGATATTTTACTTTATAACACGTTAAATATGGATATTTTTAGCACAATTATGATGGATGGATGCACTTTCTTGAGCCGTTTGATTGCCATTATAAAGCTTGGATGTGTCAGGATATTTATTAATATAACTCCGATTGTGTTCATCAGAAAGAAAAAAAGTCAAATACACCTAGGATGGCTTGAGGGTGAGTAAATCTTGGCGTAATTTTCATTTTAAAGTGAATTAATCCTTTAAGTCCAAACGTTCCTCCGCTTCCCAGTCGATCAGCCACTCTTCTTCTTCCAGCTCCACTAATATTCCCACTGGCACAGATGTAATAGCCGGCTCACACACCTGGCAAGACGGGACCTCAAGCACTTCCTCTGGGACAGACGAGGCTGTTGGCTCTGGCTCTGATGCAAGAACTGGCTCAGGCATGAAGTCTTTGGCAGGTACTTGGGTCTCAGGCTCCTTATCTGTGGTGGGCTCTGGATCCATGATGTCTACTGGATGATTTTTGGGCAGGCAGAGTTGGGCCAGGCATAGATGGTGCAAAGTGAGCTTCCTCATTCACAATTAGTGGAGAACCAACCACCCACAGCATGTACTGTGATGGCGTCTGCTGCATAATCCATTTTTTTTATGTGCAGTATTTTGTAAAGTTTTGACAACTACAAGTAACACATTGCAGTGAAAGTTTGAAGAAGAATACTCCAATAATCTTTGTTTTACAACTTTGAAAAATCCTTTTGAGTGTAATTATTATCATCCTCTTTATCACACACACACACACACACAAACAAATCGCTGATTCTGTAATACATGGTAATTTTGTATCATCTCAGTGTCTAATGTGTGAAGATTATCTGTAGCTTCTTTAAAAAAAAAAAAAAAAAAAATACGCAAGAGTTCACAGTCAATAAGAGGTTCATGTTTTCTTCGAGTTCATACATCTCAAATAAAAGCAGGAATTCAGTGATGATTTATGAATATTTAGACAAGTGGTTAACAGAGAGCTTACGGATATGGAAATTATGCTTTCATATGAAACATGAAAATCTCATTTTGGGGCTTTAGTGACCACTTAATCTGTTGGCAGGTCAGTATGGACTCCTTGCCAGAGGCAAAGGGATCCTTTTCACCAGCTGTTTGGACACCTTCTTTCCACATGAACTTTAAAGTTATTGCTAACCACAGATTTCTGGGGACTGGAGAAGAATACTCCATTCTCCAAGACAAAAAATGTGAAAAAGATATGCAGAAATGTACATGCATGCTAACATTGAGTTACAGAAACAGATATTAAAGGGGTCCTATCAAGGGCATGAAGTCTTGATTTTGTTTTTGGGGTGTACTAGAATAGGTTTTCATGCAGAGGATTTTGCAACAACATAAAACGTATAATAGGAACTGTTAATAGAAAACACAAAAACAAATAATAAAACATATTTAAAGGTTGTGATCCCTGAAAAAAAATGATTGACCCAACAAAGTGGGAACTGCTTTGTCTTTCAGAAGAAGCTTTTGTGAGAAGCGGCATTACTCTTTTAGGTTCTAGAAGCTGTTCTCCATAAAATGTGCAGCACACAGATAAATGCTGGGGTTATAATGTTCAGGAACAGTGTAAATTTGAACTGTTTTCAAAGTTCGTCCTCGGCCAAACAAAGGAGTTTTGGAACCAGTGTGGGAAAAAGAAGTGTCTCTTTGACATGGCTACAACACACTACTAAAGCAGGCCTTCTCTAGCAGGGGTTCCCAACCACATTCCTGGAATGACATTGTGACTTAACAAGATCTGGAAGAAGCGCGTTGTAGTCCCAACAAGCCATTCTGTATATCTCCATTTAGAGTGGACTTTGAGATTTGAAACCTTGCAGATTTTTTTTTTGTTCAAACAGCTTTTTTTGTTCATAACGTACTCACCCAGGGAGTTTCTTCTGAGAATGCAAGGGATATGAGAAAATAAAAGTGTACAAAAATTAAAAAAGTGTATAAATCACTGTTTTTTCTAAAGTTACACTGTCCAACAGCAACACCGACACATGCAGGTAAAGTTACAGCAGGACGCCACATCTCTCTTGCCTCCCCTGAGCCCATTGAGTTTTAACAGACCCCCTAAAGCATGCAGTGGGTTTGGTGGGGGGTAATTGAGAATGAATGGGAGAAAGTCACGTGAGAGGAGGCAATGCCTCCATCACGCTATGATTGGATGTGATTGATATGATTGGTTTGTGTGATAAATCGCACCTCTTGTTTTCGTGTATGTTCTTGAATCAAGTCTGAATGAAAAAAATGATGACTTTAATGGGAAGACGTGAGAAAAAGTGAGTAAACAACTCACTTAGATATGACCGCTTTATGTTATGTCAAACTTAAACTTGAAATGACCTGAAAACATGATGACTGCAGGGGGTTTTAGTGAGCAGTCAGCTTAGTGAAATTAAAGGTACATCTTTGTTTCTGTGACATTTGCTGAGCTTGATGACTGATGATCAAAAAATAAGTTCACTATTAAAAAGAATAGCTGAAAATCAGTTCACAAATAAAATATATTGTTTAAATTGTTACTGCCTTTAGTTATTGTTTTGGAATAAACATAAAAATGCTTAAAAACATTAACCTGATTAAATTTATAATTGGTTTTAATAAATATAACATTAATTACAGTGTTAATGTAAAAATACAAAAGAATTGTAATTTGTTTCTTTTTTTGGTGCAATGTAATGTTTATTTAACCAAGAAAATGTGACAACATTAAGTGAAACTGGGACATGGATCTACATTTGATTTATATTACACATTATAAAAACTGTGAAAACTTTGCCTCCTCTTTTCAGAACATTACTGATACTAAAGTGACTAACTAAAGTTGAAAAAATTAAAAGGCATAACAGGACTTGTAAATAAAACAGATTTCTGGAGTAGGTTTTACAAGAATATACCTCTTCACTCTTCGAAATTTCACATTTAATTCAATGTGTTACTTGCTGTTTCTTTGTAATTATACTAGCAATTACTGAGTGAAAATTGTTTTCTTGTTTTGTTTTGTTTGTTATTTTTTCTAGTAAATCCTATTCCATTACAGGAATAGGATTTACATTCACATATTTTGACATGCAATTTACAGTATATGATTAAAGCACACATGCTTTGCTGCCATCTGCTGGACAAACCTTCCTTTTTTTTCCAATCCAAGCACAAGACGGATGCATTAGACCATCACCTGGATCTCCTGTCTCATATATGCTCTGTTAAGAGGGCTAATAGAGGTGGAGAGGTGATGCCACAAGTCGAGATCAGACCCCTCTCCACATTGCCTCAAATGCTGACCTCATCTCACAGCACCACGACCCTATTTTCTCATTCTGCCAGTGACCACGGGGTCAGACGGACAGAGCTCAGTAGACGCACGCATGAATTTTTCACTGCTATATTTTCTCTGGGTAAATAATCAGCGTGAGCACACCCAACAGCAGATGGCAGCTTATAAATCCTGAATTGAAAATAAATACAAGAGCTAAGGAAATGGTGCCTTGCTAGGACAGCTGTTCTCACCTGAATGGCTTCCCAGAGCAGACATCTGTAACTCACATGTCAATGAAAGTAGTTTTACAATAATTCATCTTAATGGCAAGTCTATTTTTTTCTGAACCACAAAAAAAAAAAAAAAAAAAAAAAAATATATATATATATATATATATAAAGAAACATAATTTCAATTTGTGTAACACACACACAACTATCAACTGAAAGATGTTTCTTTAACTGAGTTGGTAATGTTGTTAAACAGCAGTAGCCTACAATCCATCTTCCATGAAAAATGTTTCCATATTTGACCCAAACACGGGTTAAAATGAGGCAGCATTTATTAGATGGTATGGGTTTTGGATTAGGTGTGGGGTTAGGATTAGGCAACCAGGTAGCTGCCTCAATGAAAGGGGGTAATAATTTGGCAGGGAGTTAAAAATAAGGCACAACACTGGCGACAGGTTTCAGCTCCTCCGCAGCAGTGCAGCACCAGCGTCAGAAGCAGAGGGCAAGTTGTGTGCTTTTATTGATAGATTATCATGACAACTACATCTCTGCAGTTCTGTCATAAATGCAGTTTACATAATGTGATGTGGGAGCAATAGAAGACGGTTTCCCATCCACTGTAATATATTTTCGCTGCATTCCCTCCTCATCACACTACAGTTGTTTTCCTCCAGCAAAAATGGAGCACTTCATATGCATGAAGCCATACTGCAGAAAATGATCATGATGATCATATTTCATTTAAAAAAAATTTTTTTGCGTTGAACATTAAAAATAAGCTTTTTTAGGCTGTTGGGATCTGGGCTTATTATTAGGGCCCAAGCCAATGTAATGGCGAAGGGCCCTTTTGTTTTTCTAAGGAGAATTATTTTTTTTCCGTCATCCAGGGCTTTTTGGGGGCCTTAACGTGCTCAAAAACTCTTGAAAATTGGCACACACATTGGAATCTGCGGCCATTAGGATGCCACAAAGGATGGGATCCGGGCATGGAAGGGGGGCTCAACAGCGCCCCCTTGAATGGTGTCCGAAAACTTGGTCCATATATCAAACACGTTTGCATGTATTAGTATGAAACTCGGTACACATATAGACCTCATCGGTTATACGCCAGCTCAACAGGAAGTCAGCTATTACGGGTTGTTTGAAAAACGCACGCTCTGGAATTTGATATACTCCTCCTAGGCGATTAATCTGATCACCACCAAACTCAGTCAGAATGAAGTCAAGGCATTGATGATGTAAAATTGCGAGCGGATTTTTGATATCTCGAATGGTTTGGTCATGGCGAGGCAACGAATTTATGGCGAGAAAAGGGAAACAGGAAATGTGTTATAACCTCTGCATACATTGATTGATCTTTATGAAACTTCAGCGGTGTGCTCATTGTAGGAAGCTGGACACTGGATAGCCACTTTATAGTACAAAATGAAGTTGTGCTTGTAAAAAAATGAGGCACTAACACTGTTTTTCATGTTTGATACTGTAAAGCTGCTTGATTTTAAGCAATCTATTGAATAAAGTGCTATATGAAGACGTGACGTGACTGGAGTGCTACTTTGCAGAGCTCGTGCTAACATTCCCATGCTGTTATGATCAGACGCATTTCTTATGCTTTCTATAATAAATGCTTGCTGTTTTATCATTTTTGTGTTGTTTATTTTGTTACTGAGAAGAAAGTGCATGGCACATATTTATATATTCATCTAAACGTCGATCTCAGCAGTGTGGGCGGCATCAGATGTTCGTTTACAGTATCGCTGCTCACGCATTTCGAACTTCGTTTTACTCCTAAACAAAGAACGAAAAAGAACTTTGTTTGAAGTATACCGGGGCCTTTAGGAGTAGTAAATATCATTGACCCGATTTAAAATCAATGGAAGTCTATGCAATGACCTCACTAAGACAGCAATACAAACCTGTGTGTGTGTGTGTGTGTGTGTGTGTGTGTGTGTGTGTGTGTATTTTTGATGAACTTATAGAAATATTGAACTGCAAATGATAACTTCACACTCATTTGAAATTGAACCATGACATTATATCACTATTTGGACAGGACTACTTTACAAATGTCATTTGAGTTACAATTATTATTACCAACACCTGTGATTTCATGTTCTGATTCATACAAGACTTAAATCTTTGTTTTGTTTTTACAAAGGAGAGTGTGTGTTTTCTCGACATGGGTGTTATAGAAAGTCATGTGCTGTGTTTGCAAACATCATGTACAACACGTGTCTTTAAATTAATTACTTACTGATATAATTCAAATTTATTAAAAACCACTATTTAAGTAAATTTCACTTGATTTTATAAAAGTGGCTGTTTAAAATAAACTTGCATAAGTGAGCAGAAAAATTTAGACATGTACCTTACTATTACCTGAGACTTATATTAAAATCGTCTTTGCAGGTTCTGTGATTTGGCTCTATTTATTAATTTTATCATTTTATTTTTTATACCACACATATTGAAATTTAATGAAAGCATGCTCTTGGAGCATAAGACTGTTGCACAAACGATAGTTCAGGGAGGTTTTAAATGCATATTGCCCACTGTGCACAGTTGCCCTGAAGCCACCAAGTTGGCAGTGCAACCGGGCTTGGGCCCGCCATCGCTGCTTGTTATTTAAATGTTCCCTTCATCTAAATGTCACGAGACTTTGTGACTTTTCCTTCACACTTCAGAACAATAAAATTGCTAAAATTTGTTATAGTCATTTTATAATAAATCCAAAAGCAAAATTGCATATAAAGAACTACAAAAGGGAGTGGAAATGGCAAATGAGCTCATGAGTGGTCCTCTGCAGTCATCTACTGTTATAGTCATCATAGACTGTGAAAAATGATAGATGACGCACCTTTACTCTCTTCTATTGTGGTAAGTGAAGCCGCCATTGTGCCAATATGGCGTTGACATATTGAGTCTCGAGTCTCGAGTAGTGAGGGTGAAGTGGAGCCACGATATCAAGGTCCCACACTCCTGCAGAATCGGTTAATACTGCAGAACAACTCATTATGTCAGTGTGAAATAAACACTGGAAATTTAGCTGTCAATCATGACGTCAAAACCCACGTTTTTATAGCTTATTTAAAGAGCGAACATTTTAACTAACATCAGCATGAAAACTACCTAAACTGACAGAAACTATATTTGGGAGAAAGAAAAAAAAATTGATGTGTAATTTGACTGTAGATTGGCTCACATCCCATTACATTACATGGAGAGGGTTTATAACCTATACTGCATCCAGCCACCTGGGGGCGACCGAGACGCTTTGGCTTCACTTTTCAGGACTCGTGTGGCACGCTTGGTTTTAGTGGTAATTTCATGTCATTTTCATGTTAAAAGTGCTTGTTCCCTTTCAAAAGCTCCTGTTCATAGTGCAATGGGAACATACAGTAGGTGGACAACCAAAATATTACCGCCGCGCATACCGCCGCCGCAGGGCCGTTGCGTTAACTGAAATTCAGTCGCGTGTAAAAAACTACCGCCAGGTGGCGCAAAGGGACGGATTAGAAAGTGACTGTAATAATAAAATGTCGGTTTGTAAACGGAGATGAAAAGACGAAGTAAAACAACAATAACATTATAATATAACATTTTAACATCCTTAAAAACCATTAGAAAACTTAAAGTGAGAGTTAATTTCAAAACGTGGGATAGTCTTAGGCTACAGTCTATGCATCAAAAATTAAAAAAGAAAGACCTTTACACAAAGTCTTACTGCATGCTTGTCATTACTAGGCATATATATAGCAAAAAAAAAAAAAAAAAAAAAATCCTTCAAGTTCCATATGCGGAGCGAAATGAGAACGGTCCAGCATTAAGACCGCATTAAGAGCAATAATTATTATTAACTGCTATTGTTCTTGATTTTTTTATTGTTCTTGATTTTTTTTTATTGTTCTTGAATTTTTTTTTTTCTTTTTTTTTTTTGGCTATTAGGCCTAGCCTATATGTAATGTTTAGTGATGTTGATATCGCAGACTAAAATACCGGCAGGAATAAATATTTAGGCTAATTTACTCATTAAAACCAAAGGTGTTCATCAGTGATTGTACATCAAGAGCAAGGACACGTTGTGTGCATTTTGTTTTGTGCTTTTACCAGAACGAAACGCTCGATTGTATGTGTGAAAACTGCTCGTGTGCACGAGCGCCAAGAGAACTGATAACAGCAGCAACGAGCAATGGCCATGATTTCAGAAACAACATATTCCAGCGGATAGATCGCCTCTTATTTAACACAGACCTATATCTTATTGAATTGAGATATTTCTTTCTTTTTAGGTACAATTATTCGCTGAGTTTAAGTTCACTTTTGAGACGTTTCAGATTCTCGCAGAGAGACAGCTGAAAGCGCACCCTGTTTTTTATTTTATTTTATTTTATTTTTCAAAAGTACAAGGTTTTGTTGTTATTGTGAGCGTACACAAATAAAAGTAGACCATTTGTAGTCTTGCACTAATCTGTAGGCTATCGCCAAAAATGACGGAAGGCCTGTTTGAAGTTGTTTCAGCTGTCATGAGGAGAAAATCCATCAGAACGCGCCGGCGCTTTCGTCTGCCAGAGGGATAAAAATGTAACCAATTTAGTTTCATATTTATATTTAAATATTGGGCTATTTCCTATTATTATTATTATTATTATTATTTTTAATTTCACCTATGTTGATTATGAAAAGTGAATAGCATGACGGATGCGCAATGTCGGGAGACATGCAGCGGGTTAGACATAAGTTTGACCACTTCATTAAGTTTTGTTATATAGTAAGTCTTTCTTTAAAGTGAATTTCGTTTTGTAGAAATTGTATCTTAATTTCAATCAATGTTTCATCAACCAATTGCCTATATTTAGGCCTAATAATTAGGAAGAAAACCAAGAACGTCGGGTGTGGAATGGATTGTGTAACAAACGAACCCATGTTTCCGCGGCCTTTGAATTAGGTTGAATCAATATACGTCTTTCTGTTTTAATTACATTTATTTATTACTTTATTACATGTCTTTATTACTTAAATAATTGATAAGATGTTTTTGGTCGAACAATATATTTTAGCTGGTCTAGTTAGACACAAATTTGCGTAGTGGCTTATTGTGCAAACTTTTTTTCCTACCACATGCCAAACTCATAACATTTCTTGCAGATTAAAAAAAAAAAAAAAAAAAAAAAACCACGACGCTCCGACTTTTAAAAAATCCCTCCTTGCTCCAGTCAAAACTTCGCACATACTCTGCTCGACAGCAGCAGACGCTGACAATCGCGCGGGGGGAGGGTTGATCCCATTCGGAACTTCTGCAAATCCCCATAACACAAACAAATAAAGAAACTTACTGCAAATACTCATAACAGAGTCTAACAATTGTGTATTTCGTCAGCTTATTTCATATGATCAGAACAGGATGTTAAAATTAACAAAAAGCACCAAGATTGCAAAAAGGTCTGTCACGCGCATAGCTTAGGCTAATATTTTGAGTCTCCCGCCCTCTGGATTAATGGCTTTGGTGACAAACATTATAAACAAAGCGCCCTTCCCCCTATCTCAAACTTTTCAATTGTTGCAGAGCAAGCACTGTTAGGTTGGGTGAGTGCTTTTTATACACACAAGATAATGTAAAAATTATACATTGATATATAAATGGAACACAATCGGTTTGTTGTTTTTGTTTGTTTTTCTTTAACATTTTTATTTTATTTCTTTGTCTTTAAGGAACATTGGATGGCAGTAAAGATTCTGTACAGTTATTGTTCTAATAATACGGAGCCATAATGTTACATATCTTGGTCAATTCTTTCAAGCTGCTTTACAGCTTAACCACAGTTTGCAACATCAGCAGTTATTGAAATGAACTGAATCAACACAGCAAAAACCAAGATTGGGTTTGTACGGTTCATTTGAACTATAATTTAATGATTTATGTTGTGATTTTATAGAGGTACAATGTACAGATGCCTATATATTTTGCATAAAATAAGAAGATTTAATAAAGAATCTTAAACTTCCAATGTTAAACATGTTCTCGTCATTTTGCTCTTAACTGCAGTCAAAATACAAATAGGCCTATAAAATATTCATATGCATTGTGTAGCCCATTGTGGAGAGTCAGATTAGGTGCAAACTATCTATAGCAGAAACTTTTTATCTTAATAGCCTAGCACTTGTTGAATAACAAAATGTTGATTATTGGGATATCAATGGTTTTTTTGTTCGTAATTGTGTAGCTTATGGCATGACATTTCTTTTTGTAATGTTTTTGAGCGTGTTAATGGATACAAACTGCACAATTGCAGTTTATCAGATTGTTGCTATAATTGCACGATATAGGCTAGTTGAAACATTAACGCATTAAAATCGTCTGATAATCATACAGTAGTTAACATGAGCCCTTTGTAAACGATGTATTACATCATGGGCGTACGGGACACCCCCGCAGCCCCCACCCTATGATGGGCCCCGTTAAAGATTATTTACTATTTAGCCTTTGCTTTTTTTTTAGAACTGAACTCAATTGACTAAAGATGAAAATAAAGCATCCAACTGAAGCCCAAAATGCAAGCAGAATACCATAGAAAATAGTGCTAAATTACCACAAAAGGGGGAAAAAATCCACTGTTGTTTCCATCGCCGTTTGTAAGGTATAGCCAAGACAACAGCAAGCTTTGATGCGCTGTGCTACTGTTTTATTGTTAGCGGTCGTGTGCCGAGACAAATAAATATGTTCGGTCTTTGCTGCTGAGATATTATTATTATTATTATTATTATTATTATATATTGCCCAAACGTAAATACCCATACGGTAAAAAAAATATATTTTCAAATATATTTTTAAATATATTTCAAAATATACAAAAATTGGCCAAAAAATATATTTCACTAAAATATATTTTCAAATATAAATATATTTTCTAAAAATATATTTTTTGGCCATTTTTTGTATATTTTTAAAAAATATATTTTCAAATATAAATATATTTTCTAAAAATATATTTTTTGGCCATTTTTTGTATATTTTTAAAAAATATATTTTCAAATATATTTACATAAACATATTTTCTATAAATGTATTTTTTGGCCATTTTTTGTATATTTTTAAAAATATATTTTCAAAATATATTTTACAAAAGCATTTAAAAATATATTTTGCCCTACATATATTTCAACCCAAGAAAATACATTCACATGTCACATTTGAAAAACTTTTATTTGTTGTCTATAACACATGAACATTTGAATAATAATCAGCAAGGAACATACTTTACAATGTTCAAAAAATTACAATATTCAACAAATATAACTTTTTTGCTTTCAAGAAGTCTCAGTTTCCCCAGTTCAAATCCTCAAAGCCTCTTTGGACACATTTGGAAATCTCTTCTTGACTGTGAGACAAAAATGAGTTATTTTTTTAACTTAATGTTTCTAGTAAATTTTCCTTTCACCAAGTATTGACTTACTGTATATATGGCTGCCATGGTTTCCCTCGTCAAGGGCACTTCTTCTCTGTCTCTACCACTGTACTCCTACAAAAGACAAAACACAATAACTGAACATCTGTACAGGTACAGAGGGCATGCACTTTGTCTTCTAACTAGTTTAGGTTTTCCTGATATTTTTGTTTACACTGGAAATAAAACAATTACAGGTGTACTGGATTTTAAAGATATTTAATGGGCACATTTTTGGACAGTAAAGAAACTGATTATTGAGGAGAGGCCTTTCTTTACACTTCTGCATTGCATTTTCACTTTTACAAATGAAGGGATAGTGAAATATCACAAAGTCACTCATTTAAGCTAACTTAACTCAAAGGGATAATCCACCCAAAAACAGAAATTATATCATCATTTACTTACCCTCAAGCTGTTCCAGTTGATTATGACATTACCTTTTTCTGTGGAATACAAACAGAGATATTTAGAAAAATAATCCATCTCTGTGTGTTCATGCAAGAAGGTCAAAAACCAAAGTGAACATGATGGTAATCCACATGACCTCAATTGACAAATCAACTTCTTCTGAAGTGAAACAATAGGTGTGTTTGAGGAAAATACTATTATGTTAAATTTGTTACACTACAGATTTTCCAACTGTCCAATATGGGCTCAAAGTCAACATGTTGTAACTTGTGATGTGTGTTTTAAAGCTTGAGTCATTTGGAAGCACAAACCTAAAAATATTAGTATTTTTCGAACACACACCTAGTGTTTCACTTCAACTAGGGTCAAGTTGACTACTGATGTTTTTTACTCTGTGTGGTTTTTGAAGTGTCAACCTTACCCATGCACTCACAGAGATGGATTATTTTCCAAAAATCATCATTTGAAAGAAAGTCATATTCTGAGAGTATTTTAATTTTTGGGTGGAGTATCCCTTTTTTTAGTATTATCAGAAACAAAAACTTTATTTTTCTTAGCCAAAAAATAAATAATAATAAAAAAATCTGTAGTTTGGCCTTTTATATTTAAATTCAACTTTTGAATTTTGAATTCTGTTAATTTCATGTTTATTACTGTGAAGCTGTTTTGTATAAAGTGCCACAGAAATAAAGATGACTTGACTATGAACATTATCCTGTACCTGTGACTTGTGGTTCTCCAGCACAATCGTTGGGCTGGTGGGGCGGACAGCAAGTGGACAAGCGTCTTGACAGATGGGTTTTGACCCGCACCTATTCCAGACAGAAACAGATATTAACACAAGTGCAGAGAACATATCAATTCATAAATTACACAAATAAAATAATATAATTTGCTTAACAGTGCTTAATTAAAAAAAATTATTCTACTTCTTAAAATGTCTCATCATTCTCACCTTGTTGCTGTTGCATAGACCTTCTCTGCTTCTGCTATTGAAAATAAAAAGTAGATTTTTTACAGTAATGAATGACACATGTAAACCTGTAGGTCGTGACAAATAAGCATCTTCTGTTACAAGCAACTTATTGAATCACTGGCTCAACTGGATCATCGAAAACAGCTTGTCATTCAGCAGAAAGTGAATATATTATAGTAGCTAGGCTATATTAATAATGATAATAATAATAGTAGAAAAATTGAGCGCATGAAATGCCATTAATGGCAAACCAGCATATGCCTGAACTATAATAACAAGCGAATAACGTGTGCCTAATTAACAAGTTTAGTAAAACATTTAAATTTAGCAAAAAAAAACTTACATTACAGGCTCCACTATCAGTGACAGGATCACGTGAACATCATCGATCGACAACAGCAGGCAGCACAGTCTCCTAACACTCTACAGCTGAAATTTAAAAAAAAATATTAAACTTTTTTTGTGTGTGTAACGTTAGTTTTCACTAGTGTCCAAATTAAAAACAAATGACGTTAAAACGGAAATCTGAACATATCAAGTGCGTCTCCTCATGTGAGCAAATGAAACAAACGGCATTAAATTGACAAATAAAGTTAAAAAAACCTTGACAATACAACAAATTATACATTCAAAGCAGCAATTAACATTACATATGTGAAAAATGACGACTAAAAATAAAGTTATAGCTCATTACCTTTTTCTCCGTGAACTCCCGGTTGACTGACGACCGTTACAGATCAAAATGACGCGCATGCGCAGTACTCCAAAAGTCCGTGAGCGCTGCTAGTGGTTTCCCATTCAAATTACGTCACAGTTAACATCGTACATCTAGCGATTTTATTCATCTATTTATTTGTATTTGTTAAACGCTATATTACACTGACAATAAATTACAAATAAATAAATGAATTAATAAGTAATAGACTAAAACACACATTTGTGAGGTGCCATGATAACTCTGTATTTTTTGGGAAGATCATATGAACAAAGTGGTCAATGTGGAAAATATGGGGAAATTCATGTTTTTTCTGTAAGTGTTTAAAATTCTTCTAACATAATGGATAGTTTTGATTGCAAGGCTTTCTTCCACCCACATTTGCATTGTCGACTGTAAGATTGGAAATGTATTTTCTTGCACCCTGAAATATATTTTTATATATAAATATATTTTCCTGCCCCTGAAATACATGTTTAAATATATTTTAAGTATATGAAGGTTGAAACAAAATATATTTTCAGTTTCAAAAATACATTTCATTGAACTTCACTGCTTGTAACATATATTTACCATATATTTAAAATATATTTTGGCCAGATAAAATATATTTTTTTACCGTATGGGTATCCCAGTCAATAAGTCTAGAGTTAGGCTATTTCTTTATTCTTTTACTGTAAATACATGAATTTAGTTTAGGCCTATAACATTTGATGCACCGATCGAAATTACTGAAAATTTGCGGCCGAAACAGCAATTTACGCGCTTGGCTAGAAGGGAACCTTATATAGCCTAGCCTAACGCAAATTTGTGTCTAACTTAGAATTTAGACCAGCTAAAATATATTGTTAGACCAAAACATCTTATCAATTAATTAAGTAATAAAGACATGTATTTAAGAAATTTAATAAAAACAGAAAGACGTCTATTGCTTCAGCCTTATTCAAAGGCCGCGGAAACATGGTTTCGTTTGTTACACAATCCATTCCACTCCCGACGTTCTTGGTTTTCTTCCTAATTATTAAATATAGGCAATTGGTTGATGAAACATTGATTGAAATTAAGATACAATTTCTACAAAACGAAATTCACTTTAATGAAAGACTTACTATAAAACAAAACTTAATGAAGTGGTCAAACTTATGTCTAACCCGCTGCATGTCTCCCGACATTGCGCATCCGTCATGCTATTCACTTTTCATAATCAACATTGGTGACATCTTAAAAAAAATTATATTAGGCTATAGCCCAATATTTAAATATAAATATGAAACTAAATTGGTTACATTTTTATCCCTCTGGCCGACGAAAGCGCCGGCGTGTTCTGATGGATTTTCTCCTGATGACAGCTGAAACAACTTCAAACAGGCCTTCCGTCATTTTTGGCGATAGCCTACAGATTGATGCAAGACTACAAATAGTCTACTTTTATTTGTGTACGCTCACAATAACAACAAAACCTTTTGAAAAATAAAATAAAATAAATAAAAAACAGGGTGCGCTTTCAGCTGTCTCTCGGCGAGAATCTGAAACGTCTCAAAAATGAGCTTAAACTCAGCGAATAATTGTACCTAAAAAGAAAGAAATATCTCAATTCGATAATAAATTCGTAGGTCTGTGTTAAATAAGAGGCGATCTATCCGCTGGAATGTGTTGTTTCTGAATTTGATATTTGATATTTTAAGGAATAGAATACACTCCTGCATTTAAATGCGGCTGCAGGGGTTGCAGTTTTTTATGACGTTTTATTAATTCGTCCATTCTTTTTAGTTTCAATGATTTAGCTAAATCGTGCCTTAATAATGGGAGTGACTCACGTTTTACTAAAATAAAGGATATAATTCATGAAACACGCAACAATTTCTTAATCAGTGTCCAAACAGATATATTTTTCCTAAGTAGGCCTAGTTATCTGTCAAATAAAGGACAGGTAACGAATACCAAATGTGCGTGTCAAAAATGCATGCTGTTTTATTAAAGGAGTTTAAAATATAAATAAAAAATATATTTGTGATAAATATAGGCCTAATATGTGAGAGAATTGACACTTTGCATAAAGATAAATGTGCTTTGATGCATTTGTTGGATAACATGTGGTTAAAGCGCCACTCAGCGGTCAAAAGCTGCAAATGCACTTTGCGACGCGGCGGCGGCGGCAAGCGCGGCGGTAGAAACACCGTTTTGGATGGCCACCTACTGTATTTGTGTGACCGATTGTCAAGCATGTGTGGCGAACACGCCAAAGAAATTGGCTTCATAAATAACCTCTGACAATGACATCATTGGAATGCAAACTCATTAGAGGCTATAAATAGATGTGAAACAGGTGTGCCTTCAGGTTTCTTTGTCTTCAGAGACTGCATTGTGCGCTACCTCTCTCTCAAACTATCCCATAGGAGTCAGTTTTGTCAGGCAGGAGTGAAGCTTTTTCTCGTGGAAAAAAAGAAAAGAAAACAGAGTTATCATGTCAAGAGAATCCATCTAGAGATGTGTGCTGCCCTGATCATGGCCCATCTCAGAGGAGGATCCACATGAATTTTGTATTGGCTGTATGGGGGAAGATTACGCTATATTAGCCCTCGAGGGTGCAGAGTGTGAGCACTGAGAATTATTCTCCAACAAATTGCTCCGCTCCAGACTCATCATCTTTGGGGAAGAGTGAACCTGCGAGTCCTCAATGAGATCATGGGACTCTCCAATCTGAAGAGCAGGAAACGGGTCCTTCCATTTCTCTTGTCCTCTTACCAGATTGTGAGGTCCTTTGTGGAGCTAGGCGGCTGAGGCCACCCGTCAGAGTGAAGGCTCCCTCGTGGGACTTAGCTGTAGGGGATAGTCGACACCCCTTTTGAGTCACTTAGACTCTGATGTTAAGATGTTTTGTCTTATGGCAATTATGTCACAAAAGAGAATTTTTCAAACTAAGTGCTAGTAAGAGATCATTGATGTGTGAACTGAATTTGATGGCATTGCATAACAGTGAAGTTACTGAATGTTTTTTGTAATAAAAAAATCATAAAAAATATACAAAAAGACATTTTTCCAAAATATGTGTTGTAGTATAACCGGCAGGACAGCAGTGATGTGTGAACTGAATTTAATGACAGTAGCCTACTGGTTACATTGAAATTATTGAATATTTTTCATAATAAAATTCATAAATTATGATGTCTGATCTGAATTTGGATACACTACAGTCAGTGTGTAACTGAAGTTATTGGGTATTTTTGTTGTGACGCTTTTCGGGTTTTGCAATTTGCAGATAATCCCTTCAGACTCGTCTCTCAGTCGCCTGCACAAAGAGTTCAATGTATTTTATCCAGTGCGGAGGAAGGCTCGTTTTTCAGGAAAATTAGTTTGTAGCTCGTTGTCTACGATTGAAAAGAAATGTTGTTTGTGTTTTAACAACGTTTAGCTCAAGTGTTATTGAGCCGGGAAATTCGAATTTGTGAATATATTAATTTGTGAAAATATTGTGAAATATATTCGAATTTGTGAATTATTAGGTGTCTTACAAGTAAACTGTTCACTTACATACTGTATTTCTTTGCTTAAGTCCAAGTTCAAAATAAAACTATTATTAACCGCTCTATTGTTAATGTACGGACTCTGAGCTGTCTACTGCCAGCGTGAGTATTCGTCCGAACTCTCTCACAACAGGTTTTTCAAAAGAACGCACAAGTTTGCGAGCGCACGCAAAATCTTTGACATTTTTTCCCCCCTCCAATTCCATAATTTGTTCCACCACGTCCCTTTAGGTGCTCCGTAAATAGGCGCATGTGCAGCGTTTTACACGTGTCGTTCTGTATCTCGCGACACGAATAAGAGGAATATAGATTTATTGGATCTGACACAAGGCTTGTTTCAGATGCGCCTAGCCTCGCCTGAAGTTCAGCCGAGAGTAGGCGGCTGCAGTGAGGGGAGGAGTGAAAAAAGTGCAGGCAAGACGGACAATTCTCCTTTCTCGTAGTGCATCAGACACCTGCGAGATTAAGGCGGATATCGCGGGATTCACACTTGTGCGCTGTGTTGCTGATAAACTGGATGTAATTTACATTCTGTTGCTTTTATATGAAAATAAACATAATGAACAAGACACCCAAAGTACTTGTTATTTATTTCCATTCGAAGGATGTGTGTATCAATCATTTTTATTTTAATTACAGACATGTTTTTATATATTTTTTATGATAACAATCACATAACCCATAGAGAGATCACACTGTCAGAGACTTTTGGAATATTCACACATAATTTATACGCATAAAATCATGGCATTAGAGTTTTAAAATCAAACATTTTAAATCAGATCAATACATCACGGTTGTTTAAACCAATAAGCTTTAAGCTGTGTCGTCAGCAAGTCGTTTCCCATCGTGCTTTTGGTCAGCGCAGTCGGTGGAGAGCAACTGTGCTCGACTGCAGAATCCGATGAGGCCGCCTCGCCCTCGCGAGAGGTTTTTGACACACGTCAGCATGACATCAGAGCAAGGCGGACCACCCTCGGACACATTTCTAACCGGCATGCATCTCGCGGTGATCACCATTGATCGGTTCTGCGCAGAATTTGCTCATCTCAAACAAGCCTACAGTTTGGACTTTGGAGTTGGTAATGGTAGGTGCAGTGTGGGGGTGTTGGCAGACAGTCTATATACAATATTTTAGGTTCTTGGACCTCAGAAACGAACGTACAACAGAAAACGGTGCGTGCGGCGGTTTCCACGCAAAACTGGCATTTTTCAATATGTACGTGATCAGTGATCAAATCATGTCAGGTGTCCAGACAGCTCGTGTACGCAAGTTTTTGAATTTGTGTGAACTTGCGTGCAGCATAGTAAATCTGTTGGATAATTGTAATGAGAACATTTTAATCATTTATTTTACTGACAATCAACCGAAGCAGTCGATCATAAAAATTAGAATGACAAATTAAAATTAGATTAGAAGATGGGTGTTTGTGACCCATTAAAAATAATACAATTTTTTTTTTTCCCAGGGTTTAGCTTTATTTACATGCGCAAATAGCAGCATAAACAAAAGAACATGAGGATTCACACATTAGGCTTGTTTGAGATGAGCAAATTCTGCGCAGAACCGATCACCGGTGATCACCGCGAGATGCATGCCGGTTAGAAATGTGTCCGAGGGTGGTCCGCCTTGCTCTGATGTCATGCTGACGTGTGTCAAAAACCTCTCGCGAGGGCGAGGCGGCCTCATCGGATTCTGCAGTCGAGCACAGTTGCTCTCCACCGACTGCGCTGACCAAAAGCACGATGGGAAACGACTTGCTGACGACACAGCTTAAAGCTTATTGGTTTAAACAACCGTGATGTATTGATCTGATTTAAAATGTTTGATTTTAAAACTCTAATGCCATGATTTTATGCGTATAAATTATGTGTGAATATTCCAAAAGTCTCTGACAGTGTGATCTCTCTATGGGTTATGTGATTGTTATCATAAAAAATATATAAAAACATGTCTGTAATTAAAATAAAAATGATTGATACACACATCCTTCGAATGGAAATAAATAACAAGTACTTTGGGTGTCTTGTTCATTATGTTTATTTTCATATAAAAGCAACAGAATGTAAATTACATCCAGTTTATCAGCAACACAGCGCACAAGTGTGAATCCCGCGATATCCGCCTTAATCTCGCAGGTGTCTGATGCACTACAAGAAAGGAGAATTGTCCGTCTTGCCTGCACTTTTTTCACTCCTCCCCTCACTGCAGCCGCCTACTCTCGGCTGAACTTCAGGCGAGGCTAGGCGCATCTCAAACAAGCCTATCGTCACATAACGCACTTGCAGCGCTTCTGTGAATGTGAATGCGTGTTTTATTTCTTGTTGCATTTACACGGCTAACCAGTAGATGTCCTCAGCATGCTAATGTAGTCAGTGAATTTACCTGATAGTATAGTGGAATAAAAACAATCCCTATCTTTTTCACTGCAAATTCAAAGGAAGCAAGACAAAGTTGTCGAAACTGACTGGACACCTGAGGTAATTTTATATTACACTGTTTGCTATAGCATCTAATTTTTGACTTGTCAGAGTCAGACAGCAGCGGCTTTTTCTTGATCTCGGCGATTAAAGGGTTAGTTCATCCAAAATTGAAAATTTTTACTCACCCTCATGTTTTTCTACACCCGCTGACCTTCGCTGATCTTCGGAACACAAATTAAGATATTTTTGATCAAATCCATTCGCTCAGTGAGGCCTGCATTGACGGCATTATTGCTGTGTTATCACTATTTCAATGCCCAGAAAGGTATTAAAAATATATTTAAATCAGTTCATGTGACTACAGTGGTTCAACCTCAATATTATAAAGCGACGAGAATACTTTTTGTGCACCAAAAATAACAAAATAGCGACTTTATTCCAGTGTCCACTGAAGGGCGATTTCAAAACACTGCTTCATCAAGCTTCGAATCAGAGGTTTTGAACCAGAGGTTCGGAGCGCGTATCAAACTGCCAAAGTCACGTGAACTATCGGTCTTTGTCAGGTGACGTCACACTCGTGAAAACTGAAGTGCATTATGGGTGTCGCCGCCATTTGTGAGGTATCCAAACAATCTCTGTATCAGTGCAGAGTTGTTTCTTCTTTGGCTTCTTTTCATTGTAAAAATGGCACACTTTTGTTGTGTGAAAAGCTGCAATAATATGTCCCACGATAGAAAATGTCAAAAACTTTACTACGAGATTAGATTTAGTCGGTTTCCTACTTGAAAAAAGGCTGTAGCCTACGGAGAGTATGTAGAGGCAGTAACAGAGGCGCCGGATCGCATGGGTTGCCGCGGTGAGATGCAAAACATCACTTTCGTCAAGATATCTCCATTCACGTATGCTTGCTCTCTACATTTTCACAAAGGTGAGTTAGAGATTTCTGTTTTCTAAAGTAGCAAACGTTATAGCAACGCACTGTTTTGGATTGTATGTGCTATGAAACAATAGTCAATTTAAACTGAATCCCTTTACTTGAATATGTCTACATTTTTTTTTTATTCTTAATTTTGCTAAGGCATTTTTATTTGATATACTTAAGGTACGACATTTTTGCTCTGTATCCATATGCTGATTCTAATTTTCTGACTACTTTTTACAGCTGTGGTCTTATGTTATGTAGCTAAAAACCTTCTGATTTCATTGCAGATCAGCCTGCTGGGGGGAAAAAAAAAAAATCATTCTGAAAGTGATTCCAAAGATATTGTTACTCTATATCATTATTGAAGTCCCCCTGTAGTAAATTATACTTTAAATGTAACTTTTTTTTTTTTTTGCATGTTTGTCACACTTTAATGTTTCAGATCATCAAACAAATTTAAATATGAATCAAAGATAACACAATTAAACACAACATGCAGTTTTTAAATGAAGGTTTTTATTATGAAGGGAAAACAAAATCCAGACCCACATGGCCCTGTGTGAAAAAGTGCTTGCCCCCTAAACCTAATAATTGGTTGGGCCACCCTTAGCAGCAACAACTGCAATCAAGTGTTTGCGATAACTTGCACTGACCCAGTTAAAGCGCTGTGGAGGAATTTTGGCCTACTCATCTTTGCAGAATTGTTGTAATTCAGCCACATTGGAGGGTTTTCGAGCATGAACCGCCTTTTGAGGTCATGCCACAGCATCTCAATAGGATTGAGGTCAGGACTTTGACTAGGCCACTCCAAAGTCTTCATTTTGTTTTTCTTCAGCCATTCAGAGGTGGACTTGCTGGTGTGTTTTGGATCATTGTCCTGCTGCAGAACCCAAGTTCACTTCAGCTTGAGGTCACGAACAGATTGCCGGACATTTTCCTTCAGGATTTTTTGGTAGACAGCAGAATTCATGGTTCCATTTATCACAGCAAGTCTTCCAGGTCCTGAAGCAGCAAAACAGCCCCAAACCATTACACTACCACCACCATATTTTACTGTTGGTATAATGTTCTTTTTCTGAAATTCTGTGCTACTTTTACGCCAGACGTAATGGGACACACACCTTCCAAAAAGTTCAACTTTTGTCTCGTCAGTCCACAGAGTATTTTCCCAAAAGTCTTGGGGATCATCAAGATGTTTTCTTGCAAAACTGAGACGAGCCTTTATGTTCTTTTTGCTCAGCAGCGGTTTTCGTCTTGGAATGCCATGCAGGCCATTTTTGCCCCGTCTCTTTTTTATGGTGGAGTCATGAACACTGACCTTAACTGAGGCAACTGAGGCCTGCAGTTCTTTGGATGTTGTTGTGGGGTCTTTTGTGACCTCTTGGATGAGTCGTCGCTGCGCTCTTGGGGTAATTTTTCTCTCGGCCGGCCACTCCTGGGAAGGTTCACCACTGTTCCACGTTTTCGCCATTTGTGGATAATGGCTCTCACTGTGGTTCGCTGGAGTCCCAAAGCTTTAGAAATGGCTTTATAAACTTTTTCAGACTGATAGATATCAATTACTTTCTTTCTCATTTGTTCCTGAATTTCTTTGGATCTCAACATGATGTGTAGCTTTTGAGGATCTTTTGGTCTACTTCACTTTGTCAGGCAGGTCCTATTTAAGTGATTTCTTGATTGTGAACATGTGTGTCAGTAATCAGGCCTGAGTGTGGCTAGAGAAACTGAACTCAGGTGTGATAAACCACAGTTAAGTTATGTTTTAACAGCGGGGGGCAAGCACTTTTTTCACACAGGGCCATGTGGGTTTGGATTTTGTTTTCCCTTCATAATAAAAACATTAATTTAAAAACTGAATGTTGTGTTTACTTGTGTTATCTTTGATTCATATTTAAATGTGTTTGATGATCTGAAACATTAAAGTGTGACAAACATGCAAAAAAATAAAAAATCAGGAAGGGGGCAAGCACTTTTTCACACCACTGTATATTTTTATCGTTACCTTTATAGTTATTGTTCTTGGTGTGTGAATGGGCCTAAAGTATTTGTTGTTGAGGGAATTACAATAGGCCTATGAATGTTTCGTTTTGTTTCGTTTACCTGTATAAGCCTATATAAATTAATTTAATTGCGTGTGTAACGAAGTTCGTAAATGGGAAGAAGGAGGCGGGAACCGGCGAACGTTCAAACAAAGTTTAATTCCAAAATAAACAAAGAAAACGAAAGTAATGCCGGCAGACGTCCGCGAGGGTCTGCCGGCATTACTTTCGTTTTCTTTGTTTATTTTGGAATAAAAAAACCACACAAACATAACAAAACATAAAATAAAGTTAAGGCCTGGTCCTCTCTCGTCCTTCACTGTAGTCGCTCCTCCTTTTATGCTCCCGGAGCTCCTCCGTGAGGGACTCAAGGCCGGTGCGCCTCCCAGGTGAAGCTCATTAACACTCGCGCCACCGGCCTCGCGCCGTTCCCTCACGGCTCTCGCCCGCCCTGGTCGCCACATACCCCCATCGCCCCTCGCAGGCCGGGGGGTACTCCCGAGACTGCGCTCTACTCCCCCCCCGGGGCCTGTCTCGGCGGCCGCAGCACCTGGGGGTAAGGACAGACGAGACGAGAGAAAGGAGACGGAAGCAAGGGGAGCGACAGGACGAGAGAGGGGAGAGAGGAAATAGAAAAAAAAAATTCTTGGTCCGGTTCCCCGACACACTGCCGCTCGGTCCTCAGCCTGCCAAGAGGCTCTTCTTCGCGGTGCCATGCAGTGGCACTGGACGCTTGGTGGACGGCCCGATCCTCGACCGCCTCCTGGCGGCCGGCGATGGCTCCTCCGACTGAGGGCAGCCGGCAGCGAGTCCCCCGTCCCCTGCTCCTCCCCTTCATGGCGGACGGCAGCAGGCTCCGGCCCACGGCAGACGGCGGCGACTCCTCCGCTCCCTCCAGGTCCAGGACGGCAGCCACCCCACCTCGTCCCAGGAGCACGGCATCCGGGTCTCCGTCCCACCTTTCACAAGGCTCCAGCACCACCGCCTCGGGCAGCCTCTCGCGGTCTACACACACTCCCGCGCTGCCCGAACTCCGCAGCACCGCGATCCCCCTCAGCAGCGAGGGCTCTTCGACAGCATGTCCCTCCTTCCTCCCGGGTTTCGGCACCAATGTAACGAGGTCAGTCAATGTGGGAAGAAGGAGGCGGGAACCGGCGAACATTCAACAAAACTTTAATATAAAATAAACAAAGAACAAAACGAAAGTAATGCCGGCAGACCCTCGCGGACGTCTGCCGGCCACACAAACATAATAAAACATAAAATAAAGTCCAGGCCTGGTCCTCTCTCGTCCTTCACTGTAGTCGCTCCTCCTTTTATGCTCCCGGAGCTCCTCCGTGAGGGACTCAAGGCCGGTGCGCCTCCCAGGTGAAGCTCATTAACACTCGCGCCACCGGCCTCGCGCCGTTCCCTCACGGCTCTCGCCCGCCCTGGTCGCCACAGCGTGCATTTACGAGGTTAATGCTAAATCCAGTAGCCACTGGTAGTCCTCTAGCTGGACATATTCTGCATGTTTTGAAAGCTTCAGAAAATCTTTGATTTAAGGCAACAACTCTGAGAATCATGCTAAAAATTTACCTCTACTCAGCCATCTATCATCCGTGTGCAGCAACAGGTCTGTGTGTTCTGCACCGGTCTCCTCCAAATGAGCACGGAATAACCTTCTCTGTAGAGTCCTGGCCCGAACGGAACACACAATCTTCATTGCAACATCCGTCACTTCTTTCATGTTTAAAATCTTACCACATAATGCCTGCTGGTGGATTATACAGTGGTAATTAAGGTAGTCCAGGAAATTTTCACTCTGTTTGCACAATGCAATGAACCCGCTAGTACGGCCCACCATTGCTGGAGCGCCGTCCATTGTGATAGATATGAGTTTGAAAAGGGACAATTGGGTCTTGTTGACAAATTCAATGAAAGCTTGGAAAATATCTTTGCCTCTAGTGTGTCCTTTCAATGACAAAATAGTGACCAGCTCTTTTGCACCCATGTCTCCAAAAACCATTCTTGTTCATCACAGCACCAAATACTAAATACTTAAAGACTTAATAGGCTATTTATTTTCAAACTTAAATATTTTTTAAATTTTAATCTGGACCGCAACATGCCCATAATGATTGAAAATGTTCTGATTTGTTATTGTTCAGAAACACTTAGTGACATAAGGCTTCATCGGTTAACATGTTCATTACAAAACTGACAATGACAAATACTTATAAAGCATTTATTAATCCTAGTTAAAGTTAATTTCTTAGTTAAAGTTTAATAACATTACTAAAATCAAAAGTTTTAACTATTATTTAATGGACCTGAGCTAAAACTAACAACGATCAGTTGTGTTTCTTAACTTACATTAGGCTAACAAAAAAATAATACCTTCTGTACTTGCTCATTCTTAATCTTAGTTAATGCATTAACTAATATTAAATAATGAGACCTTATTATAAAGTGTTAGCTTTTGTTCTTTATAATTATTTTGCACTTTAATCTGTTTGAAACATTTTACTTTTTTTGTGCATTGCATTATTGTATTTAAATTTTCAGAGTTCTTTTTGTTATAAGAAAAAGAGTTCTTAAATCTGTAATACTATATACCGTGATAAAAGCTTCAGCAATAATCGCAACATGAAATTTTGATACTGTCACATGCCTATCGTTTCATTTAGTTTACTCCTTGCTTATATAGTGCACACATTTGCCATGCACTATATAGGGAGTACAGAATCCGTAAACAAGGGAGCGATTTTGGATACAGCAACGGAGTCAACAATGAGAGTTGATTCCTGTGGTGGGGTTGACCCCGACTCTGGGGCTATTCAGAGTTGAGGAATCAGCAATCAGACCAACATTTTGAGCATCTCAATACATTTTCCTCACCTTATCAGCCTTTATGCCGTGAAGCAGTTTGATTCTGCTTTCACCAAGGGAGGTCAAATACAAAATATGTTTTTTCTTGGGATATATCTTCTGTCAAGGATCAAGAATTAATGAGTCAGTCTTGATTTAAGTCTTTGTTGTTTACAGAGAAGGATGAAAAAATGGAATAAACCAGGAGTGTCCAGTGGCTAATCTCATTAACTGACCCCACCAGCACATCATGTCTCTGGATCCATCTACAGTATACAGGTATATAAAAATGGTGTTCCAATATAAGATAACTAAATTATCTGAGAACATAAAAAGCTACTTATATGGCATTGTGGCATATTTTTTTTACAGTTTTCATTGAACTGGCCTTCCTGTTTCAAATATTTGTAGCTTGATATGAATCCAGGACAAACGCCCTGTCTGCATAATTTCTAACAAGGTGGGTAATGTGCGCATTAATGACATGTGGTCACAAAGAATGAATGCAAGACAGACTTTCAAGTAGAACTGTAGGACTACATAATATTTAAGAGTCCGTATAAAATTATAAATGCAATAACATGACAATGAACCATAGGAAATCTTTTGAACATGCATATCACGAACCTCACTTTCAAGTTCAAGTTTAAGTTATCAAGTTTCTCCCCAGGTTTTAGATGTTCCAAATCCCATGTAAAGATCTTGTATGGGCTGACTTTTATTGCAAAGCCATATGTCTTGCAACACTTCAGAGAGACATATAAGCAACACATGGTTTCATTCATTGAAACCTCATACAAAAAAGTTATTTTCATGTAGGATATATAAATTATAATGTAGGAGAATACATACAACACATCTCTGAAGAACAGGGTGCTTAGATGGGTGGCTGTATGGCATGACCAGAGGCAGCATGGAAGGTGGGCTGGGGTGCAAGGCCAGTTAAAGGTGGAGCAGGACTGACATTAGCAGATTGGTTGGCTGTAGGCTGGGGGGCAATGCAGGCAGCAGAAATGAATTTGGAAGATGCTGGTTCAGTAAGTGTTTGTGAGGTGAGCGAGGTGCTTGTAGAGCAGGACACTGGGCAGGTGTAAAACAATATATTATTTATATTGTAATGTGTTGTAAACAGTTGTTACATCATAATTGTTATATCTTCCTCATTTGAACTTGAATGAGCAGCAATAGTAAAGCACAGACATTTCAAAATAAGAGTCAGACTGTATTTCGGCCTGCTCATTAATCAAAGTCAAGTAGTATGTATATCTCTCCCCCTGTTTGTACAAACCAAATTTAATATATTTATGTAATTATTTCCATATATGTATTTTAACTTGATTCAAAGTAAACTGTTGTAGCTTTAGGAAGGAAAGACTAAGAACATTATTTGACACATATTATTCAATATAAAGGGTTATTATAGTTAACTAAAACCATTAAAAAAAAACTTTCATTGCTTGAAATAAATGTTAATACTGAAATAAAAATGTATACAAACTAAACTGGTAGTTTTTCAGTTTTACAGGCAAGACATCTCTCAGCCATTGCATCTCTCCAAGTGGACCCTTATACATTTGCTTCTGAACATCTAACCACTTTTGGTGAACATAAGACCCTGACATAAAGACATAAAGCTATTATAGAAGTTGAAAGAAACAATTCAAATCAGGGGACTGTTTTAACAGTGTCTGCAAGGACAAGATTACAGATTGCAATTATTATTATTTTTTTTTTATGTGCAGCTTGTCAGAGCTGTACGGCTCTGTGATCAGTAGTAAATGCTTTTCCATCTGAAAGCTAGAGGGCACACATCTGAAAGCACACGTCATTCCAGGAAATCCTATACTATCGCTGTAGCTGAATAAACAGAAGATTGAAACGCCTTGATTGATTAAACATGACTAATAAACACACAGCTGCCTTATTCTGTGTAAGAAGCCACATCATCTCACAGAAGGATGCTCAAATGAAGTGAGTTTGGAGTAAAAACATGTTATTAAATGTTGTCTTTTGTCGGAAAAGATGTTAATAAATGCTTCTCATGTCTGGAAAGATGTTTGACGCATGTTGCTTTTTCAAATGCACATTACAAGCGACTCAATCTCGCAGTGCTTTCAGATGGATTTGCATTTGTAGCCATACTTCATTGACAAGCCGCACATAAAAAAAAAAATAATCGCAGTTTTGCTATTTCATAATTGCACTAAACCAAATTAACACCGCGTTTAAGTGCGACTTCAATGTTATTTTTCTAATGCCGCAGCCCTAGTAGTACCTCACTACCCTAAACTTTTCCTCCTTCTTACTAACATCTTTTATTTAATCTAGCATGATACTAAAAGACTTGCTTTCTTTAATCTCCCTGATTATCATCAATCATTTTGGTAAGACAATCCAGTGTTTCATTTTGTATGTTTCATCTTTCTTTTAAGACTAAACAACCTGTTTAGTGATAATCTCCATTATACCAATGACCCTTATTACAATCTGTGTCTCTGTGGCCTCTCTTAGCTATATTCTGTGCTGCTGTGAGGAGCAATACCTCATCAACTGTTGTCTTGATCAGTTTATTGTACTCATTATTTAAATAGCTTAGGAAAGAAGAGCTGGTTGCATCTAATTGTTTGTATTCTGTCTATGTTAGTATTGCATTGACGTGAGATTCTGATTTTGCATGAGCTGCAAGCCATACATTTTTGTAAGTAGCCTTTTTCCAGTTGATATTAATTTACAAATTCAATATCTAAACATCTACTGAAAACACTTTTAGGACAGTTAGCTAGTTTTGCAGGTTTTCTCTGACTCTTTTAGCTCTTGCCTCTCTGTCTTTTCTCTGCTTTACCACAATCTGTGTTCTCCTCTTGCTCTTTCTAGCCCTCGGTCCACCATCTTTTTTATTAAAAAAAAAAAAAAAAAAAACATTACTGGTGTGCATCTTGAGACAAAACAATGGCACTTGGCACATATTTTAAGATTTGTGAAACCGGGGGCTGGAGTATTATTAATCTACCAAAACTAATCGTGATCAATCAAAATGTGAACTACTGAAATGGTGAATTAAATGTAACCAGGTGGAATTTCAATGTATAACCATTAAAAAAAAAAAAAAGAAAGAAAGAAAAGAGTACTCCTTTAACAGAACGGGAGCTGAATATGACATGTTAGGAGTGCAACACAGAAGGACAAAGCTTGCACAATGCATGGAAGACGAATCCTCTAGTGCAGTGGTTCTCAAACCTGTCTAGGACTGCAACTAACAATTATTTTGATAATCAATTAGTTGGCCAATTTTTTTTTTTTTTCCCAATTAATCGGATAAATTTATTTTTATTTTATTGACAAAAAACACATTATTGCACATCCTGCCCAGTGTACTTCAAACAAATGTGCCAATTGAATGCTATGAAAACATACAGTACTTAATTTATTAGACTACCTGTCATAATAAAGAGAGAGCACAAATATTTTAGGAATCGATCAAAAACTTGTTTAAAGCTAAAAGTGGTATTGTCATTTATTAGGAAAATAACAAACAGAAACAACTAAATAGTTTCTAAATGATATTCACACATAATATCCCCCCAAAAAAATAATAATAATAATTAACAGTCTCTGTTGTTATTGACTGTAATTGGGCATCTGAAAAAACAACTATAAAGTGTTTTACTTTTTTTGTGCCTTTCTTGTAAAACAGTAAAATCAAAAAATCATGGATAACAACAATAATTATATTGTAGCTTTAGAAATACTGCTGTGACTAAAGAGCTTACACATACTGGTGGATTAACCATTACAGAAACATGAAAAATGATTTTAGTTAGCACCAATACATATAGTTTTGGACAGCTGTGGCACAAACCTTACATTGGGTGGCAGAGGTCTAATAAATGTGTTAAGTACTGTATATAGTAATAAAGATAGTAATAAAGATAAGGAAAAGTAAGTAGATAGTAATTGTAGATAGTAATAAAGATAAGGAAAAACACAAACTCAGTGTTAACCAGCAGGCAAGATAAAAGTTCTGCAGGAACACACATTCACTCTGGACACAATCACCTCTTACTGTCATTTCTTTATCCTGTAAATAGGTCATAAGAAACGTCTTACATTTATATTCAATTAGTTCCCCCTTTATAGTTCATAAAATACTTGAATGACATTTTGACATTTAAATCTAAATTTAACTTTGAACAGATATTTCAGCAAAATGAATATTTTTGTACTAATTATTAATTGTCCTCTCTCCCGCGTTCCGTCTCTCTGACGCGGATGCGCTCGCCGGCGCTCATTCAGTAAAGTTTGAAGTTTAATGCAGACTGTCAAGATGAGCCTTCATGGAAAATTTAAATGCTCGCATGAATTTGTAACATTTACAGATAAGGATATAGACGTAGAATGAACGTGTTGCGCTGAGGACGCACATGCATCTGTCAAAGCGCCTGACAGGGCATTATGCTAATGCATTAGCTTGAAGCTTAAAATAAAGAGTTCTCATGTTTTGGGCAGTTTTAATTATGTGCCTTTCCTGCAGCTGCTCATTCTGTTTCCTCCACTATTTTTATATGCATTTTTGTCCATAGAAATGTGTTATCCAGTGCTGTAATTTGACGTGACTGGCGGAAGTCTTCTGTGCATGGTGGGCAGACCCGACTAATCGATAATGATAATTTTTGTCTATGATTTTCATTATTGATTACTATCGATTTTCTCGAATAGTTGTTGCAGCCCTAAACCTGTCCTGGAGGACCCCCAGCCCTGCACATTTTGTATGTCTCCCTCATCTACCACACCTGATTCAACTCATGTGCTCATTAGTAGAGACGGCAAGAACTAAATTGGGTGTGTCAGAAATAGGGAGACATACTGTATAAAAAGTGCAGGGCTGGGGTCCTCCAGGTCTAGTGGATCGAGATGTGTATCTTTTTTGGTTAAATTCAGTGTCTACAGTAAGTGAGTAAATGTGATGATAATCTGGTGTAATAGGCTGTGTTCATTTCATCCTGTGAATGTAAAATGTGTATTTTATTGTTAGGGTTCTGGATGGTCGAAGATTGTATGTCATGCATGTGAGATTCTCTGTAAAACTGAATTAGGTAAACCTGAAAACCAAGCAGGATGCCTTCCCACTTCCGTGAATGGATGAGAGTTTCAATGTGTTACAAGGTGCTCGGTTCTCTAGTATTGACCTGGCCAGTAGTTATCACCCAGCTTTAGAAGAAAAGGATTGGCACAAGACAGCCTTTACCATACCATTCGGGCTGTACAAAATTCTGAATATGCCGATGGGGGTGTGCAAAGGGCCTGCAACTTTCCAAAGATTGATGCAAATGACCATAAGTGACCACTGACGTTTTTGGGACATCAGGTAGCCACTGAGTGTATAGCCATCGACCCTAACAAGATTTCGGCTGTGAAGCAGTGGCCGGTATCCAATACTTTGAAAGCTCAGAGGTCATTCCTTGGGTTCTGTGGGTATTACAGGAGATTTTTCCATGGCTTTTAGAAAATTTCAGGGCCGCTGCATGATTTAGGGACCTTCAGCTAAAGCTAAACAAAAGGGGTTGAGGCCTGAGTGTCAGGCATCCTTTGATGCTTTGAAGGAGAAACTGACTAGTGCACCTGTGCTCGGATTTGCTGATTTCTCAGCTCCATATCCTCTAGTCTGACGTGAGCAATCAATGCTTAGGAGTGGTCCTAATGCAGCAGCAAGAGGGAAAGAGATGGGTGATCTCTTATGCAAGCCAAAGGTTGCAGAATGCTGAAAGGAATGACAACAATTATAGCGGCAAGAATTTGGAGCTGCTGGGCCTCAAGTGGGCAATAACTAAAAAGTTCAGGGGCTATCTGTTGGGATCCAAATTTACTGTCATCACGGATAATAAGGAGCCCTGGAACTGGCATTTGATTTCGATGTCTAGTATCGCCCGAGGTCATATCGTGGATGCATTGTCTAGGCAGCCCTTCGTAGGGGAGCTAGTGGTAGACATGGAAGAAGCCAAATATGATGGTTGTGTGACTATTTGTAGCATGGTACAAAGTGGGACTGCTGTAGAGTTGGTTCAAGCTGGAATAGGGAGATAGGAGTTCCAGCAGATATTTCAAAGTCAGGATTTGGTGTTGAAGGTGTCCAGGGTCTTTTGGAACTGGAAACGTCAACCTGCTGGTTTAGAGGTGCCAAACCCTGTCAAAACCCATATGATCTTTGCTGAAGCAGTGGACCCAAGAAAACGAAAAGGAGGGACTGTTGTATCGGGTACTGGAGGCTGTACGTCATGGTAAATGCCTTCAATTGTTAGTCCCCGACTGCTTGAGAAACCAGGTGCTTGAGAGTGTGCAATGGGACATTAGGGGACTGAAGTACGGAGTTCCGGAACGTCTACATTCAGACCAGGGGCGTAATTATGAGAGCGAGGTAACTACAGAATTGTGTAAGCTATATGGGCCCAAGAAATGCCATGAAGTGCCCCATCATCCAACTGGAAATGCCAAGTGTGTGCATTTTATCTTCATTAGCTCCTTCGAACACTTCCTCCAGAGACCAAGCAGAGGTGGCCTGAACATCTGGCAGAGCTTGTCCATGTGTATAATGTTACCCATATTTGACAACAGGGTATTTCCCTTTCAATCTGTTGTTTGAGGTGGACCTTCATTTGCTTGTGGACAAATTGGTGGGATGAAAATCAGGGGTTAAGCCAACTCATGACTGGTTAGGAGTGCATCAACGATGGTTGAAAAAAGCTTGTGTGTGCCAAGGACTGTGCTGAGAAGAAGGCAGTGGAGCGAATTGAGTTTTGTCAGGATAAAATGTTTTGTCTGTCCATTGAGGTTGGTCAGATCGTATAACCTGAGAAATTGACCCCTGGGAAGGGATAATCCAGGATGCTTGGTGTCCAACCCAATACTGGATGATTCAAGGGACTCTCATACAGTGGAGCCAGTGGAAGGAGGACACATCAAGAAATTGGGTAAATTGGGTGGATCTCAGACCCTGTCTGTATGTTCCTTCTCCAGTAGATCACAAGAGGAGTGTAAGGCCTAGGGTGGAAGTGGATGAGGTACCAACGGTGGATGTCGACGATCGAGTTTAGAGGAGTGTGTAATGCTTGTGGAGTGTGCTGGGCAAGTGAGTTGAGGCAAGTCTCACAAGGATTGAAACTGATGCTGAAGAGGAGATGAGATCTCCAGAAATATCTTCTTTTGATCCTAAGGTTCCAGCTGGATTGGAGCTTGGGGAAGGGTCTCGGGAAGTTTGGGTTCCTTTGGTGTGTACAGTGGTCATCTCAAGTAAATTTTAGCATGCTATGATCAACTTAAATCATATAAAACATAATTTCCCAATAACAAAATTGTGGCCAGTGAAAATGCTGAGTGGCTTGTAACTTTGGAAAACCGCTAGCTACAGTGGCTGGTGAGCAGAAAGGAACATGTAAGGAACATAATTAGTAACCGTAGAAACAAACGAGAACATACTTAGAAACCAAGGAAACAGGAAATAAACGGAATAAAAGATAAACCAGGAACAACAACAAAAAAAATATCAAAATAGTTCTTTAGAACAGATGTTCTAAATTTTAATGTTATTTTTTTTAAAACATTAAAAAAAATCTTGCCTATCCCAAATTTTTTGAACAGTGCATGTGCGTGCACACACACGTTAGGTTTTCATTATTTATGGGGACATTCCGTAAATATAATGATACATAATTATACTGTACAAACTGTATATTATATCCTCTAAACCTCTGCCTACCCTTAAACCTACCCATCACAGAAAACTTTCTGCATTTTTACATTTTCAAAACATATCACTTATGATTTATAAGCTGTTTTCATAGGGATCACAAAATATACCCAGAAGGACAAAGATTTTGCATATTGCCATCTTTGTAGGTACATTTTGTCTCAATAACGTAGGATTTACCAGGATCGCACACACACACACACACACACACACCAAAAACATCACTTATTATGATTTTTAAGCAGTTTTCCTGATGGGGACCAAAAAGAATATCCCCATAAGGTCAAGGATTTTGGATATTGCCATCTTTGTCCCCATAACGTAGGGAATACCTGAAACACACACACAAATATATTCATCACCTTGTAAATCCTTACATCATTGACCCAAATAACACCAATAAATAGTCCTTACCAATGTTTAAACCAATGTTCAAAGCCAGTGAATGTGTGGTGTGCCCTTGAAGAACAACATGGATAACCTGTGAACCCCTGTCAAATTTATTCATGATAAATGCCTGTCTATATCAGCCTGTCATTGTTACTAACACCTGTACGTTTTTCACTTGCTTGACTCATTTATTGAAATGCTGGTCCCTATGGTGACAGAAAAAATAAAACATGTTTGTTCCTGATCTTATGTGGCATACTGGCAATGATCACTCAGTGAGTGGGTGTATGAATGGGTTGGTTTGTTCGTTAAAGTCCACCTTGTTATCTGCTTAAATGCCATCGTATTTCAATGTAAAGGTATTTCAGAAAATTGTGCATAACATAGTTTGCACTCAATTTAGTTTTAGGTCCGTCTGACAGATCTTACAATGGAGAATACAATTATTGGCTCCCTTGAATATTATGCCTTGACATTACAATCTTACCACAAGGGGGCAGGACAATGCCACAAACCTTCTTTTTTGAGCTCTACGTATCAAAGCCTTTACTTCAGGAGGACAATTTAGATTTACCATATATTTTACCTAAAGCTAAAATATAATAATAATAATAATAATAATAATAATAACAGAACAATAGGTCAAAATAACTGAACTACAATTACATATCTGGTCCTAAAAAATCACATGCAATTAAAACTAGTATTGCATAGCAAAGACCAAAAAAATACAGAAAAATCTGAGGCAAGGGCTTTATAATTTCTAACGCAGCAAGATTTTGACTTGCTAACATAGATGATTGCTATAGAGCCATGTGTCAACATCTGGCTGGCGGTGCAGCTTTTTACAGTGTTAACCCGCTCAGCTCTCACCAAACTGAGAGACTGGGCCATAAAGGACAGCCTGTGTCTGATTTAAAAGGGGAAAGCAGCAGGTGTGATGACCGCTGTAACGTTCTTCTAATGACTCTGCTGAGTTATGGCTTTATTATAGCTGTTATTTTGCTGTATCCCTATCAAAACACACAGGCCAAGCCACCTGCCTTATCAGCAGTCGTATATAAAAACTAAAAAAAAAAAAACGATATGGGCATTACAAGAGAATATTCAAGGAAGTGTAGCACAGACACTAGCTATACAGTATGTCCCATTAAAAGCAAAATGAATAATTTAATGATCATTTTGCCTTTTACCTTATGATTTGGCTTGGTTAGATGTGTTATCAGTAAATTGAGTTATCAATTTTCAATTTTCAATTTTTTTTTTTTTTGTATAGTGAGTAGTGAATGATATGCGGAAAATGATCTCAGACATGACTCTTCTCTGTGGAATGGCATTTATACCGGTAGAAATAAGGCTAATTATACTGGATTGATTCACTAGCCTCACACTGAAAATGCTTAGATCCACAGACATCAAACAACAAGTGCTCTTGTCTTGGAGTGCAATATGCATTTAGTCAGAAGATCCTTCTGCAAATAGTTTTTGTCACACCCAGGCAAGCAATGACTTCAAGCATTTCTGGTACTCCTTCATCAAACGTGTGGCTCTACAGACCATCTATTCTGAGTAATCAGAAATATATTCAAAATGAAGTTAAATGCTTGATAATCTTCATTGATCTTTTAAAAATATTCATACAAAACATTCAGACATTGCAGATTTTATAGTGTTTTAGTGTTTCTCTATTTTGGTGTCACCCTCAAATCTGATTTTACAGCAAGATTTTAAACTGCATCCACATTAGTTGTTCTTTACAAATTAAGCATAATTAGGACACTTTTTAATACAAATTAATGAGCCAGTTGTAAAATAACTACATGCCAAACTTATGCACTTCAGAACTTATCAATATAGATTGCGGACAAATATCAATATAGATGCCACTAAACTGAATTCCTTTTAATTAAGAATCTGGGCAAAAGGGATGAAGTTCAATTTTGCATCTTGCCTATATATTATATTCTTCATATTGAATATATGAAAGAGATGTTTGCTGTGGGATTTTGGCCTGATGTTCAGAGCACACTCCAGAACAATATGCATTAATGAACATCACATAAATGTAACACATTTAGCCAAAATATCCCTGCTGGTTGACCAAAAGAAAACCCTACACTAAACCAAAAAAAAAAAAAAAAAAAATGGTTTATGTTCTGCTTTGGCTATGTTTCATTGTGTTTTGGTTCTGTCTTCCTTGTTTGCCTGTTTGACCCAGTTTCTCAGCTTGTTTGATTATCATTCCGTTCACTGGTTTACTCATTAATTATCTCATTAGTTCCTCTCTATTTACACTTCCAGTTTGGTTTTCGTTTCTTTTGTCGGGTGTCATACTTGCTATGTGGATGTGTTAGCACCGTTATTCAGCCCTGAATATTTTCATGAGTATAGCACCCATGCGTTACAAAACACCAGACCCAACAGCGACAAGTTTTCTGGCATTTTTTCCCCCTTTTTTTGTTTTTCCTGTTTCACTATAGACCTGTACTTCTGCTACTGTTGTTCTGCTACTGTGCCTGGAGCAGGGAGACAGTCTGCTGGAAGACAAAACATGGGACTTTCTCAATCTAGCGTGCCAAACGCACTACCCAAACCGCTCGCTTTGTGTCTTTTACCACATCAGCCGGGTCAAGCGGTCTAAGGTATGCCTTCCAGCGGACGGTCCAAAGGAAGACTTCACTGCATTCGTGGAGTGGGTGTTAGTGAACAATGATTCTCTGTTCACCATCGGCCTGGCTGAGGACCGGGCCAATGGTCCCTGCGAGCTGCACGCTGGAGTTGCGAGAGCCCACCACAGACTATGGAGATCAGCCTGCCGTGATGGATGAGCCCAAGCCTGCAATGAGGGTGGAAAGTGACATCGCCCCAGAGCCAGATCCTCAAGGAGAGTCCTCCGATGTATACATGGATTATATGGCCTCTGAAATTTTTTTTTTTGATGAATTATTGGAGGTGTTTAATACCGCTGAATATCCCTTCCTCACTGGTTCCACCCAGCCCTGAGTCTCTTGTTTCTCCGCTGGTTCTGCCCAGCTACAAATCTCTTGCGTCTCCTGTGTTTCCAGAGTGCCCGCCGAGCTTCCCTCTCCCACCTCCTCTAACAGCCAGTTCCTCAGCCCCTCCTCCACTGGTTGCCTTCAGCCCCTCTGCACCTCCTACACCATTATGTGGGGATCTGCCTCGGATCTTCAAGTCACCAGCTCCGCCCAGTAAGGAGGATCCTCTGGCTCCGCTTCCGGCCCCTGAACCCGACACTCCACCATGACCTGTCGGCTCCGCCTTGGCTCCTCCCTCCCTCGGCTCCACCAGAAACCATCGTCCTGATGGCTCCACCGGCATCTCTCGTCCAACCAGCTATGTTTTGGTCAGATGTCATCCTGCCTTCCCCCCAACCCCCCCGAGCGCCACTGCAGTCCTCAGTCCCACTGGCTCCGCTGCAGTCCTCAGGCTCCATGGTTCATGGTTCCTCGGACACTTGTTGCCATGATTCCACCTTGGTCTCCAGCGGCTTCATCTCCATCGGTCGTCCCTAGGGTGCCGTCTGCCAAGTTTCCACCATGGCTCCTCCCTCTCCACCCTGGGCCTTAATACTGGCTGGACTCTGGACCACAATCTGGCTCCTCCTGCACCCCTGGCTCCTCCCACCCTCCACTCCCCCATGGACTGTTTTGTTTGCCCCCAACTTTTTTTGTCTGTCTTCTGTTCCACGTCCCCCTCCAGAGCTCCTGTCCTCCCTCCTCAGTTGTTACTTGTATGGCTCGAAGATGCGCCTTTCCCGGGGGGCGTGATGTCAGAGTTATGTTGTTTTGACCATGTTTCATTGTGTATTGGATCTGTCTTCCTTGTTTGCCTGTTTGACCCAGTTTCTCAGCTTGTTTATCATTCCATTCACCTGTTGTCTCATTAATTATCTCATTACTTCCTCTCTATTTATACCCCCAGTTTGGTTCTGTTCCATTGTCTGGTGTCGTACTTGATATGTGGAAGTGTTACCACCATTATTCAGCCCTGACTATTTTCATGAGTTCTTCGTTTTGATTAGTATAGCACCCACACGTAGATATACATTTTGATTAATTGAAGTGAGAGTTTACGTAGCAGTCGGTAAAACGATATACATTGATAGAGTGATAACAGATGTTACAGATAATTGTGATTGCTTGGGAAAGAACTTCCATGATGTTAGTCATTATAACTTCAGTATTGCCTATCTGTACTGTATATCATGTTTGTGGCACTTTTGATATAATGAACAAGCTGTATAATATCTGCAGTTGTCTGCATATATTCCGAGTGCAAGGTCTGATCTTATTCATTTAGTTTTAGATGCAACATGGTTTTCCAGTTTGTTTTTTCTGCCACCATCTTTAGTGTTGAAATCCATAGCAGTAGCACTGGGATGTAAGTTTGCAGTGGTTGTTTTTTAATGCTTCCACAAAACAGCTAAATGTAAAAACGTTGCATCTGTAAAGACTGATTTATGGTTATTAGAAGACCTAGAGATACAAGGCATTTTCAATACTGCTGTGCATGGATGAACCCCTTCAGTGTTTGGGGTGTTTCATGCCAAGTACAATATATTCACCCATTATTAAATGAATTACCTGTGGTAGTATTTAAATGTAAAGTCAGGTTTTGGGGTACAGGAATCATACAAATATATTTAGTACAGATTCATTGCTTACCAAATAACTTTCAGTTTTTCTGCTGAGTGCTGGCAGTTCAGACGGCAGAGAACACTGAAGGCCTTGGGTTGAAACTGTGAATAAGCTTTAGTGATGCCTTTTTCCTGCATGTTCCCAGAATGTGCTCATTAATCAGTGGTCGAGCCCTTTTCAGTTCATGACACTCTGAGCATTAAGCAATGGTCCTGTGTTTACAGAGAGGGAGGTACCAGGATTTACACCCAAGCTTTAGTGCCTTTCAACACCTTTCGCACAAGCTCCTCTGCTCTGCTCTCAAGGAACTGGAGTTACTGCTCCCACCTGCCAGGTACAAAGGAAGGTTTTGCACATTTTATGACAGCAGGCTGATACTCTTAAAAGTAATGATTCACCAATACATCAATTATTTGATTGCTACAGTGACAATATGTAAGGTCATGATTCTGACATGCATTTAAATAGTTATTTTGACACTGAAGCTCATCTAACCATGTAGTTATCAAGATGCTTCAGTGTAGGCATTTGCTGATCTACTTAAAGAGATCCCTTCATCACTAATAAGATGCAAAACACATGATTTGTTCACAACATAAACTACAGAAGCCATAGACAAAACACACTGCCTCTCCATTAAAGCCCAAGAATAAATAATAACTCAAGAATAACCCGTTATTCATAGAGTTCTAAAACTGAAATACTGCTAATGCAATATGTTCTAACAAAATGCATGTGTGGGTTAAATGAGAACATTAAAAACATTTTAACAGATTGTCTTCTGCACTGTGTTCATGCACTAAATTTGTAGCATGTCGTTTCAGATTTTGTCATAAATCTAAACAAGATGTTAATTAATATGAAAATCAAATGTAATTACAGAAGATTACACAGTAAGGTATAAAAACAACTGATTACCTACAATAGTTTGATTACGAATACATGGCAACAAGAATACAGTAAGATACAGCATACAAAGTTAAGCCCATGGAATTTGAATAAGTAGACGCAGGGGACTTAAAAACAGGAACATTTGACAACACAGGAACTTAGTAACACAGGTTCCACTGATTCCACTCTGTGTGTGGGTAGTTTTCACCTGCTATTTGCGTTGCCGTTAAAGTATCTGGTCAGCCAATCAGGTGGTAAGAACACTGCTCAGATGAGCCTCGCTAGGTTGCTAATAAATGAACATAAACGGTCGTTTACATACATCTCTTAACTATCGCCCAAACAAATTAGCAGTCAAATAAGCTGTAACGTCTGTATTATACGTTAACGTAAAATGTTTTCAAAAACCATTAAGTGAAGACTTGGCCTGAGATGTAAATTTATTCCATTCAGTATTCTCTTTTTAAAAGGATCTGTCATAATTGTAACCATTGTAACCAGTGAAAAATAGTATTCATGAAATCAATATCTATTTCCATATTGCGTGCCTCTGATAATACAAGTTTAAGCCTTTGCAGATGGTGCTACAGGAAGAGGCCGTTGGTAGTGCTTTTCTTATAAGGGTTCATCAAAAAAATAGACAATTTGGCATAACAATATGAAATCTGCATAAGGCACACTGTAAAAAATCCACTAGACTTGCCTTGTGCTTTGCTTTATCATTGTGGTCAACAGGCATAAGTGTCCAATCAAACTGAGCTAAACTAACACAAGAATAAATAGTTAGTGAAGTGTTCAAATGGTAAGGTAGCGTGGTACATAAAATATTTCAGGAGCAGTTTTGCTGTTTTTTGAAAAACATATTATCCATGGTTGGAAAAGCTTACTAAGAAACCAGTAAAAGATGTTTTAGAGGGTTAACTCACCTCTCCTTTGTGAAATTTAAAAAATATTTTAGAGCATTTCCTAGAACTTGTGCTTCAAATAATCTTGTTGCTAAATTTGACTTACTGAAGCCCATGGACGCTTAACTAAAAGCATGCAAGAGGTCAAGGTTTGGCTGATTAGTATGGTCCAGTAAACCCCTGCTGGTAAATGCCGTAACTACACCATTCTGGGAGCTAAAACAGTGTTTCTCTATTGACAACCCTTTAAAAGTAACCATTTGAAACAATGTTATTATTTTAAAGTATATTTTTAGCTATAGACCCTTTTTTGGAGGGATCATAAAAGCATGAAATTAACTTTTTCTGCCACCGACTTCACAACTCAGGACAGTTTCTAATTTTGCAGATCAATGTGACATTTACAGATCAGTAAAACTAACTGAAAAATGTATACATTTTAACTGTGTATCCATGAGCAAAGATGGCAATAAGCAGGTTGTGCATCTCCAAGGGGTCACGCACCAGCTGAGCAGCTGCCATTGAGATGAATGGGAAAGTTTCAGTTACACCGTTCTTTTTCCGTTCTGTCTCTTTTTCCATATGACATGTCCATACAAATTCCTATATGGTTTGCAAAATTGCAAAATGATCTGTCCACCTCTGATGCAGTCATATTCTATAGTGCACCAAAACCATCATTCTGCATCAGCACTTTTCTAACACACTTCTATAACTGTTATAATTTGTGTATACTGCTTATATGATTATGTAAATCGTAATAAAATGAGAGGGTGTCATTTATATGCCAATCAGGGTCATATGGAGAAGGATTCTATATGAACTTTATAAGTAATTAGAGATGCAGTATTAGTGTTTAGAATATGCTTTCAGTTTGGCTTTCATCTTTAAAGAAAGCCAAACAAAAAGGAATTTTGACTTTTACCATCTCATTGAACTGCATTGTGAGATTTATGGGAATGTGGCTTGCCAGGTGCATTGCCATGGCATGGTTTAGATGTGGTTGCCTTAATCAGACAATGTTGTTCTTTCTATTGTTGCATTGCCTTGGATGTGTGTGAGAAGCTGCTAACGGGAATGTCTCTATAATTCAGATGCTCAGTGTTTAGTCTCTTAATGTTACTGCAATGCAAGAGATGCATGACTACCTTGATTCACCCAACAGATGTTCAGGACTTGTAAAGGATGTTGCTTTTGTTCAACACAAATGGCAGATTTCCAAGACGCTATTTAGACTTCTGTGAATCACTAAGTAATGCCAAACACCTGCAACCTTCCAATATCAGGGATTTACAGTTGGATTAATTAGTCATTAACACACCTATATAGATGTGTGGTTTTCAGGAACTTTTTTTGGCTGGTGTGAGGTCTTCTACTGGGTCTGTAACTAGTTTTCTAGGCCTGGTAAATTAATTGAAACACAGATAGCTGCTAACCCATTATAGGCTGTCTGTTGTGATGTTTTAAGGATATTCACATTCATCCCAGTATGTTTTCTACAGCAGTTTGTTAGAATTATTCAGAAAATAGTCTCACGTCTCTATTTAGCACTGACGTGTGAATTGGATGAACTGAGGCAGATGTTCATACCAGGCATAAATATGTGACCCGTGCTGGCGGGTGAGTCGGAATGCGCAAGGGCTGATTTTGAGCTACAGGCAAAATGTTTTTACAAAATTAGTTCATTAAGCCCTCCTCTGTCACGACCGTCAGTGAGAGTGCCCGAATTAGCCACTTGAGGGCACTCCATCCTGGACTGTTTTCACTCTATTGACTACACTACCCATAACGCACTGCCGGACTCATTATCCAATTATCACATCATCACACCCAGCTGTCACGTATTTTGTAATCAGTGTCTGTCTATTTTATCTCAGTTGTTTCTGTCCTCAGTTGTGGTTTGTTGTATTTTGTTACGTGCACTTTTGTTTTCTCTGGCTTTCTGTATTGGACTGTTTTTGTGGAGTTTAACCTTTGCCTGTGTTCTGGATTACATGCTTGGAGTTTCCTGTAATAAACATCGATGCACTTGGATCTTACCATCTTGTTCTTGTGTGCACCGTGACAGAACAAACCACCGCTATGCAAGGATCCAGCAGCAGGAGACTCCGGTCATCAGTGGGGGCTGAGGAGGCTCAGGCCCTTTTGGCAACTCTCCGCCAGAGGAGAATGGGAGTGCGGGCATTCGTCCAGAAGTTCTGGTCACGGGCGGAGGGGTATGGTCTCTCTGATACGGTCCTCAAAGACACAATTAATAACTGTCTGGATAAACCTCTGCCGCAGTGGGAGATGGAGCTGGTAAGGGGATTAAACTTTTGGAATTTCTCCAATTACCTGCATCTGCGTGGGAATGGGCCGCTTCGACTACCTCCAGCACCCGCTCCAGCCCGTGAGGCCACTCCAGCCCGGGTGTCCACTCCAGAGCCCGCTCCAGCCCGTGACTCCACTCCAGTCCGTAAGTCCGCTCCAGCCCGTGTGTCCTTTTCAAGGCCTGCTCCAGCCCATGAGTGCGTCCCAGCCCGTGAATCCGCTCCTGAGGCCTCAGAGGAGGTTGGCACTGAGTCTCTGCTTCACACTCGTAAAAGGAGGAGGAGGAGGAAGGCTATAGTCATCCCTCAAGGCCTGGAGGCTTTCCCAGAGCCCGCTCCAGTCAGTGAGTCCACTCCAGTCAGTGAGTCCACTCCAGAGCCCGCTCCAGTCAGTGAGTCCACTCCAGAGCCCGCTCCAGTCAGTGAGTCCACTCCAGAGCCCGCTCCAGTCAGTGAGTCCACTCCAGAGCCCGCTCCAGTCAGTGAGTCCACTCCAGAGCCCGCTCCAGTCAGTGAGTCCACTCCAGAGCCCGCTCCAGTCAGTGAGTCCACTCCAGAGCCCGCTCCAGTCAGTGAGTCCACTCCAGAGCCCGCTCCAGTCAGTGAGTCCACTCCAGAGCCCGTTCCAGTCAGTAAGTCCACTCCAGTCAGTGAGTCCACTCCAGAGCCCGCTCCAGTCAGTGAGTCCACTCCAGAGCCCGTTCCAGTCAGTGAGTCCACTCTAGTCAGTGAGTCCACTCCAGAGCCCGCTCCAGTCAGTGAGTCCACTCCAGAGCCTGCTCCAGTCAGTGAGTCCACTCCAGAGCCTGCTCCAGTCAGTGAGTCCACTCCAGAGCCTGCTCCAGTCAGTGAGTCCACTCCAGAGCCCGTTCCAGTCAGTAAGTCCACTCCAGTCAGTGAGTCCACTCCAGAGCCCGCTCCAGTCAGTGAGTCCACTCCAGAGCCCGTTCCAGTCAGTGAGTCCACTCTAGTCAGTGAGTCCACTCCAGAGCCCGCTCCAGTCAGTGAGTCCACTCCAGAGCCCGTTCCAGTCAGTGAGTACACTCCAGTCAGTGAGTCCACTCCAGAGCCCGCTCCAGTCAGTGAGTCCACTCCAGAGCCCGCTCCAGTCAGTGAGTCCACTCCAGAGCCCGCTCCAGTCAGTGAGTCCACTCCAGAGCCCGTTCCAGTCAGTAAGTCCACTCCAGTCAGTGAGTCCACTCCAGAGCCCGCTCCAGTCAGTGAGTCCACTCCAGAGCCCGTTCCAGTCAGTGAGTCCACTCTAGTCAGTGAGTCCACTCCAGAGCCCGCTCCAGTCAGTGAGTCCACTCCAGAGCCCGCTCCAGTCAGTGAGTCCACTCCAGAGCCCGTTCCAGTCAGTGAGTACACTCCAGTCAGTGAGTCCACTCCAGAGCCCGCTCCAGTCAGTGAGTCCACTCCAGAGCCCGCTCCAGTCAGTGAGTCCACTCCAGAGCCCGCTCCAGTCAGTGAATCCACTCCAGAGCCCGCTTCAGTTAGTGAGTCCACTTCAGAGCCTGCTCCAGTCAGTGAGTCCACTTCAGAGCCTGCTCCAGTCAGTGAGTCCGCTCCAGTCAGTGAGTCCGCTCCAGCCATTGGGTCTACTACAGAGCCCGCTCCAGCCAGTGAGCCCGCTCCAGCCAGTGAGTCCGCTCCAGCCAGTGAGTCCGCTCCAGCCAGTGAGTCCGCTCCAGCCAGTGAGTCTACTACAGAGCCTGCTCCAGCACGGCATGTTCTCCCTATCAGTCCGGTGATGGCCAAGAGGGCTGTCCTCACGTTCTATGTTTTGGCGGTCTTGCGTGCCTGGAGGATGCTCTCAGAACAGCCCCAGCCTGAGCACGCTGCCGTCCCAGAGCAGCCCCAGCCTGAGCACGCTGCCGTCCCAGAGCAGCCCCAGCCTGAGCACGCTGCCGTCCCAGAGCAGCCCCAGCCTGAGCACGCTGCCGTCCCAGAGCAGCCCCAGCCTGAGCACGCTGCCGTCCCAGAGCAGCCCCAGCCTGAGCACGCTGCCGTCCCAGAGCAGCCCCAGCCTGAGCACGCTGCCGTCCCAGAGCAGCCCCAGCCTGAGCACGCTGCCGTCCCAGAGCAGCCCCAGCCTGAGCACGCTGCCGTCCCAGAGCAGCCCCAGCCTGAGCACGCTGCCGTCCCAGAGCAGCCCCAGCCTGAGCACGCTGCCGTCCCAGAGCAGCCCCAGCCTGAGCACGCTGCCGTCCCAGAGCAGCCCCAGCCTGAGCCCGCTGCCGTCCCTGAGTCCTCCGCTCTCCCTGATACGGCCTCGGAGGCCGTCACCGAGCTGTTCGTTCTCCCTGATACGGCCACGAAGCACCCTTGGCCAGTCCTGTCGCCGCCGTCCAAGCCTACTGCCCTGCCGCCGTCCAAGCCTTCTGCCCTGCCGCCACCGCCCAGATCTTCTGTCCTGCCGCCATCATCCAAGCCTTCTGCCCTGCCGCCGCCGCCCAGGCTTTCTGCCCTGCCGCCACCGCCCAGGCCGTCTGAACCGTTGGAACCAGCCTGGTCAGTTCCTCCGGCACCACCCTGGCAATCAGCCAGGATTCCAGACCCTCTGGAACCAGCCTGGTCAGTTCCTCCAGCGCCACCCTGGCACTCAGCCAGGACTCCAGAACCACTGGAACCAGCCTGGTCGGTTCCCCCAGCGCCACCCTGGTTGTCGGCCAGGACCCCAGGTCTGTTGACACCTGCTTGGTCAGTTCCTCCAGCACCGCCTTGGCAACTTGCCAGAACCCTGACCCCACTAGAGTCTCCATGGACTGTTCCCCCGGCTCCCCCCTGGCCTTCTGTTGGAGACTCTGGTTCTGGCCCACCATCCCTCCCCCTGATCCTCCTCCTGTCCACCTCCCTCCTGAGTTTTTGTGTTTTTCATTTTTGTTTTGTCTGGTGGAGCGTCTGGTAGCCGCTCCTTTGAGGGGGGGTAATGTCACGACCGTCAGTGAGAGTGCCCGAATTAGCCACTTGAGGGCACTCCATCCTGGACTGTTTTCACTCTATTGACTACACTACCCATAACGCACTGCCGGACTCATTATCCAATTATCACATCATCACACCCAGCTGTCACGTATTTTGTAATCAGTGTCTGTCTATTTTATCTCAGTTGTTTCTGTCCTCAGTTGTGGTTTGTTGTATTTTGTTACGTGCACTTTTGTTTTCTCTGGCTTTCTGTATTGGACTGTTTTTGTGGAGTTTAACCTTTGCCTGTGTTCTGGATTACATGCTTGGAGTTTCCTGTAATAAACATCGATGCACTTGGATCTTACCATCTTGTTCTTGTGTGCACCGTGACATCCTCTAGCAATCCCAATGCTTCAAATAGCAATTAAACATCTAAAAGTATCTTTATTTGTACGTTTTCTGAGAGGAGTACCTTTCCTTTGACCATGAAAAATGCTGTTTTTCTCTGCTCGCTTCTCGAATACTGGCGTTTCCCTTAGCACAAGTTTGGTATCATTTTAAAACGCAGCATTCCAACTTTGTGAATATTCATAGCGAATTCTCAATGGTATGAGTCTGAACCAATGAAATGTGATTTTCTAAAACTCATGCTGATGTAAACAAAATGATCTCTCTTGCGCTTACTGACAGATTCGAAGTGCGCGCACAAAGATGCCTCAGACAGCGCGCAATCCAGTTTACACATATAAACAGAATTACAGTATTTCAAAAAATCTGTCTTGGCGAGTATTCACATAAACATTATCTGTTATGTCTTAAGTGAACATTTGGTTAACTGTTCAGGAAAAACTGATGTGTAACATTATATTAGATACGTGTGATACAGTAGGTCCCTAATGTTGGTATATAGGCTGTCTGTTTCATTAATGTTAATCAAACAATTGTGGAATCATGGAAAAACAGTTGAATATATTTAGTTTTTCCTATATTTGGTTTTGACTTGGTTCGTGCCATATTTGGTGGTATTACCAGGGATTTTAAGATATGATTGCTCTGTGATTTTGTTTTGGAACCTTCAGAAAACTTTAATCCAATTTTTCTCAAAATTGACTTTGCTGACTCTGTCGACTTCAAACGGTAGCTCATTTTTTGTTGGATTCCAACAAATCATACATCATTTTGAAGGTTTTTAAATATAGAGAATGAGAATGTGAGAATTACAAAAACTAATTTTTGAAAATTTGCTCATTGCGACTCATTTTTCCAGCACGGGTCACATATGGCCATTATGTGCTTGTGTGGTGCATGATGAGACCCTAAAGGGTTAGTTCACCCAAAAATGAAAATGATGTCATTAATGACTCACCCTCATGTCGTTCCAAACCCGTAAGACCTCCGTTCATCTTTGGAACACAGTTTAAGATATTTTAGATTTGGTCCGAGAGCTTTCTGTCCCTCCATTGAAAATATATGTCCGGTATACTGTCCATGTCCAGAAAGGTAATAAAAACATCATCAAAGTAGTCCATGTGACATCAGTGGGTTAGTTAGAAGTTTTTGAAGCATCGAAAATACATTTTGGTCCAAAAATAACAAAAACTACGACTTTATTCAGCATTGTCTTCTCTTCCAGAATCCTTTCCATTGAATTGATTCCATTGAATTGATTCCATTGAATCCTTTCATCTGTCGGCGTTGGTAATGCACTTTTACGTCTTTGTTTTTGGCGATTAGGACATCCGCGACATGCACACTTACACACCATTTTAAAAAATAAAGCAATATCAAAATACAAACAATGTAGAATAGCTTGAATACAGCGTGCGTCTCCCTCAGACTGTAAACGAAGCTCGGGCGCACCGGATAACACGTCAGCAGCATCACTGCGGAGTCGTGAACCCAGATTGACAACAGACCCGGAAGAGAAGACAATGCTGAATAAAGTCATAGTTTTTGTTATTTTTGGACCAAAATGTATTTTCGATGCTTCAACAAATTCTAACTAACCCACTGATGTCACATGGACTACTTTGATGATGTTTTTATTACCTTTCTGGACATGGACAGTATACCGTACATACATTTTCAATGGAGGGACAGAAAGCTCTCGGACTAAATCTAAAATATCTTAAACTGTGTTCCGAAGATGAACGGAGGTCTTACGGGTTTGGAACGACATGAGGGTGAGTCATTAATGACATCATTTTCATTTTTGGGTGAACTAACCCTTTAAGGGCCCGTTCACACCAAGGACGATAACTATAACAATAATGATAAAGATATAGTTCTAAAAGAATACCACAACTATAATGATAACTGCACAGTGAAACGATATCACTGGAATCACTTTCAGAACATTTTTTTTTTTTTTTCCGGCTAAAAACAATGACAACCAATCGGAATCCACCAGCTCAAACTTTTTTTAAAACCGCAGATGAGATAACTGCAGCATTCGCTTATAATAAACGGAACATTATCATCTGCTGGTGTGGACGAGCCTTTAGAATACATTATATGTGCAAATGTTTACTAAAATAAGGCTTTTCTTTGACATTCATATCTATTTAGGTCGGTTGTTGCAAAATGAAAGTCCATTCACTCATTGGCCACCTTCAAATGTATGGCGACGCACTTGACAATTGATTAATGCATCTTTAAGTGAATTTCCAAGGCCTTGCCCCAAGGGTCAAATTTTTCGCAATGACCCTCTGTTGGGGTGGTTGACTTTCTCAGGTTAAAATGATGTTTCTTTAAGAGGGGAAAATAATAGAGCTCCTTCCTAACAACACCTTGACAGCCCATTGACAGACTCACAATGAACTAGATCCACAGAGTGCAGGGCAGAGGGAAAGAAAATAACGTCACACACTCTTGTCAGTCACTGAGCTGGTTTGCTTTGATAACTTTGTCTGACTTAATCTATTAAAAGACATGTTTGCAGAGTAAAGAATACCAAAACACTGAGTATTTGCTTATATCTTAGGCAATGTTTAAATGAATTAAATACACAAACTCTTTATGTATTTTATTTGTAAGCACAATAAAGAAAAATATACACAGTTAATATAGACCTTTGAAATATGTTGCTGTAAGACCCGTGGATATGTATTTAAGACATCAATTTAACGTCCTGGTTTTTGCCCAAACTATAACTATGCATAATTGACATCTCTTTTGATATTGCATTTTGACACACTCAACCCAACGACAGTAAACTTTTTGAAGTCTTTGACAGGTTAGGATGGTTAAAATAAGAAAGTTAAAAGCAAAATGTTTGGTATACAATATAAATTTAGTTGCTGTAGTTTGCTATTATATGCATCTGTGTGCCAAGCATTGAGCAGCAGGCACTGAATCCTGCCAGCCATAACCCTGGAGAAATGGACTCATTGCTGGCTTTGTGACTGCATGTTTAAAGGAAAGTTATGAGTGACGAAAGCTAACAGACACAATGACAGACGGAACAGACTGCAACACATTGGAAGTAAAGCTTGGGACCCCTGGGAGATATTTTGACAGACGTACAGACTTCAAGTTTTAGGTCTGAGTTTATTGGACTGATTGTGTCTATTAGCTTCAATAAATTATAGCTTAGAATAATGCAGTTTTGAGAAAGTGGAAGGAGGTGTAAAATGACTTTACTCTTGTAATTTATACTGACATTAATACTTTCTTGGTACAGTTTTATTTAGTCATTCTTATGTTAAATTTCAGCGCAAATTTCAGCGACATATTTGTCTTAAGTCTTGCAACATCTATGAAATTCAAAGACAATTGGTGTTTCTCATGGTTAAAAACACCCAGATTTTTTGTTGTTATTTTACAAGTTTGTTTTAGAGCTTGACTGCTGGGATAGAGAATTTGGTCATGTCATTAGGTTCAATTATGGGATGTGAATCTGTGATAGGGTGTAGCAGGTGGCTTAGAAAGCCCCACCAGAATCCCTGTGCCCAATTGTGTGCTGAATTGTGTTACTTAAAGGATATTGCGACCAGATGGTAATTTGGAAGGAAAGTTAAGTTTCTAATCTTTCTAAAATTTCGAATGGATTCCACAGGCAGAGGGTAGAGCCTTCTGACTACCGTGAGATTTCAGACAGAAAGATGATGCTGAAATTGCAAATTGTTGAGAAAGAAAATGACAAAAAAGAACGACACATTTGCCACTGTCAGTATCATTGGGAGGTATTAGTAATATTGTAAAGAATGTCATGACCTGCAGATGACTCACGGTAAATGAAAACAAGACTGATGAAAAGTCTTTACTTACATGATTGATTAGAGCAGAATGACAGCGAGCTCATGCTCTTTCAGGGGTGGTCCATGGTTTTGAATCACACATGAACTTTTTACCCTGAGTCACTTCTGTTATACTTGCTCTCATGAAGTTTCTTTCTTTTCTTTTCTTTTTTTTTTTTTTTGACCAGACATAGGTATGACAGTCCTCCACTTCATTATTACGGTTGAATTAAGAGAAAAATAGCTATGTTTCTATCCATCGCAAAATTGAAATATTGCATAAATAAAGCAGCATTTCCATTCCATATGTTCAAGAGAACAAGATCATCACTTCCTGGGAAATTGTCACAAAATATCTGTAATAAAAATGGAAGTTGCTGCAATCGGGGAAACCATCGTGGCTCTTTTTTTCTACATCTTAAATGTCTTGCATCTCAAAGTGTGCAGATGAAATGCAATAAACTGCCATGTTCTCTTGTTTTCGGATGCTTGGTGTTTGGGAATGCAGTCATGTGAGGCGCTTCTGGGAGGTCATTATACCAAAATCATTTTGATGACAGACTTTGGCTCAGGCATTTCAGAAATACCAAACCAACATTTGAGATGCTGTGCGATGTGATTGGTCCGCTGGTTAGTCCAGTTATCCAATCACATCGACTTGAGGCAAAGTCACATGAGGGTTTTTTTTTTTTTTTTGGTTGTTGCGTATCAAGGGATTAATTTGGTAAATGTGTTTCCATCGTAATTTATGCATGTCTTCTTATCGGATAAAAAAATTGTATCTGCCTCGATTGAGCACAAGTTTTTATGCACATTTTTAGAATTTATGCACATTCCGTCCAGCGTTTTTTATGCAATATCCCAAAATGTGCATAAAAATAAGTGGATGGAAACATAGCTAGTGTTGTCAAGAATGTTCAATTCTGTTTATCGTCTGACAGTGTTGTACTACTTGCATAATATTTTATTATAGCTTATTTGTGTCTGATGAAGTCACAAATATCTTTGATAAGGTAGATTATATACCTATGATTTGAAGAAAATAAAACACTTTTTAACTTTTTACTACTTTTTCGTGTCAGTTTAAATTGTGATATTTTTAAATTGTGGTATTTTTGTTTTGTTGTGTGTTTGTTTGTTTGTGTTTTGTTTTTTGTTTGTGTTTTTGTTTTGTTTTGAACAAAAGCAAAACTGCGACCAAAATTGACCATCAGTGATCACAATGCATTTTTTATGATATGAAAAATAAAACAACTTTGACATTTACTTCCATGGGTATACAAAAAGTCTTTAGTGACATGAGGGGTACATGATGACAGAATTTATTTATTTTTGTAAACATAATTGTTTTGTTGAGTTTAATTTAAACAAATCAACTTGGCTTAGAAATCTAGTTTAAGTAGACATGACACTTCTGTTCTAAACATAGATGCTGATAGCAGCACTTTACTTCATTTTTGATAAATTGTGACATGGGTGCGTTAGTATCTTTACATACCTGCACAACAGCAGCTGTTGTGTTTAGCTTTTTCTGTTTTCTTGCTTTGTTGGAAACTGCTTTTGTCAGATTTCTCCAGACAAATGAAGGTAGATGTGATAGAAACTTTTTACCTGTTACCTCATACCGCCCTGTCAGCGTGAATATGATTCATAATAGAACTGCACCTGCAGTCATTGTGTCTATTCTGAGGTTGAAGAACCGGAGCAACATTACTTTGAAGTTCACTCTGGAGCATAAAGTGAAAACACAACAAGACCTGTTTAGTCATGTGAAAGTCATTCACTCGTCCCGCTATTTGGGATACATTTTTAAAGAACTGTATGCTTACTGGTACAAGTTATTAGGAAGATGTTTGTCCTCAGGCTTGTCTCAAGGTCGATTTGAAGATGCTGATCAAACAGCAAACATGTTTCAAACTTGATTTGTACTGATTATAGTCATCTTCAGCTGTTGAAAACAAGAAAAAATTCTGTGCAGATTAACTCAGATAGAATTGCCTGTATTTATTAGATTAAATTTTGGAAAGCAAAATGAAATCTAAAGATTTAACTAAATTCATCTTTTTTTCATGCCTTCTTAAAATATGCTTTTCGATTTAGGAAGTGATCTAAAAAGCTATTCTTTGTTAGTATAGTGGTTAGAAAAGGACAGTAATTACAATGTAATTACTGCTGCTTTTAAATGTTTAAATGCTGCTGTTAGATTTGGTTTTCACTTCAAATTTCCTTTTCTTTTTATGACATACTATCCTGTTATGTAGATCTTTTTTTTTTTACATCTCCCTTTTCCCTTTTCTGCTTTGACACGCACTAGTTGTAATCAACATAACTAGACATCACATAAGTTTTAAGATGTATAATAATACTAATAATAATTATTGTTGTTGTTAATATTATTATTATAACTTCCTGTGCATTCCAAATTTACATATTATTATTTTTATTATTATTATTATTTTGTCTTTTAAAATCCATGTCTACTGGGCTATCATATGGTCACTCACTTTGAATATGAGAAAAAAGCACTATATAAAAATAATTTTATTTATTATTATTACTATTATTACTATTATATAAATACAACAAGCCCATGAGTAAGATTGGTCTATCTGCTTCTGGTGTATTTCCATACCAACAAATTGGTCTTGTGTTTGCTGAGTTATTGAGGATCTGTTGACAATTTCCTCTTCAACAAATTGTATTTGGACAACAGTATATTTCGCTGATGTCTTTTGCTGTGGTCGAGGCCAAGGTCAGTTTTATATTCTACTGAAATCATAAAATGACACTCGAGATAAACAGAATGTTTACCCTCCCCGTGTGAGCTGAGGCAGATATGTAAATTTAGCCTTATTCTTTCATCAAATTTGCATTTGCCCTCTTAACCAAACACTATAGGGCTCCAATTCAAACAACTTTAATGATGGCCGCCCCTTTACGAGCGATTTCTGTATCAGGGAAAAGGGGAAGAGCAATTTAGATTGGAATGAATGGAGAGAAGCGTCCGAGCTATCGCCCACCAGCTGACAATAATTGGATCAACTTTGCAGAGAATTGGCTGTGTTTTGATGCTCTAGTGGCAGACTGGTGATCGCCTGCCTTTTTTGCCTATTTATCATTCGTCTTTTATCTACTGCTAGCAGACCTTTCCATGGTGCCATTCTGGGCCCCGCTAATCAAACAACTTTTTAATAAGAGGGAACGGCAGCTCCACAGCCTGTGCAGGGATTCGCCACTCTCGCTCGCCGGGAATGTAGGGATGAATATCAATGAAGACTCTCATGCACGCACACACACACACACACACACACACACACACAGTTATCTTGAAAGGTTTTGTTGTATTGATTTGCAGTTGATTATGTCTCTCCCTGTGATCAAATTCAAATTTCTACACATTCATTGTGCACGTTTGCAAAGATATATCAACACCCTCTGTACATGACACATTTATTGATAGAAATTATGTCATCATTTGGGTGATGTCACCAATCGTGCAAATAAAGTTTTCAACCAAATTTTGTCAAGTCAAATTTATTTGTATAGCGCACAATACACATTTTTTTCAAAACAGCTTTCCAGAAAATCATAATGTTAATTTTCACAGTATCTTAAAATCTTCAAGCCTTATAGTCGCATTTAGCACATTAAGACTGGGCAATTATATAGTTTACATTTTGCAACGATACAAGCAATCAAGCAGTTCTCAGTCAGTGAGATTTGCGATGTAGTATATATATCGCCCTTTGTGAGTATATTGTATGTATGTGGAAAAGTTGATCATACTTATATATCCAACTTTATATAAAGAGCTGGGTGATAATATAGTTACATTTTGAGACTAAAAAAAAAAAAAGCAGTTGAAATTTGCAATATATTATATATCGTTCCACGTGAGTATAGTGTATGTGTACAGATAAAGTTGGACATGCTTGTATATCCAACTTTATATAAAGATCTGGGAGGTAATAGAGTAAATTTTGCAAAAAATAAAAATATTGCTATGTAGCTTTACATCATTACGTGATGCGGAAAAAAGTTACTAAAAAAGTAAAAAGAAAACATCCAACTTTATATAGCGAGATCTGTTATAATACAGTTTGCATGATTTAAAAAGACATTGACACTGTCATACTGCACCTTCTTCAAACTGAACATTTGCACTGGCCTACTCTAGTGAAAAATATACTAAACTGTATTTGAAATACATTTATTTTGTGCTAAGTATACTACAAATACATTTACATATTTATGTACTTAATAAAAAATACCCTGCAATTGTACTTTTGGTGTACTTAAAGAATTAGTTCACTTTAAAATGAAAATTACCCCAAGCTTTACTCACCCTCAAGAACCCTGAATAAAGTGCCTCCATCCACATCCATCCATCATAAATGTACTCACACAACTCCAGGGGGATAATGAAGGCCTTCTGAAGCGATGCGTTTGTGTAAAAAAAAAAAAAAAAAATCCATATTTAACAAGTTATGAAGTAAAATATCTAGCTTCCGCCAGACCGACTTCTGTATTCAAGTTACGAAAAAAGCGTAACTGGCGTTGCGTCATTTACGCTTTTTTTATAAGTTAAAACGGAAAGCGTAGGATGTAGCATAAGCTTTTTGAGCTGCGAGAGGCGTTACACTTTGTTCGTAAGTTGAATATGGAAGGCGGTCTGGCGGAAACTAGATATTTTACTTCATAACTTGTTAAATATGAATATTTTTCTTACACAAATGTGACACTTCGCTTCAGAAGGCCTATATTAAACCCTGGAGCCGTGTGGAGTACGTTTATGATGGATGGATGCAGATGGAGACACTTTCTTGAGCTTCAAACTCATTGGTCCTGTTTACTGCCATTATAAAGCTTGGATGTGTCAGGATATTTATTAATATAACTCAGATTGTGTTCATCAGGAATAAGAAACTCATATACACCTAGGATGGCTTGAGGGTGAGTAAAGCTTGGGGTAATTTTCATTTTAAAGTGAACTAATCCTTTAATGTCTGCTAAATTGGAACAACTGTTTTTGTACTTAATGCACTTTAATTGTGTGGAAGTAGTGCTGAGGTCCAACTAAAGATATACCGAAGTATATTTGATTGTGTTAATGTGGAACACTTTAGGTACACTTTAAATATCTTGCATTTAAAGACTGATATTATACAGAGATCATACAATCCTTACTAATAATAGTATTAAAACACATTTTAGGCATAATTTTAAGAAATCTGCATTGTGCAATATAGAAATACTTAATTTTATATCAGTAAGTATTAAGTGATATGTCATTAAATATTTTAATGGATTTGAAGTATACTTAGTATGAAATAAATAATATATTTCAAATAGATTTTGGTATAGGTTTTTTTTACTAGGGTACTTTTGCACATCCTGCACTAATGTACAGTTAATGTGTCTACTTTTTATTCTTCCTGTTTATATGTTTATATTTATACTCATAGTTTTTTTTTATTCTTTTCTAGTTATATTTATTCACTTTTCTATCTTACCTTGCAGGTATCTATCTCATTATTATTATTATTATTATTATTATTAATATTACTTGTTTTTTACTATTTCTAAGCACCAGTACACCAAGACAAATTCCTTGTACGTGTAAACCTTGTGCACGTAAACACGATATTTGCCAATAAAAGTGATTCTGATTCTAAATTCATTTGTCCAGGTTGTCTTTCCGGATGAATTGTACATGTTCCTCCGCAGCCACGCTCATTTTCACGCCTCGTCCTGGTGAATACTGATGCCTGGAGGGTCCAGCTGCTGGGGCTGCTGCGGCCGGCGAGAAGTTAACAAGTTCAAAACAAAAGTGGGGACAAAACGGCACAAAAGGGAGGGGGGTGGGTTTCAAAGTCTCTGTTTAAGGAGCATCCCCCTGTTCTCTATCACCCGCTCCCTAGACGGACAGAGGGGATAAAAAGAACTGTGGTGTGGGCCTTTGCTAGGGAACTGAGGGTCAGTTGTTTGGAATGCGCCTCCCTTTAGATCCGCGATTTCCCCCTCTGTAAGTCGCCCGACTCCGGATCGCCTCGTTTCTCCCGGTTTGTCGAAGATAAATGTATGATTATTCAGAAAGCGCGCGGAAGGCGAAGTCATGTTTGTGGTCCAAATCGCGTCTTTTTCCACACGTCTGTCAAATTGCTATCTAATGGTAGCAGTTCTGGCTGGGGAAGAGGAGATCTGCTTTTCTCTCTCTCTCTCTCTCTCTCTCTCTCTCTCTCGCTGGCTGCCGGCGGCCCTGCCATTCACAAAGCCGGGGGATGCCACACACATTCTGTTTGTTCTACATGAGCAAACAGATTGTAAACTGGCTGATAATTTTTGTACTGACAATGTCATTTACGGCTGTCAGCCTTTTGTCTTCTCTGTTTGCTTTATTCAAATATGAACCGAGTGGACCTCCCCTCTGCCGCACTCTTCTGCATTAAAATCACATCAATTCTCTTCCATTTCTTCTTATCTGAAATTCATTGGAGGCAATCACTTGCTTGAATGCTCTAGGGTTTCCATGGAGACCAAAGGTCCCGCACGGACTACAGAAGGATTAGAGACTTGTAAGATTTAAGTCTTGAAGTACACAGTTGCTTTGTTATGTCTCCCTTTGATATCTAGTGGAGAGAATTGTCCTTTTATGCTTTGATTTAGGGAGAAAAATACGTATTGACTATTAGGAGTGTTACTTAAAAGAAAGATAGATTGGAAATGTTTGCGGCTTGTTTTACGGCAGCGAGCGCATGTATTCCTGTACGTGTCGGGCTGCTTTGCATTTGCACATGGCGTGTTCTCGAAATTTATGTTTCGTTCCTGTGCCGCTCTTGTGTGGCAACTATGACAGTCGTGGTGGTATGCGGCGCTGGGTGCCCCGATGGCACCGCTTTCAGCCGGAGCGGGGACAATAAATCCCGCTCACCGGTCCCGCTCCGGGGGCTCCCCGCTCCTCTGCTAGGCATCTCCCCTTTGTTCTCCAGGGGTCAGGGCAACTGAGAGTCGAGTTATTCACATCCCAACTGTCTGTCTGGAAGCGTCTGCAGATGTTACTGTGCTTTTCTTTCTTTCTCTTCGTGGCGGACTCTCTTTCTCTGCTTCTCCTCGGCGCTGCCAGGGCATTTGCTAGGCCCGTTTTTAGAGCGCTGGAAGAAAAAGGGGAAAACGAGTGGCCCCTGAACTGCCTCTTTCTCTTTCTTCGTCGCCGGCCAAAAGTACAAAGTAAACAGCCTGAAGTAAATGGATTCATTTTTAGTTTCAGCGTGGCATTCTGTGCGCGGCTGAAGGCTCCTCCTTTTTTGTCCTCTTAGCCGTAATTATTTCCATCTATTCTGCTGCTTTGTTGAAAGTGACAAGTGTCTGTCCTAATGCGTTTCGTATACAAAAACACGGCATTCTTGTTGTCGTTTTAGAATTTGATTTATTTTTGTGTGTTTTAAAAAAAGAAAAAAAAAGAAAAGAAAAACCAAACAAAAGATTTTTAAAATGTTTTTATTGCACATAATCAATGTAAGCAGCAAACCATTTGTTAAAAAGTTCCAGTTTAAACTGTTTTACAATATACTGAATGCGATATAACGTGAAATTAGTGACCTTTCCAATGTCACTGTCTGATCACGGAAAAACTCATCAATGGGTCAACACTCTTTAATGCATTTCCAACATTTTCTAAAATTTGGGGAGTAAACAAATGTGACCTCCAATGGCATGCTGTCACCAAGAACATCTAAACAATCAATGGCCATTTGCAACTTGCTATTTGCCATATTGTTTGTATCCTTGACTGGCTGTCAGGGTTGAGCTATTACACAAGGGTGATCACATAGATCCAGGGCATATCATTCTTCAAATGTTCTCTCACAAGAAAAAAAAGGGGGGGGCTTTTTTGAAATATTGAGTCCAAATGTTTCATTTAAAAATGATGGACAATTGTACACTCTAAAAAATGCTGGGTTAAAAACACCCAAGCAGTGTTAATTTCGTTGACGAATAATTTTCGTCAACAACATTTTTTCACGGACGAAAGAGACGATGACTAAATAAAAATGCGTTTTGAATGACTAAAACTATGACTAAAATCTACTCTAATTTTCGTCAACAAATAAAAATGAGGCTAAAATAATAGAGAGGGACAATTTGGGATTTGTCCTGTGTGGAAGATGCGCACATTTGAAGTGTGATGTGCCGTTTTAACCGTGGGAAAATGCGGTGCTGTTGCGCACTCTACAGGCTCGCCCAGCAGCACTTTAGACTGCTTCGCAATTAATGAATAGTGCACATTTATGCCAAGCAACTGCTAATGTTGATGAATGTTGATGACAATATTTATTACACGTTGTTTATATGGTAATATGTTTTAGGCGGTTGTAAGAATGCATATTTTATCTCCCTCATTAGAACTTAAATGAGTAGCCTGCTACAGTGCATACATTTCAGAATAAGAGTCTGGTTTATAATTATTATTTTTTCCTGGTTATTATTGTTATTTTCTTTAACAATAAACTGTATTTAATTTAATTTAATTTCTATTTAATTCATAGTAAACTACTCTATCTTCTGTCACAGGAAGGAAAGACTAAGAACATTATTTGACACATTATTCTATATATTTTACAAGTATAAGGGTTATTATAGTTAACTAAACCTAAAACCATTAAAAAAAATTAATTACTTAAACGTTAACTGAAATTAAAAAATAAATATATAAAAAATGTAAACTTATTTATTTCATCTAGTTTCCAAGCTTTAGTTTAACCTGATGTACTAAAATAACTAAAATAGAAATAAAAAACAAATATAGACATTTACAATGAAAGCAGAAAAACTAAAAATCAAATCTAATCAATTTTAACAAAAACTGTAATAGTACTTCAATGATAAGTGTGTCAGTCCCTGACAAGTACTGAATTGAGCTCTCTTTCGTGTCTTTTTGCACTTGAACGGTCAAAAACTGTTCGCTTTGGCGAGTAAAGTACAGTTGGTTCTCTTAAGTGAACATAAACAGTTTCGAGAATATCAGATGTATATCAGTGTATTGGATCTGTGTATTGTTAGATAAATGCTTACTTAATGCATTACAATTTAACTAAATTACATTTTAGTCGACTAAAACTAAAACAATTTCCGATGACTAAAATATGACTATAACTAAATGGCATTTTAGTCAAGACTATGACTAAAACTGAATCAAAATTTGCTTTCAAAATTAACACTGCACCCAAGTTGAGTTGAAAATGGACAAACCCAGCAGTTGGGTTAAATGTTTGCCCAACGTGCTGGGCAGTTTTAGCCCAACTGTTGTTTAAAAATGACTACATAACTGGCTTAAAATGAACCCAAAATATGTTAGAAATTAAAAATCAGACACACAATTACTAGAGGCAACAATATTAATCAAAAGGTGGTCATTTATTAATAAGCAATTTAATAAATAAATATTGTTTAATTAGTATTCATGAAACATATTAAGAATTGTTAATTTCCAACATACTTTGGGTTCATTTTAAGTAAGCAATACAGTAATTTTTAAAGAATAATTGGGTTAAATAAAACTACCCTGCAAGTTGGGCAAACACTTAACCCAATCGCTGGGTTTGTCCATTTTCAGCCCAACACTCTAAAAAATGCTGGGTTAAAAACAACCCAAGTTGGGTTGAAAATGGACAAACCCAGCGATTGGGTTGTTTTAACCCAACTGTTGGGTTAAATGTTTGCCCAACCTGCTGGGTAGTTTTATTTAACCCAACTATTGTTTGAAAATGACTATATGGCTGACTTAAAATGAATCTAAAATGAAATTAAAATGTTCATTTATTAAACATATTAATAAATGTTAATTTTCAAGATATTTTGGGTTCATTTTAAGTCAGCAATACTGTAATTTTTAAACAATAGTTGAGTTAAGTAAAACTACCCAGCAGGTTGGGCAAACATTTAACCCAACTGCTGGGTTAAAACAACCCAATCGCTGGGTTTGTCCATTTTCAACCCAACTTGGGTTGTTTTTAACCCAGCATTTTTTAGAGTGAACGTGTTTTCTTTTTAACTCAGCATTTTTTAGAGTGTATGTGTGTTTCCTTTGTATCTTGTTGTTGTTATTGTTATATTTGAAAAAGTAAATAAAATAAAAGATGTACAATGTTTAAAAAGTGACCATGGAAGACATTATAAAAAGCCCTTCTTTGGCATTCATTACATTCTAAAAAATGCTGGGTTAAAAACAACCCAAGTTGGGTTGAAAATGGACAAACCCAGCAATTGAGTTGTTTTAACCCAGCGGTTGGATTAAAGGTTTGCCCAACATGCTGGGCAGTTTTATTTAACCCAACTATTGTTTAACAATTACTATATGGCTGGCTTAAAATAAACCAAAAATAGGGTTCATTAAAATTTTTAACCCAGCATTTTTTGAGTGTATGCGTGTTTCCTTTGTATTCTTGTTGTTGTTATTGTTATATTTGGAAAAAAAATTGAAAAATTACATTGGAAGACATTTTAAAAAGCCCTTCTTCGGCATTCATTAGTGATACATTACTTAACAATGAAGGGGAAAATATTCAAGCAGTACATTTAAAATAATGCCCTCTTGAATAAAGAAACTTTAATAAGTTTATAATTCTTCACTGAGAAATATTAATGTTTTTGGTTTATGTGTCATTTTATGTGATCTTAATTCTTTAGAACAATAACACTATTACATGTATCTTTAATAAAGTGGTCATGGATGGTCATTGATGATGCCTGTTTCTACACACTTGCATATGCATAATACAATGCATAATGTTCAAAAAAAATTGTAAGCTGAATTGTTTATCCAAAACTACTCTATACATCTAATTGAAGCTATCACAGCTGGAAATTGATTCAAGCGGTTGTTTATTTTAAAACGGTGATTTACATTCAGAGACTTGACAAGGTCACGCAATTATCATGAATATCGCTGTGGACATTTCTAAAGTGGCAGGCTTAGACAATGATTTGACTATTAATGAACGAATTTAGAGAAAGCCATCTGTTGCTGTAACATGACAAGCACAAAGCGCCCAAGTCATGTCCTGTCCAACTCATCTCTCAGTTTCTCAAGAAAGAACGTATTCAGTCTTGAACGTGGCATAACTCACAAAGGCTTGTCTCTTAAAAAGCCTGGAAGGTGATCTTGTCCATGCCTGTTGGGACGATATTCTGTGTATGAGTGGAGGATTATTCCCAAATACCAGTCCTGGGTTAACAAAGAGACCTGATGATAGCAAATTAGGTTTTGGGTTTTGTGTGAGGAGAAAGAAAAAGTGGGATGAAAACTACCTTCAAAGGTTTGACAAACCTGGTGGTCTTTCATTGCTGTAATTCTGCTCTGTGCCACTAATTTACCGGTGATTAATATGCATTACATAAGACCGCAAGGAGTGTATGTTCCGATTGTGATACCATTTTATGAAGCCTTTGTCCAGAACTAAATCTAGCTGCCAATGCCGCCAAAATTAAATGGTTTTATTTAAGCATTTATTTCAGACAAATTTGATGTGCCACACCAAAAGTATTGAGCCAGAGCAGATGAATGGTGTTTATTATCTAAGAAAAATATCTCCTAAGAATGGTTTGCTAATGTCCCTGTTAAGTTAAACATTATTTCTGAATGAACATTTAATTTTTTTTCATTGTGCAAACATTATAGCAACATTTTTGAACAAGTAACAATTAAAAACACTAGACAAACATCTAAATAACATTATTAAAGACCAGATATCTTTGAACAAACGTTCTCTTAACATTATTATTTATCATTGTACAAACTCTCAGTGCATGCTTGAGTTTTCAATGCAATAAGACCATTGAAAAACGTCAACATTTCTGTACACATCCTTTCATAGAACATACGAGGCCAATGCTCCTCATGTCTATGCCGCATCTGTGACTTTGTATGGGTGCATGTCACCACTCGAGCCTCTGCCAGAACATCTGCAGTTTGTTTAGGTAGTTCAGATGTATCTGTGCAGGCCTCGGTTGCACGCGTGTTGTTTTAGGCCTAGGTGGAGCAGCTCTCGGGAGTTTGGCACATGTCCTCTCATTGCTCAGAACATTCCATGTGTGACATCTCTCAGTCATTAGCAGGCACTGGTTCTCATTGTCTCTGCGAGGGAGTCCATTTTGATAGGATTAGCCGTAGCTAGGAGCTGTGTTATTGCAGATTTAGGTTGCTAAACTTAGCTTGTATTGTACTCTAAAGGAGAGCCACGGCCACCCAGGTTTTCAGAGCCACAAACTAAGGGAAATAGTCACACCCATTGGGAAAGGGTAACTAGAACTACATCTGAAAGACTAGAAACTGGCGTGTGAATGTTTTACACATTTTTAACAAAAAATAATAATGGATGGCAAAAACATCAAGATATTATAACTCTTTAAATCATTTGTCGAATAGTTTTTAAGTACACTTTTCGGTAAATTTGTCTTAATGCCATGTCATTGTTAATAGCAATGTTAATACAATGTTAATAGCAATGTTAATTGTTAATACAGCCTACACTGTAAAAAAAAAAAAAAAATAGGTTATTGAAGAACACTTTACAAGAAAATACTAAGGGCCAGATTTACTAAACAGGAAAAATTAGCATGATAGCGCAATTCCACAAATCAGCGATGGGAGAGCAAAGTTCTGCATGTGATCTGTTGACGACGCACAAATTAAAGAACACAGACGCAGCTGGATCATTTCCATAATGACCAACATAATCTACCAAGAGCAGAGCAAATTAGCGTCTGGTTTAAGACATGCTTTTTAGGGCGGTAAATAATGGTGGAAAAAGAGGGTTTGCGTTGGTGCAAGCTGATAGTAAATCTGGCCCTATGTCTTTCTACTTCAAATTTTTACTTATTATTCAGTGTATTACTTGCCATTTCTGTGTAATTAAAGGCACAATATGTACATTTTCGCCACTAGAGGTCGCTTATTCAAAACTAAGGCGTAGCTTGATGACTCTTTGATTTCGCAGAATCATAGGAGGTGTTGTTTTCACGTCTACAGTGGTGGAAATGAATTGGGACAGGACTCAGGCAGAAATCATGTTCATAGATGAGATTATTAGCATTACTGTAGTATGAAGCAGAGCAGGACCGAGTGATGTTGGAACAAACGAGGCAGCTGGAGCGATTACTAATGAGAAACGAGCACGACGCACGCCTCGAGCAGTTGAGTTTTTATTATGACAATTGTTGCACACTGCAGGTCGATATAAGGCATGGTAAAACATGTTACTCGCTGTAAATCAAGAAAAGGAGATTTAAACAATAAGACTTACTATGTTGAGCTATATAACAACGATTAGTTTTCTGTTGATGAATGTATCCAAACAGTTGCTCACCTGTCTAATAAAACACATAATATATTAAAGCGTCTTTGGTATTTCCATGGTTTCTACGAAATAAAACTAGAAATCGAGGGTAATGCGGGTATGACGACATTGATGGGCGACGCACAGGTCAGTGTCCTGGTTAAAATTGCTTATTTCTCTGGATTTAAAAATGATTGGAAACATTTGGGATAATCGAAGTACACGTGTCAACAAAATATATAACATTGTTCTAGTGGTTTTTGAATATTTTAATCCAAAAATCTTACATATTGTGCCTATAATTGTATAATTTACTAGCAATTTCTAAATGTATGTTCAATAGCCAGGTTTCCATTACAGATTTGCATAAAACTTTTGCAATATTTTCTAAATGTCTATAAAAAGCTATTGCGAAATGATGGGGTTTCCATTAACTGATATTATGTGACTAAAACGTAATGTTTTCCTCTCACGAAGTCATTCCAAAAATCATGTCAATGGATGTTAGTAGGTTTAAGTATATCGCAGCCACTGCACTAGCCCTTATTTTAAATCGAAGGAGACGTACACGTGTTATCCAAGCATTAATGGAAAGGAAAGGTGTTTCTGGGTGTTTCTCTCTACTATCTGCTTCGAGGTCTTGATAAATTGTGGCATTTCTTTGTTGTTTAGAATCCAGGATTCCTGTAATTATTTAGTTTAGTTTTATGAGTTTAATAAAGAATTGTCTTGTCTTCTGTCCAAACATACCGCGCCATCTTTAAAGAATGATCGACTTTTACATATGTCAGGTGACCTGTAAATGTCGACAAAACTGTTTCCATTACAGTTTTGTGAAATGTTCCTTTTTCGAATTGCCTGAAAATCCAGAGGGTAACCAGTGAGGGTAAAAACTTTTTTTGCTAAATTAACGTGTTTCCATTGGGCGTATTTTCAATTTCAATTTAATGTAAACGCGGTGAATGACACTGTAAAATAAAGTGTTACCCCTTTTTTTCCCCAGTATAGTAACAATTCAGATGAGTACATAAGACCAAATAGAATACAAAAGAAATGTTCATTATCAAGTATCCTGACACTCTTTTTATGGAAGTGTTGACACCCTCTAGAAGATAACTAATGGGATTCTGTCCTGATCTCCGATGTCAATTAGCATTCAATACACTCAAATAATCAAGTGATTGTGTTGATAGTGTATGCTTTTTGTGTCTTCATGCTGTGAGGAACGGCTTGAGCAAGGTAGCAAGGGATTCTCCTTGTGGTTCTTTTGTATACGAGCCAGCTACTTTATCATGTTGGACTGGTTCAGTCAGCAGGAGGGCACATAAGATCATCTCAGAGAGAGGGAACCCTGCTGTGCGGGATGTCCCCTTCGGACCAGCACCCCTCTGTGTGGGCATTGTGACAAGTCCAAATCCCAGCATGTTTACTCAGGTCACAATTGCTAATTTGGTTATAATAATGCCAAGTCTCTAAGTGAAATGAAAGAAATGGCAATGACAATCAGTGGGCTTTACCATTTGGCAACCCATCAATAGCATATTTTTCTTTTGAGCCCTTCTTTTTCTCATTGTCACTGGTCTGAAGACATTTTGTAACCCTAGTGAGCATGCAGAAGGAGTGAATGGGGAATCTTCAATTACTGATTTCATTACTGATCTCGAATAATACGGCCCCTTGCAGTTACTTTTGGTGTTGCTCAATGGTTTTTGGATCACGGAATGTAGGATTGCTTTGCTACTTTTCACATGCATTCGTACCCCCCGTGGTTGTCTTAATCTAATCTACAGAGGACAAATCTGAAATTATTCATAACTAATGTGTGCACATGGATTTTGAAAGGTAGCATGAGGCTCAACATTGTGGCCAGCTTTGGAGTGCACAACCCAAACCAAACACCCCAGGTCACATTCATCTCTGTGGTGTATCTGCAACACAAATGACACTGGAATGTCAGATTTCATCCTTATTACATTCCATGGTGCTCCTTTATTCAGTTATTTTTGTGTTATTATGTGGCAGTAATTGTGCAAAAGCTTCTTTATTTGCACATGAACTTTCCCAAAGAGCTCATTTTCATAACTAGACACAGAATAATTTTAAATGAATGCATAGCTATGAAAATTAGCACATGAATTGCCAGCGCAAATATGAACGTGTTTCTCATACTTCAACAAATGCTGAAGGCGACTGGACTGAAAAGAACTTAAAAATGGACTGGACTTAAAAATGGTAACATCTAAAATAACTGGTTTTATTATTAAGTCAAAAATGTTATTCAACATCTCTATACATCAATTAATATGAACAAACCCATTTTTTATGAGTTAAATCGGGTAGAAATAGCTCCTAATGTAATAATTGCAGGTTACTTCTGCTTTAACACCAGGATCACATTAATCTTAGTTTGTGATTTTATACTATCATGAATAATAGCCTTAATTCGAATTTTCCAGTGCCTCATGAAGAGCTTGGGTTGTGGTTCCCCAATCTCTATAACAATTGTCAGCTGAAGTATCTAATACTAATGCTAATAACATAAAAATAATTTCACTCTGTGCTTATATATATCTTCCTGGGTCCCTTTGTCCACGTATATTTTAGTGAATTTCTCTTGACATCATACATGTCACAGTTTTAAGTCTGGATGTCCTGTAAAGAGTACATTCAGGGCTCAGATTTTTGGAGGTTTCACCAGGACAGCAACTCCTCCTTGGTCTTTAAAAATGACTGAATTAACAAATTTACCACTCGTATGGAAATATAATATTTTGTAATTATCATTTAAATCTGACTAATTTTCAAATTGTTTGTTATAAATCAACATCTCAGGAAAATGTTATGTGGTTTCTAATCAAAATATGACTTTCTGTTACAAAACAGGGCGTTAATTTTCCTGTCCTCAGTAGGTGTCCACTGCAGGACTTAACCAGGACTTAAATCATGCTTATCAGGCATTTTAGGAGACACAACAAGTGAATAGGGAAAGAAATTACATATCAATATTCCTATGAAATATTAGATATTATTATGAAAATTTTGCTAACTACTTCTTTTTCATTACATGTTGCTTCAAGAACACATTAATATGCAAATTACATACAGTGTATAGATACATTGCATTGAATGGGAAAACTCATGTATGGCCATTTTACCCACATACTATCATAAAGTAAAATGGTGTATTCATTCTGTTACATCTTTCATAACATAGTTGAGAATCATCTTTAAACAAAGTTTGAAAAAAATCCTGAAACCTAAAAATTGATTGGTGAATGAAAAAAAAAAAAAAAAAAAATCCATTGTTTTTGCCTGTACATGTCATTTCATGTCATTTTATTTTTTAAACAACCAAGTCCTGGCGTCCACTTACGAGAACATAGCATACCATATGAATAAAATATCATTTTTCAAAAAATAAATAAATAAATAAATAAAATTCCATTTGTTTCTTATGCTCTAAACAATATAATGACATGAAAAGATGCTAAATTCAAAAAACATTTTTTTCCTGGGCCTGGCAGTTTCCTTTAAGGGGAATTTTCCAAAAAATGCTTAATAAATAATCTGAAATGGTCTATTTTAAACACACACACAATAACCCTAATCACAGAATTGAAGCCCGTCGGCATATTCGTGTCAGATCAATATTTTGTTCAAGCCTCATTGCTGGTCTGTTTACCTTGGCTAGTGCTGCCTACATGCCGAGCTCCTGCTCTTTGTTTGAACATGTGACTCTGTAATAATGGCAGGTAGGAGAACTAATAGGCACTGCAATATCTGCAGTTTGACCCCATGTGGCTTTTCCTAATTGATCCATAGATTAGCATCAGACTCATCAGTTAGAGGATGATCTGGCCTACTCATTGCTCAGTCTTTTCTTTGCCTCGCCAAGCAATTTGTGAAAGGACAGAAGGAACGGCTTGTTCCCGCTTGCTTAAACATATGTTTAAAAATAAGGGTATAGAAAGACATTAAATGGAAAAAAATGGGTCTGAAGGGAAGTACAAACTGATTTGCTAGTTGTATGATGTGTTTTTCAAACCCTTTGTCCATTATGGTTTGCATATGTACTTTTAAATCTGTATTTCTTATTTTAAACGTGATTGTGTGAGCCAGCAAGTGTCCGTGTAACCTTTACATCCAACCCGGTTGTCAATACCCACAATCCCAGAGTGCAACCCCCCTCCACCCTTCAAAAATGGCCAACGCAGACTCCTCCACTCCATGCCCTATATGTACATTTGACCAAGCTATGTAAACTTCCACATGTGGGTGTCATTCTTGCCCATATTTGCCATGGGCTTTATTGGGACACGATTAGTTTCCAGAGCAAATTTGGAATGAAAGAAAACATTGCCTGTGGCGTGTGAGCCAACAAACTGTGCCACTGCGTGTCGTTGTATATTTACATGGCTCCGGCTTTGTTTTGATAAACCTTTACCCGCAGGTAAAGCTATTAGAACTATTAGAGGTAAACCTTGCAGAAAATGGCCATGAGCAGGTGATGCCTCATTGGCAAGGAATAGCTTTTTTATTTTGCGTGGACTGCAGCATGGAAATGATGATATATTGTATATTCTAGTGGTAGAATTTCTTTTGTAAACTACTATTTCATGCTGTATGCATATTTGGTTTTGTGATTAATGAATGCATTTTTTTTTTTTTTTTTTACACTACTGTTTAAAAGTTAAATTTTTTTTGGAAGAAGTATCCATCAAGGCTTGATTTATTTGACCAGAAATACAGTAAACTGTAATATTTTGAAATATTGTTACCATTTAAAATAACTGTTTTCTATGTGAATATATTGTAAAATGTAATTTATTCCTGTGATCAAAGCTGAATTTTCAGCATCATTAGAATTCAGAAATCATTCTAATATACTGATTTGGTGTTCAAGAAACAGTTGCTGCTTAACATTTTTGTGGAAACTGTGCTACACTACCATTCAAAAATGTTTCTTTATTTTTTTTAAGGAAATTATTAATTTTATTAATCAAGGATATGTTATGTTTTGTTATGTTCAACCTTCTATTCATTAAAGAACAAATGCATAATGTTTCCACAAAAATATTAAGCAGCAAAAACTGTTTTCAACACTGACAATAATAACCATTATTAAAAATTGAGCACCAATCATTTACAATAACTGAGCAGCAAATCAGCATTAGAATGATTTCTGAAGGATCATGTGACACTGAAGACTGGAGTAATGATGCTGAAAATTCAGCTTTGATCACAGAAATAAATCACATTTTAATATATATTCAAATAGAAAACGGTTATTTTAAATTGTAATATTATTTCACAAAATTGCTGTTTTTACTGTTTTAAATATAAATCAAGCCTTGGTGAGCAGAAGAGACTTCTTTCAAAAAACATTAAAAATCATAATTATTCCATACTTTTGACCAGCAGTGTTTCTATACATATACAGTTGCAATCAGAAATATTCAACCCCCAAAGAGTTTTAAGGATTTATGAATAAAAATCTTTTCAAAGTGCGGGATTCTGCTTTGGATGACTTCTTTATGAGTTAAGTGATGCATAAAATCAACACAGAAAATGTATGATGTAGTATTTGTGTGTAACAGTATATTTTGTTAAGATAGCCATGTCACAATTATTCAACCCCTATATAATATTGTTATTTTTAAAGCTTTCTGACAGTTTTTATGGCCTAAAGTGGAGCTGAAACATCATTAAGCCTTTGGGAACTCTATAACGATCCTTCATTTGCTTCAGCTGTGATGCATATATAAACCCCAACCATGAAGGTGTTCAAGGTGAGTTGCAATCATGGGAAAGACAAAGGAGCTTCCACAAAAGCTGAGAGAGGAGATTATTTCATCACATCTGAAGGGCCTTGGGTATAAGAAGATTTCCAAAATATTTAACATTCCAAGAGACACCATTGGGAGCATTATAAGGAAGTTTAAAACTTATGGAACAGCTGCAAACCTTCCTGGCCGTGGAAGAAAGCCCACAATTTCATCAAGGGCCCTTAGCAACTTAGTCAGGACAGCTAAGAAAAACCCCCGTGTGACTGCAAGAAAGCTACAGGATGACCTGATGAGAGCTGGTACAAGTGCTTCAGTGGCAACTATAAGACGTGCACTGAATAATCAAGGACTTCATGGCCGGACCCCAAGACGCACTCCACTCTTGACCTCAAGGAACATCAGGAGTCGACTAGAATATGCCAGGAGGAATTTGGATAAAACTACAGAGTTCTGGGAGACAGTTCTATGGACTGATGAAACCAAACTGGAACTTTTTGGACATATGGACCAGCGGTACATCTGGCGTGCAAAAGGTCAGGCTTATGACCAAAAAAATACCATCCCCACGGTCAAGCACGGAGGTGGGTCATTGATGATGTGGGGCTGTTTTTCTGCGGCAGGAACTGGCAATCTTGATCGTGTACCTGGTATCATGGATTCCCAGAAATACCAGGTCATTTTAAAGAAGAACGTGATGCCTTCTGTTGACAAATTAAACCTTGGTGATCATTGGATCTTCCAGCAAGACAATGATCCCAAGCACACCTCCAAATCAACTAATGCTTGGTTGGGGAAAAGATGCTGGAGCGTCCTGGAGTGGCCTTCTCAGTCACCAGATTTAAATCCAATTGAAAATCTTTGGTGGGATTTGAAGAAGGCAGTTGCAGCACGGAAGCCATCAAACATCACTGAGTTAGAGACTTTTGCATGTGAAGAATGGGCAAAGATTCCAATCGAGAGGTGTAAGACACTTGTCAGCACTTATCGAAACCGTTTGTTAGAAGTTATAAAAAATAAAGGACACTCCACAAGGTACTGAAGCTGGGGGTTGAATAATACTGCACATGCTCATGTGTTACAAGAGTTACAATTTTCATTTAAACTTCAAAGTTAAGTCAACTTCTGTTGTCAAACTAACTTGTATGTATGAATAAATATTTTTTGTTATTTCACGAGGTTTTTTTTTTCATTGATTTTCATTATCTTTTATCAACATCACTATAATGTCTTTTGAGGAGAGGGGGTTGAATATTTCTGATTGCAACTGTACATTAGATATTATTTACACAAAAATATTATTATATTGCCCGGTTTCACAGACAGGGTTTAGATTAAGGCAAAAAAAAGCCCCCAAAGAACACTGGGTTAAAAACAACAAAATTTGGGTTGTTTTCAACCCAAGGGCTGGGTAAATAGGACAAAACACATGTTGGGTTAATTTTACCCAACAAATTGGGTTGTTTATTTAACCCAGCATAATGGAATGATTCATTTTTACTATAATACTAGCTGCTTCTTTTTTTCTTTTTCTTTGAGATGACTCGCATTTGATGGTGGAACTGCTAACTTCAGGCCGTCTCCCTGCATTTCACTCATAGCCGAAAAATGCTGTAATGGACTCCATAACCTGTCCATAAATAATCAGTGTACAATTATGAAAACATAATTAACATCCCAAGTATTTATATTCTGTATCTTTTTGAACAAAATCATAAAATTTTATGCAAGGCATCAGGCATTTCCATCACACAAAAGACGGACATGAAACTCGTTTAGGTGACTCACATCGCACCTCTGTGTGTTGCTTTGCATAAAATTAAACAATATACGGAACAATAACAAATTTTTAGATAAAATAACCCTGGAGCTGGGTAACACAAAAACTACCCAAACGCTGGGTTGTTACGTCTGACCCAGGATCTGGGTAACACAAAAACTACCCAAACGCTGGGTTGTTACGTCTGACCCAGGATCTGGGTAACACAAAAACTACCCAAACGCTGGGTTGTTACGTCTGACCCAGGATCTGGGTAACACAAAAACTACCTAAACGCTGGGTTGTTACGTCTGACCCAGGATCTGGGTAACACAAAAACTACCCAAACGCTGGGTCGTTACGTCTGACCCAGGATCTGGGTAACACAAAAACTACCCAAACGCTGGGTCGTTGCGTCTGACCCTGAAGCTGGGTAACACAAAAACTACCCAAACGCTGGGTCGTTACGTCTGACCCAGGATCTGGGTAACACAAAAACTACCCAAACGCTGGGTCGTTACGTCTGACCCAGGATCTGGGTAACACAAAAACTACCCAAACGCTGGGTCGTTGCGTCTGACCCTGAAGCTGGGTAACACAAAAACTACCCAAACGCTGGGTCGTTACGTCTGACCCAGGATCTGGGTAACACAAAAACTACCCAAACGCTGGGTCGTTACGTCTGACCCAGGATCTGGGTAACACAAAAACTACCCAAACGCTGGGTCGTTGCGTCTGACCCTGAAGCTGGGTAACACAAAAACTACCCAAACGCTGGGTCGTTACGTCTGACCCAGGATCTGGGTAACACAAAAACTACCCAAACGCTGGGTTGTTACGTCTGACCCAGGATCTGGGTAACACAAAAACTACCCAAACACTGGGTCGTTACGTCTGACACAGGATCTGGGTAACACAAAAACTACCCAAACGCTGGGTCGTTACGTCTGACCCAGGATCTGGGTAACACAAAAACTACCCAAACGCTGGGTCGTTACGTCTGACCCAGGATCTGGGTAACACAAAAACTACCCAAACGCTGGGTCATTGCGTCTGACCCTGAAGCTGGGTAACACAAAAACTACCCAAACGCTGGGTCGTTACGTCTGACCCAGGATCTGGGTAACACAAAAACTACCCAAACGCTGGGTCGTTACGTCTGACCCAGGATCTGGGTAACACAAAAACTACCCAAACACTGGGTTGTTACGTCTGACACAGGATCTGGGTAACACAAAAACTACCCAAACACTGGGTCGTTACGTCTGACCCAGGATCTGGGTAACACAAAAACTACCCAAACGCTGGGTCGTTACGTCTGACCCAGGATCTGGGTAACACAAAAACTACCCAAACACTGGGTTGTTACGTCTGACACAGGATCTGGGTAAGACAAAATCTACCCAAACGCTGGGTTGTTACGTCTGACACAGGATCTGGGTAACACAAAATCTACCCAAACGCGGATCTGGGTAACACAAAATCTACCCAAACGCTGGGTTGTTGTGTCTGACCCAGGATCTGGGTAACACAGAAACTACCCAAACGCTGGGTTGTTGCCTCTGACCCAGGATCTGGGTAACACAAAACCTACCCAAACACTGGGTTGTTGCGTCTGACCCTGAAGCTGGGTAACACAAAAACTACCCAAACGCTGGGTTGTTGCGTTTGACCCTGGAGCTGGGTAACACAAAAACTGCCCAAATGCTGGGTTGTTACGTCTGCAAATCAAGCCTTGATGAGCAGAAGAGACTTCTTTCAAAAATCGTAATTATTACAAACTTTTGACTGGCAGTGTTTCTATGCTGATATTCTTTACACAAAAAAAAAAAATATTATTGAATTGGTTTTACAGACAGGGTTTAGATTAAGCCAGTATTAGTCCTTAGTTCAGTCAGTTAAAACAAACATGCATTTCAGTCTAGGTCTAGCTTAAGCCTTGACTGTGAAACTGGGCATTAATAAAAGCATTTTTACTGCAAACAAGAAACTTGTTGGTGAAAATAGCATGAATGTACAGCAATGAATGATTCTTCTGTAGATATATGGTCATGATGTAATCTTAATCTTCTGTATCATCCAGATTGTCTTGTGTTCTTTTCACGTTCAGGTCTTCAGGCCACTCCCATCTTTTACCGCTGGGTCGATGCCATGGCAACAAAGGAAGCTCCCAGCCCCTGTGCAATAATGCTGGTCCGATCAACACCACATTTCTGTATTGACCACACTGCGCGAGATTAAACGCAGGTGACATTTCCGAGGTGAAATTTGCAATTTCCACAAATATGAGTTGGCTGAAACGCGGCATGACAGCACATAAAATCAATACAAATAACCTGAATCCCTAATACCTTGATCCCTGTTAGTAGAGGGATGCATTACAACTAAGACACTGGAAGTGGGAGCAACAGCCCAGGAGCTGATCCCTGATTCCTATCGACTGGCTCCAGGCCAAACACTGCCGCAATAACAATTAGGTGTGCAAGTTTGTCGATTTTCTCCGGCTGCGTGCTTCAGCACAGCCAAAGTTCTGAGCTCCTCATACCGGACCGGACAAATGAGGATCCCGTTAAGGTCCATTTTACGTACTGTGCAACTTTGACCCAGTCATACATGTGTGCAAGAAGAAATGACATTTTAATGGCATACATAGAATTAAAACATCTAGCATGCACATAGATAGTATTGACTGTCTGTGTTTTATAAAATGAGTATCATTATTTTTCACTTATCAATATTTCACCCACATATCAACTCTGTCAAATAACAAATATCACTCTCCGATTTATTTTATTTTATTTTATGCAACAATATTAAATACATAAGCTGTATTCTATATTCTAATCAATCTCTTCAAATTATAAGCATATGAATTTCAGTTGTTTTTGTGATGGATTTGAAATAAGATCGTGTTTTAGGGTAATGTTTAGGGTCAGAAAGAAAAAAGAAAATGACCATAAACACATTTACATTGAGAAAATTTTAAAAGAATCAACGACTAAAAAAACCAAAAAAAAAAACCAACTGCTTGTCTGTTTGTTTCTGTCGTTGAAATTAACAGCTAGATACTATAATTATAGCTGTTAAATACATAGCCCCCTAGTCATAGCCCCATATATTAAATGCATATTGCACTTTCTATTATATGGATTCAAAAGAGAAACAAAGCCAAGTTATTATTATTTTTTTATTTTTTTTTATTCTGATACAACACCAGATACATTTTGCACCATGCATGTACACACGTACAAAAATTCTGGGATAAAAACAACCCTAGTTGGGTTGAAAATGGACAAACCCTGCGATTGTGTTGTTTTAACCCAGTGGTTGGGTTAAATGTTTGCCCAACCTGCTGTGTAGTTTTATTTAACTCAACTATTGTTTAAAAATGACTGTATTGCTTGCTTAAAATGAACCCAAAGTATGTTGGAATTAACATTTATTGATATGTTTAAATGAACATTTAATAATAAGTTTAATGAATAATAATTAAACAATAAACATTTATTAAATTGCTTATTAATAAATGTTCACCTTTTGATTATTATTGTTGCCTCTAGTAATTCTGTGTCTGATTTTACTTTCCAACATATTTTGAGTTCATTTTAAGCCAGCTATATAGTAATTTTATACGTAATTTTATAGTATTTTTTTAAACAATAATTGGGTTAAATAAAACTGCCCAGCACGTTGGGCAAACATTTAACCCAACCGCTGGGTTAAAACAACACAATCGCAGGGTTTGTCCATTTTCAACTTGGGTTGTTTTAACCCAGCATTTTTTAGAGTGTACAATATGCTGGAAAACAGGCAATAATAATATAATTATAATACTTAATATTATAATATAATTACTTAATATTCAGCAATATTATTGATTTGACTGCTCTGACACTATTGGATGAAAACTGACCTGAGCTGGACGATGACATCACTGTTTTCTTCAGAGCTGCTTTATAGATGAATTGAACTCATTTCATAATTGATGTACTTTACACAGTTATTGAACCGAAATTAATCAACACTGAACTGATTTCAACTGAATAATGACTGTCTACTACTGTCTTTTTAGAGCAGCAGAGCTGAATTCTGTTTGCGTCATTGAATCGTTATTTTCCTGTTTATCACTGTAAAGCTGCTTTGAAACAATCTGGATCGTATAAAGTGCTATATAAATAAAGGTGAATTGACTTGACTTGAACACATTATACTTTTGGCCTGATTTGGGAAAATAAGATTTTTAGAACTAACCTTATTTTTAGAAATGTAAAAAATTCTTGCTGGGGGAATGTTGAAGGAACAAATGCCCATTATCATCCCAGTCTTCCTTTAATGTGGCGTTTCTATACACTGGCAGTGAGAAAATTAAAAAATAATGACTTTTAATGAGTCATATGCTTAAACCAGGTGAAAAAATCTCTTCGGATGTCTTGGATTTGTTACTCATTCACAAATCAGTGAGGGCAGAGACTCATCCAACAGCTCAGAAACACAGCGAGCGTGTTTGCGTAGGCTCTGATACGTGATTGAAGGCTGCAGTCGAATCATTGGGTTCTTAAGCTGTTCTGTCAGGAGGAATTAAAGCCTGATGTTCAGGAGCAGGACAGGTGGAATGTGAGAATGGCGATACCTTAATCTGGCTCTTTGAGAAACAGCCACTCTGCTGAGCGGTCAGGGGATCGCGGGTTACACCGGTGACCCGTAACCTCCGCATACGAGTGTGTGGCAGACAACCAGGACAGGTCCAGACTCCTCACCCTCCTTTTCTGTTGTTTGCCGTGTTTTTAAAAGCAAGCCCAGAGCCATCATCATCATTACGCTGAGAGCTCGAGATGGGCCGGCGTAATGTGTGTGCAGAGTTGCTCCGTCTGTTTGTAAGGCCCTCAGCAGAAGTGTGGCGGCTGTTGACATTCTCCATATAATATTGTTTGAATTTTTCATCAAGATCCTGGTCAGCATTACAAGAGCCCTTTTGTTTCCATGTTATTTGTACATTCTTTGTATGTGTGTACCTAGCTCTTCGTTCGTTTGTTTGTCTATGTGTCTTATTTTAAACTCGCAGTCCATTTTTTATCGTCCCCTGCTCAGTCCGGGTGGCGTTTGTGGGGTCATGAGCAGCGGTCAGCCGCACACCCCCATCCGCCGGCACCTTTTGTGCAGGGGACCCTGACGTGGCTGTGAATGCAGGTCACCACAGGTTACTGACAAAGGCCTGTGAAAGGCTGTTCTGTGCTCCGCTGAATGGGCCGATGTGCACCGTTAAATACGGCCTGCCTCCTGTCAATGTTGCCGCCATTAAAAAGGGCTTGGCTTGATACCCTCTCCTTTTCATGCACGTGAAAGTTAGTTTTCTCTTTGTTTCTCCCGTTGTGTCGGGGCGTTTGGCGGCTTTGTCACACTGTCAATGTCGCGGCAGTAAAATGAGTTCATCTTAGATTCAGAGCCTGTTCTGTTGTGTGTTTGCATCCATAAATAAAGCAATTATTGTCCTCTCTGGTCACTTCTGCTCTTAAATCTGGACCTTAAATCCCTCTTCATTGGTAAAGAAGTTAAATACTCAAAAAGACAATGTTTTTTGGACATGCATGTTGGAGTACCGCACTGGGAAAAAAAATGGTAACATCTAAAATAACTGGTTTTATTCAAGTTAAAAATATGAACCATTCAATTTATACCAACAAATGAGCTCTTTAAGGTAATAATTGCAGGGACATTGATACTGTAATTATTCAGCACAATTTCATCTGATCACTGTAATTTCCTACTTATTTGTTTTTATTTTAAAAGCACTGCTAAGCCACAATGACATATTCACTGCTCTGGTATGTTGGCATTATCAGGCACAGCCGTCTCACTTTGTGTGTTAATGAATTTGTAGTGTGCGTGCACTCAATGAGGTTAATGGAAGGGATCTCGGAGGCTCATCTTGCCGGCCCAGCCCACTCTTTCAAGCCTGCTCTCCATGCATGTTTCCGGAAACGATTCTTTAGTCAGCTCGTTGCCTCTCCGCCTCCCCCTATTGTTCTCTGCCCTCTAGGGGCCCTTCTCGCTTTATCTGATGCCAATTCTGCATCGCACTCCTCCTGCCCCCTATCTGAATGTCTCCTATATGGCTGTGTTATCTTATCCACAGTGTCATCTCTTTATCAGCCCTATCCCGACCCCCGGCCGATCAGGCAGACTGCATCAGACCCGCACACATGAGCACAGCTCTGCTTACACATAATCCGCTTGCAGTATTCTTCAATTTGCTCTATCGAGACAGACAAATCCCTTCAGAAGGGGAGAAATAAAAAGCAGCCGATATTTTATTTTATTTTTTTTTTTGGTCTTTGCCATTGTTTCCTGCACTGAGGTTGATCAAGTATATATAATATAATATAATATAATATAATATAATATAATATAATATAATATAATATAATATAATATAATATAATATAATATCCCATGCTGAGGAAAAACCGTTTGAAAAATGGATGGATATAGAATAGAATAGAATAGAATAGAATAGAATAGAATAGAATAGAATAGAATAGAATCTTGAACAACCTTATAATATAATATAAAGTGTATATTATATTATATTATATTATATTATATTATATTATTATATTATATTATATTATTACAACCCTATAAAGGACTAGCAGTTTGGAGAATGGATAGATATAGAATAGAATAGAATAGAATAGAATAGAATAGAATAGAATAGAATAGAATAGAATAGAATATTGCTCATGAACAACCTTATAATATAATATAAAGTGTATATTATATTATATTATATTACAACCCTATAAAGGACTAGCAGTTTGTAGAATGGATAGAATAGAATAGAATAGAATAGAATAGAATAGAATAGAATAGAATAGAATAGAATAGAATAGAATATTGCTCATGTGAACAACTTAATATAATATAATATAATATTTAAAAATTTAAATTGTGGTAAAACTATAGTATTTACCCGCAACTAAACCTAACCTTATACTGTATATGTAGTGTATACTCTATACTGAGTAACCCTATATTTTTTCACATTTAATTCAATGTTACTTGTTGTTTCTTTGTAATTATTTGTGAAATATACTTCTGAGTGAAAATTGTTTCAAAGTAAATCCTACACCAGTTTTTTTCTCAGTATCTGTTGATAATTAATGTTACTGAGTACTTATTTGTATAATTACACAATAACAAGACACCTTAAAATAATGTGTAATATAATACAGTATAATAAGCTCATGTGAATAACCTTACAAAATTCAAATTAAGCCACATTCAGTTGCAGTACATATTGAATTAATATTTTGCAGTACATATTAAATAGACATTATTTGGATATCCCTAGAATCTTTCTGTTTCTGTTAAATGTTTTTACAGGACAGCATGAGTGGTGGTCGATAAAATAGATAACAATCTGTGTTTTTCTTCTCTTCCACTGTCGTTCATGGAAACTGCCTTCTACCTTTGTTTCTGTTTCTTTCTCCGATCCCCGCTGAATGAACACAAGGCTTTTCCTCGTGGTCGGCGCTGATGGACGGGATTGGATCTGCGTGACAGGTGAGTCGGCCCAGCTGCTACCTGTAGCAGCCGCCTGTCAGACAGCAGCTGTCTGTCTCTCCCTCGCTCAAACTCACTCACTCACAAACAGTCAGTCACGCATCCAGTCACACTCATTCAAAAACATAAATGCATACACTCCCACACAGCCATTCACCCAAACAATCAGCTCTGCTCAGATGCCCAGCTAAAGGAGCAACATGCTCCGACACTTTTTTTACAGCTATTATTTTTTTCATCGAACTCAACCGAAACGCATATTACAGTTTGTATTTATTTTCCGTGCATTTTTAAGTAGGATTCATCAACAATGAATCCGTTCATGAGTATTTTCTGTTGTTCTAATTTACTGAGTGACTAAAAGCAAACCAGACATGGAATTCAAAACTATACACTCATAAAAATAAAGGTTCCAAATAAGATTTTTTGCAGCAATGCCATAAAAGAACTTAATTTTTTCCTTTTGTGCAATGGGAAAGTTCCATGGATTTTTCATGGAACCATACATGCCAATAAAGATCCTTTACTTTTACAAGTGTATATCAATCCAAGGTAAACTGAGCAAAATTATGATAGAACTTTTAATGAGTCATATGCTTAAACCAGGTGAAAAAATCTCTTCGGATGTCTTGGACTAACTCCTCCTCCATGACAAAATCACACACTCTTTGTCTCAGTATTATGATGGCAATGAATGTGCTCTAATGGCCTCTGTCTGTTCCCTGTACATGCGTCTGAGAGAGGGCAAAAGCTTCCAGCTTTCCACACCTCCACTCAGATACACCTGTCACCAGTCGGCCGCCTCTCCTCTCCCATCCCCCTCTCTTCCCTCTGCAGTTGAATAAAGGAGATCAAATGGCAGTCACATTGTCAAAAACCATGTCACATGCTCTGCATCATAGTACAGTTAAGTCACCTGGACAAAAACTCTACCTAAGCATTTGTATTGCTGTGACAAATCTATGTAAAATAAATTGTGCGTTTCTTATCTTGAGGAGCTAAGCTGTAAAAAAATAACTCTGGGAAATTTAGAGGGGGGAGGGGGCGGACAGCTGTGGTTGTCCAAACTTTTTAGATTTGAGATATTTTAGGTTACACAAGACTGAAATTAAATTCACTTAGTTTTGTACTGGTATATAAACACTATAACAATACAGGCAGCTGAGACACATGAGTATCACCAGTAGCTTTTCCACACACTGAGGTAAATACTAATATATTCACACAAACACAAAACACCATCGTCATAACATAAAATAATGCAATAAAATGAAGATGTAACATAAAACCCAAATATCATTACATGTAAAGTCTCATGGAGGGAACTGTGAAATACCATAGGGTATGTTTACATGACAACAATGTACTAAAAACTGAAAAAAAAAAAAAAAAATCAGTTTTTCGCTTACAGATGACAACGTTGTCAAATCGATCCCTGTTCACACAGATCTGCGAAAACGACTAAAAGCCCTGTATTCTGCTGCCAGGCCTGTAGTTGGCAATGTCACTTTGTAAAGAAACCAGGGCTGTCACTAATGATTATTTTGGTAATCAAGTAATCAGTTAATTATTTTGATGATTAATCAATTAATCTAATTTTTTGTAATAAAAATAGATCTAACTGAACAATAATGAGTAAAATTACTTAAAATACATAGACAAGCGGGCTTGTATACAAGTAGGCTATAATGACAATGAGGCAATAATAATTGGTTAAGATAAAGTATCAAAAGCAAGTAATGATATGATGTTATTAAACAACACTTTTTAAATACATAATGTAATATACATAATATAAACAAAATCAACTTATGTACATTTCGTATTATAACAAATGCCTGCAGAGGGTACCAGTGTCCTGGTGATTGTTGTTACACTTTACAGCATGATCAAATCCTTGTTTGGCTAAACAACATTTAATTCAAATTTAATTCCACTCAATCTTTAATATTTGGCCACTTTTAACTATAGAAATGCTACAGTCAGTGTAGTTTCTTGACCAGAAACATGTGGACATCAAAACATGTAAACTTAGAGCGAGGGTTTAAACTTTTATTTTGAAATCGCAATGAACAACAGTTCGCAAATTTAGATGAAATTTACGTTACAAATCTGTTGAAATGGTGCACGCTGCGTACCCAGATGAACATTACAAGCAACCCAAAGATATGCAGAGATGGAGTTTGTTAAAGGCACAATATGTAATTTTCGCCACTAGAGGTCGCTTATTCAAAACAAGGTGTGTGGATGAAAACCGTTAGCGATTGCTAATGAGAAACAAGCTCGACACACGTCTCAAGAGCAGTGGAGCTTTTATTATGCCGCACAAGACTGCTTTCGCTTCTTCCAGTCATGTGTATGTGGGGTAACACAGCGCTGTTTATCATATTAGATACATTTGTAGGTTGAAAGTCGTTATAGTGCTACTCTGTGCATTCACTCGGCGGCTGCTCTGAGACACTTGTTGCACACTACAGTAAACTAGATCGATATTAGTCATGGTAAAACATGGTACTTGCTGTAATTCAAGAAAATGAGACTAACTGTGTTGAGCTATATAACAATGATTATTTTTCTGTCAATGAATGTATCCAAACAGTTGCTCAGCTGTCTAACAAAACACATCATACATTAAAGCGTCTTTGATGTTTACATGGTTTCTACAAAATAAAACCGTAAATCCAGGGTTACGTGGGAATGATGTCATTGATAGGTGACGCACGGTCCGTGTCCTGGTTAAAATTGCTTATTTCTCTGTATTTCAACATTCTTTGAAACATTGGGATAATGTAAGAACACAAGTCAACAAAATATATAACATTGTTCTAGTGTTTTTTGGATATTTTAATCCAAAAATCTCACATATTGTGCCTTTAACTGAGCTGTTGAGACGTGCTCCAGGCATGTAAATGATAAAAGTGCAACACTTCAGAAACACAAAGTTTCCGAAATCGACTATATTGGAAACCTGAACAAACAGCACATGCAGAAACTTTGTTCATGTGGAGCAGCATTTACTGTGAACAGAGCCACTCTGAGACGCTGGAAGAAACTTGTAACCTGCATGCATGTAAATAATTAAAGCGTTGCGCTTCACCCTGAATGTGCACGACGTCACCATTTTCACAAATTCACGTTTTTTTGTATGTACAGCAATGGTAACGGTATCGTTTTTTAAAAACTTGCACTTTTAAGCCTGTTTTAATTGTGTTTTCAGGCCCCCAACATGCTGTTGTTGAGTAAATGAACCGCCAAAAAATGCACAAGTTTGCCGTTTTTAGTTTTGGTTTTAAAATGGTGTTGTGTAAATGGCCCCTTAAAATGTCCTGTTACATCTATTAGAGTTTTTCACTATATAGTAAAAGAGTCGTGCCGTGAACCAATGAACAGGTTTTTACTGTAGCATTTACAAACATTTTACAGTGTTTTCTACTTGCTCTGACTCTTAAAGTAAAAATGAAGGTTTGCAATTATATACATCAAAAAATAAAAATGCATACAAAAAATGTTACAAAAATAATAGCACTTGATGTCGTCAGCCATAAAGAGGAGCAATTATTATAACAAAGTCTTACTTCAATGTTTTTTGTTGTCTAATGCTGTTATATTTGAATTCTGCACTTCTGTAGTGAAGGCTGCAGGTTAATATGAGAAGTTCACTGGTTCAACTCCTTAAGAGCTTCTCTAGATAGTGGGCTTGTGGTGACCCATGTGACGTGCACCTGGCCTCTGCATTGCTACCTGAAGAGCGGTGCTATTAAGCTTTTACCACCCTTGATTAAAACACAAACACACTCTCACACACATGCTTGAACCGTCCCTGAACCTAAATCATGTCTAAAAAGGCCATAGTGCAAAACGCTCATTCTGGTCTCTCTTTAGTTATGCGATTTAGCAGGTAAGAATTTCACTGTACAGACTTAAATTCCCCCTTTTTCTAAGTTTGTGTATTAGTGGCATCTTTTAACGTGGGAATGAATACACTACACAGCTTTACCGCAGGCTGCTGAGTGACCTCATTATAGGTGTGGAGCCAGACAAAAAAAGCTTCTTAGGACACTTGCTCTTTTCACATGTTGCATTGTGTCTGCAACATCAAAAGCTCAATTGAGCAAAGCACCGTTCATCTGCAGCTTATCGCTGCCGGCTCACTTTGATTAGCTCACTTTCAGCTCACAATGGACACATATCTTGGAGTGAGACAATGCCTACAAAGCTGATGCTTCAAATCCTTTAGCAGTGGGTTAGCATGTGTGCCTTCATCTGCTTCAAATACAGTACAGATTGGACCATAGTTGAATATTTGTATCTAGCATTGTTTTACTCCATAGAGGACTATTAGGCAGATCCAAAGATATCTTAAAAGTTTTTTTTATATGCTTATATATGTTATGATGTTTTGACACGAAAAAAAAAAAAAAGTTAATAAAGCATTTTAACGAGTCCAGAAATACAATGGGATCTAAAAGTCTGAGACCACATTGAAGATCTGGGATTCAAAACCTAATTTAAACCTTGAAATATTTTTTTAGGATTTAGTCACTGATCAAATGTAAACAAATTAGTGACATGTATATTTAATTAGATAAAACTGAATCATTATTCTCCATATAGTGTCTCAGAATTTGCCAATTTAATATACTTCATTTAAATACCCAGTTATATTTCTAGTAGGCCTATATCAAAAATCCATTGCCTCTTTTGTATTCGTTCTTACTGTTTTTGTCTCTCTTTTGCACCCCATACACTTCAAAACCTCATCACCCTCTTTGTTATTTAAAACGTTTACTTGACTAATTTTAACAGTATTAATCTATGCAAAACAGTCTGCCAGTGTTTGTCATATAAAGCAGCATGCAGAAAATGAAAAATGAAATGAAGTGTTACCACAATAGTGACATTCTATGCCCTTCAACAGCCTTACTGTTGGTTGCTTGTTGGTGTCATACAGTAAAGCTAAGTTCACTGCTCAGGATATCTGTTTAAGTGCACTTCACTTGACAAATTGCAAAATGCAGTCATTGAAACTTAAAGGCACAATATGTAATTTTTTGCCACTAGAGGTCGCTATTCAAGACAAATGTATAGCTTGATGACCCCTTGATTCCGTGGAATCATGGGAGTTGTTGTCTTCACGTCTACAGCCGGTGGAAAAGAATCCAACGGGACTCAGGCAGAAATCATATTCATGGATGAGCTAATGTATTAAAGATTTATTAATATTACTGTAGTATGAAGCAGGGTGTGGCTGAAAGCCATTGGAGCTGAATGAGGCAACTGGAGCGATTGATGAGAGACAAACGCGACACACGGCTTGAGAGCAGCGTAGTTTTTATTATGCTGCAGACAACCGCTTCCGCTTCTTCAGGTCATGAGTATGTGGGGTAAAGCAGCGCTGTTTATCATATAAGATACATTTGTGTGTTGAAAGTTGCTATAATGCTACTCTGTGCGTTCACTCGGCGGCTGCTATGAGACACTTGTTGCACACTGCAGTAAACTAGATCGATATTAGGCATGGTAAAACATGGTACTCGCCGTAAATCTAGAAAATGAGATTTAAACAATAAGACTTACTGTGTTTAGCTATATAACAATGAATAGTTTTCTGTCGATGAATGTATCCAAACAGTTGCTCACCTGGGGTGCGTTTCCCAAAAGCATCGTTAGCCAACTAACATCGCAAGTTCCGTCGTTACTTACATAGTTCAACTATTTGGTGTTTCCCGAAACCATCGTTCAAACAAACATTTGCAAACTGCATCGCAAACTTGTGCGGTTGGAACGACAGCTTTCGAGCTGTCGTTAGAAGCATGTTTTTTTTTAATAAATTGTTATCTTGAACAAAATAAGCAAGCTGACATTAAGTACAATGTACATCTTTTATTTCGAATATATACAAATGTCATTTATGTTTTAGTTTGTCAAGAGATCTAAAGCACCGTTTTTGAAGAGTGCGCATGTGCGTACGTGCTCTAGTACATCAGAACAAGCATTTGATTTAATCTGGAAATAAAGCAAAATAACTGAGGAAAATGAGAATTAGTCCTCTAATGCCATGTCCGTAATTTATAGCAGAAATTCTAGCATTAATTCGACCTCAAACTGATTTATTTAAAGAACTTATTACTCCACCACCTGCGTAACGTCATTCACCAACGAGGTTGAAGGTTTCGGGAAACAGTTGTGACTAGCTAGTTGATTTGTTCAACGATACATCGTACTATGGTAGTTCAGCAGCGAGTTACATCATTGTTCGGGAAACGCACCCCTGTCTAATAAAATACAATATATTATGCGTCTTTGGTGTTTCCATGGTTTCTAATAAATAAAACCGGAAATCGAGGGTAACGCGGGAATGATGTCATTGATAGGCGACGCACAGGCCAGTGTCCTGGTTAAAATTGCTTATTTCTCTGTATTTAAACATTCTTGAAAACATTGGTATAATTTAAGTACACAAGTCAACAAAATATATAACTTCTAGTGTTTTTTGGATATTTTAATCCAAAAATCTTACATATTGTGCCTTTTAATATCAAATTCATTAATGTAATTATAATCTGTCATATTTAAAAGCCATAAGCTGAGTTATAAATGTATGTTTGCGATGTTTAACTTGAAAATAAAGGTAATTTGGAAATTTTAGATGTGTCTTATTGTCTTAACTGTCTTAATTATTAACTTAAACTGTCTTATCTCGTGGACAATCGCGTACAAACCACACCTGACTACTCAATAATAGTAACGCAAGAGCCTCCTTTTCCCCGCTTTTATTCTAGTCAAACTTGCAGTATACTGTGGCCATGCACAATGATAGGTATGCTAAGTAGCATAAATTTCCCTTTCTACATCCCGTGAAGTAGTGGAATCGCACATAAGACATTCGCAGCACACTTACGGTCGATTGGAACGCGAGTGTGTTAGTTCATTCATGGCCGCTGTCGACATTCATCAGACTACGATCATCATGCCAAGTAACTTCGCTCAATTTTCAGGTAAAATTGTTGTTCATAGGCAGTGTTCCCCTGACCACGAGAATGATTTCCAATATCTGCTCCGGATAGCGCAGTTTCAACACCTCAAGTCCAAAATGTAATTACCATTAAGGAAATGCGCGTGCTGCTTTAACTTCATTACATTGTGTCGACTTAGATCAGTCAACTCGAAACTAGCTTACATTGAGTTTACTTTTACTTTTTACTTTTTAGAGCTAATTTCTTGTAAACAATGCACCTTTCACGAATTCTATATGAACTTCAAAACAATGACATTATCAAGTGGTGACCTCAGACGAGGTTTAGTCATTTTACCACATTGTGCTGCATGAGCTGCCATAGCAACGGTAAAACAAATCACACATAGGCACACTTTATTAATTTAGGTTTTTATATATGTATTTTATATACCTATAGGTACTGGTATATGTGCCCATCTGTGTGAATGACAAAATTAAAGTAACAAATAATTTGTTATGAGTGGTGTATATTGTAGGTTTAGTTTGATCTGTAAATTTGTATTATTGTATGGCTTCAGATGGCTGAACATCTATTTAAGTTTTTAAAGAAAAAGCATGGTTTATTTCTATTTATGGCTATGCCTGTTTATGATGCTTAATTGAGAATCCATAGCTCCTTAGGTCAAACTGTAATAAAACAGCAGACTTTAATAGGCCAATGAAGAGCCTCAATTGTCAAGTGAAATGTCAGGCAGAGCCCGTCAGAGTTGAGTCAGTGATTCCGGTTGGCTGTCCTGTTGGTGTGGGCGGGCGCTCGCGTCTCCAGGCATGGCAGACTGTGTTTGCAGTTGTCCCTAACAGCACCGACCGACTCCAGCCCAAACACCTGTGTTTGCTTTTGCGCTCACTCCCCCAATCTTCTCCGTGCAGGTCACATGATCGGCAGATAGCCCCGGCACCATGGGAATACAAAAGCAGGGGCTTTTAGCGCTGTTAATCATTAATGTCAGGCTTCCTTGTGCCCCCTCTCTCTTGACGTTGCAGATGTGAATGTTATCTTGCTCATGCATCCAGGTCAGACGTGACTGTGGGTAGCTGCAGGTGAACGTGGTTGATGGAACGGGTTGAACCAGCAGTTGCCACATGGTGAAGAGGCATGGCATGACGGTGAAGACGGCTGCTGATTGGTTCTAAAAAAGAAAAGCATACTCAACATGATTACAGTGTAAAATTATTGTAAAGTGTATGGAAGTATTATTTAAAATTATGTAATTGAAGAGAGAACGTGTAACTTTACTCACGCATAGAATAATAATATCGCAGTTGACTGAAAATGTGTATTTCACAAAACACATTGAAATATAATCTTAAAAATGTAGCAGCAACCATCAGGGTCTTGTTTGATATGCTGACTATGAATTTCGGAGGGATAATAGAAATTAATTTGTGCTAACATGGACCACATTCATCTTTAAAGAATTAAAGGATTAGTTCACCCGAAAATGAAAATTATCCCATAATTTACTCACCCTAAATCCTAGGTGCATATGACTTTCTTCTTTCAGTCAAACACAATCGGAGTTATATTAAAAAAAAAAAAAAATCCTGGCTCTCCCAAGTTTTATAATGGGAGTGAATAGTAACTGAGATTTTGAAGCCTGAAAAAGCACATCCATCCATCATAAAAGTAATCCATACGACTCCAGGGGGATAATGAAAGCCTTCTGAAGCGAAGAGATGCATTTTTGTAAGAAAATTATCCATATTTATAACTTTATAAACTAGAATCACTGGCGCGTTGGTGTAAGAGTGACAGAGGATAGAGCAAAATAAAACTCCAGTCATGAATTAGAAGTCTAAAACTATTTTTTTTTAAAGAGAATCATCGGAGGAGCTTGAGTTTGTTGCCCGGGCCTGTTTGTTTGAACCACAAAGGCGTCTACTCCTACATCCTACCTTATACGCCGAAACTCGACTCTCTCGTGAATGCGCAGATGGATGTTACCGGAAGCTAGTGAATATAGTCTATAAAGTTATAAATACGTATATTTTTCTTACAAAAACACATTTCTTCGATTCAGAAGGCCTTTATTAACCCCCTGGATCCATATGGATTACTTTTATGATGGATGGATGTGCTTTTGGGCTTCAAAATCTCAGTTACTCTTCACTCCCTTATAAGATAAATTACAGGATAATTTTTAATATAACTCTGATTGTGTTTGGCTGAAAGAAGAAAGTTATTTACACCTAAGGTGGCTTGAGGGTGAGTCAATTATTGGATAATTACTTCATTTTTGGGTGAACTATCCCTTTAAGTTCATTGAACCACAATCCTGCACTGAAAAGATACTGAGATTACTCTGATTTTACTTTTGCCTGAACTTGTTGTTGATTGTTCCAAAGACCCCAATTACCCACCATACAATTCCCTAACATATACACTCTGAAAAATAAAGGCTTTAAAAAGGCTTTATTGTGGCTATGCATTGGGAGGAAAGAAAAAAAAAACATTTTAGGTTCCCCAGTGAACCTTTAAGTGAAGTTTTTTTTTTTTTGTTTGTTTGTTTGTTTGTTTTTTTTGTTTTTTTTTTCTCTTAGTGTAAAGAAAATTTTAATAATCTAAAGGAACTTTTTCCACTATAAAGACCCTTTTGTGCATTGGAAAGGTTACAATGATGTTAAAGGTTCTTCAGGGAACTATAGATGCCAATAAAGCACCTTTATTTTTAGCAGTGTATGTAAGTGTATGTGAACGAGGTTTATAGGAACAGCTAATGCAGAAATATTGAGAACCAGAAAACTGAGCACTTTATCAGTAAGGCTTCAGTTGTAATATATCTGTAGTTAATCATTCCTATAACAACAAAGTCATATATTGATCAAAAATGTTAGGAAGAGGCTGAAAAACTAAGTGAGCAAGTCAGCAAAGTTCAAATACCCTGGCTATATAAATGTAGGTCTGAGGTTCAATTTGTATTTGTGAGTTACCTTTGCATTGTCATATTCTAGTTATAGTGGAATTAATTGCTTTTACACAAATATTGTTTATTCATTATTTTATATTGCAGTATGGTTAATCAAATGAAATAGCAAACCTGCAAGGTTGTGTTAAATGCACAGTACTGCTTTAACTTCAGTTTTACGCAGAAACGTGACTGAACCCACAATGTTCAGACATCCCGCCAGATTTACACCACACACTGTTTGTTTGTTCACCCTGGACGCTAATGATAAGAGCCTGGAACAGGAGTTCACCATGAAAATCACTAGTTAACCAGACTATGTGCCCCCATTCCCCTGATGAAACTCCCACCCACACACAGACATGCATTACCACACTGCTCCTGTCAGAGAAATAAAAAGCGGATTATAAAGAGGCATATTTCCTGAGCCTGGGCCAATGGGGAAATAAATAGTTCATTTGTTGAGTCAGAGCAGGCCCTAACCGTATGAGCTTTAAACAAAGGTGCCTGTTTACCAGCAGCAGGTAGAAGATGGATAGCTGGTTAAACATTGCTGGAATACCTGGCCGGTGCCATGGGCCGGTCAGTGAGACCTACTGAGGGGACATTGTGTGGCCATGTCTTATCTCTGGTGTTCTCTTTGAGACCAGACCTGTGAGTGAGAGCGAAAGGAACGTTTGAAGAGAGACAGATTATAATGTTTGGCCTTTTGGTTGGTCTTTTTTTGAGACCATGTACTAGTAGCATTTCTCAAAATAATGGAATTTCATTTTAGAAAATTGCAGGAAATGGATGGAATTGCAAAGACAAGTGGGTTTAGTTTACTTTTTTTTTTTTTTTTTTGCCTTAAGAGCATAACTAGTGGTCATCTTTTTACCTATTTTACATATTTAATATCTAAAATATATATATATATATATATATATATATATATATATATAGTGCTGTCAAATCGAATAATCGCATCTAACAAAAACATTTGTAAATATATGTGTGTACGTGTATATACACATGTATTTATAAACCTTTGTTGCATGTCATTAATCACAATTAAAAGATTTGACAGCACAGATAGATAGATAGATAGATAGATAGAATGGTCATTTCACTTCTATTTAAGATGGCATTTATTTATAATATATAATATTGAATTTTCTTTATATGTAAAAACCTCACAAATGCAATTTAATACATAAACCCATCACTGTATCAGATCATTCAGTTCTAGAAAATTGGCAGAATTTAACAGAAATCATTTTATTAATTTTATACTCTTGGGACATACCAGCTGGCCCTTTTATCTGCATTTCTCATACCTACATAAACTTATTGCTCATACATTTCACAGCTCATTGTCTCTCAGTTAATGCATGAAGAAAATACTGTATCCCTTTTACGTTTATTTTAGCAAGTCTCACTCAGGTATACGCAACAGCCCTTCAACAGGGTGTGTTTTTATTCGTGTGTGTTCCCATAGCCATATCCTTGGCATGTTCCGGTACTTGCTAATCGCCCAGATTTTGTGTGTTTCATCTTATATGAGTCAGTCGTTCTCAGCTATTTCTGTGCAGTAGAGATCTGCGTCATGTTTCAACACAGCGATTCTCAGCACCCATAAATTACACAGTGGTGGCAACTTAAAGAAGTGCTGAAAAGCCATGAACAGAGCTTTACTTTACTATCAGTGAAGCGTAAGCCTGCACCATCCCACACACGACCTGTTCACACACACTCGCACAAATGTGCATGCGTACATACTTGCGCTCGCATGCTTGCATATGAAATAAAAACACAAAACACAAACAAATCTTTGTACTCTTTCTTTTTTTAAGTCACTAACGGTTTTTTGGTTTTATTAAAATCCAACATCCTTTTGATCAAGCAATGAAATCTGTCATCTTTTATCAGTTCCCATCCTCTCAAACTGCATCATGTGTGAATGCATTAGTATTACTCTGAGTCATAAAAAGAATTAAACGGACTCTACTTATATTCAGTTATCTTGCTGCCTAAGATGTCCAAATTCTTTTTCTGATGTGTTCATGAACAAAAAAACTTATCAGAGGTCAACCTACTATAATTTAAACTGACTAAAGGCTGATGTGTATGAGGTACAGAGGACTTTTAAGAGAAAACCCAAACCCAAATAGTAAAAAAAGTTAATACAAAAAGAACAAAATGTGTACTTTTCACCTAAAAATGATGCTTTAAAAATGAAATTGAGCTTAATGTTAACAGTTATGTGGGAAACACTTTACAATAAGGTTAGTTAAAGGATTAGTTCACTTTCAAATAAAATTTTCCTGATAATTTACTCACCCCCATGTCATCCAAGATGTTCATGTCTTTCTTTCTTCAGTTGAAAAGAAATTAAGGTTTTTGATGAAAACATTCCAGGATTATTCTCCTTATAGTGGACTTCAATGGACTCCAAACGGTTGAAGGTCAAAATTACAGTTTCAGTGCAGCTTCAAAGGGCTTTAAACGATACCAGACGAGGAATAAGGGTCTTATCTAGCAAAGCAATCGTTCATTTTCGAAAAAAAAAAAATGTAAATGTATATGCTTTATATAAACAAATGATCGCCTTCCAAGTGGTTCTGCCAAAAACACTTTCGTATTCTTCAAAAAGCTTACGCTGAATGTCCTACGCCTTACGAAAAAAGGGACGTTGTAGCTGCGTAAGCTATTTGAAGAATACAAAAGTGCGGTTTTGGCAGAACCACTTGGAAGGTGATCATTTGTTTATATGAAGCATATACATTTACATTTTTTTCGAAAATAACCAATCGTTTCTCTAGATAAGACCCTTATTCCTCGTCTGGTATCGTTTAAAGCCCTTTGAAGCTGCACTGAAACTGTAATTTTGACCTTCAACCCTTTGGAGGCCACTGAAGTCCACTATAAGGAGAATAATCCTGTAATGTTTTCATCAAAAACCTTCATTTCTTTTCGACTGAAGAAAGAAAGACATGAACATCTTGAGCCCTATTCGGACGGGATTAGTTTTACGTTTGGATGTGGAGTAAAGTAATTTTACCTCAGGACATCTGTAATACTATTTGGCCAATTCGCACGGGACAAGACATCTCAGTAAAACTAGCAGAAGTGGGAGGGGTAACTCGATTTACGCACCGCCGTCACCTCCCTGTCGTCATGTGGGTATGCGTTGCTTCCTGATACCATGTGCGCAAACACATATAATCTACATATATAAACTATATATAACAGTTAGGTCCGGTCAAACGATTTATTAATTAAATTCTGATTGTATTATGATGTAATATGCACATTAGTTTTGTGCTTCTGACAATTGCTTCGATCTTCTTTTCGCTCTGAATGGTATAGAAAATACTTGATGTTTGCAACAGACTTGTCCCACCACCTACAACACAAATTAATGTTTCTTCAAGTGCTTCCATGCTTGAAAAATGCGCAGAAAGCTACTTTTAAACAGGAAATGACGGAATTTTACCGTACATATTTACAGCGGGTCTATTCGAACTGGATTAGTATTACCTGAGGTCATTTTTCCAGACCTTTTTACAAAAGGTAAAAGTCGCCGTAATCTTTACTGACATTGTCCATAATGATTACTGAGATGGCACATTCGGACGGGACTAAAGTCACTGAGAAGCTCTGGTAATAATTACTTTACCCCACCTCCCCATGTAAAACTAATCCCGTCCGAATAGGGCTTTGGATGACATGGGGCTGAGTAAATTATCAGGAAAATTTTATTTGAAAGTGAACTAATCCTTTAACATGAACTAACAATGAACAGTTCTTCCAGAGAATGTATTAATCTTAATTTCAACATGTGCTACTAAATTTTGTAAGAGTAAATGATGTATCTGTTAACATTAATCAAAAAAAATGATACGTTGGATTTACTTAACTTTTTTATGTCAACAGGTTCCATGCAACTGGGTTATGATTTATTAGTAGTTCATTACAAAAGGTTAATTCAATGCCATTTAGTTGAATCAGGTTAACATTCTTAATTTTGTCCAAAACTATTAAGTTCAAACATCCTAAAATTAATATCAAACAAAAATGTACTCTGAAATAATACGACCAAACAATGAACTATTGTATTTCATTAACTGTCATTATCAAATGCTATGAAAATATGCTCATTACTAGTTCATGTTATGTTAACAAATGACACCATATTGTAACCATTATGTGTTGCTACTTTTTACAGTGTGCAATCACAACAAAGAAGCACATGAAGTAGCCATCGCATTGACACCCCTCCTTCTTTTTTACTTTCTGCTCAAAGCGGTCACGTGAATTTTGTATTTTGTATTGTTTCCACTCATTTGTGAAACACATCCTAGATCAGAGAGCTACTGTATCATTAGCACAAACCCAGAACCCTTACACTTGACAAGATAAGGCATTGTCCTCAAACCTCCATCTTGACCCCCTTTTAGCCTCAGCCATCCCCTGCACATGCAGAGGTGAAGCCCGGCCACGGAGATATATGCACAGCATCTAGCATGAGCGTGTTTGTTCCCGAAATCATGAAAAGCCATGCAAAAGTATCTAAATGGCCATACAGTACAACATACAATGAGAGTTAAACACATGGGGCAGCTGGACTCTTATCTGAACGAAACCAAGCAACAAAGGAGCCCTAAGACTAAGAGGCTTGATGCATGGGAAAGCTATGGGCCAGCTATTGTGACTGCCCTTCTGCTGAGCAAATAGTCCAAACTGTTCATTCCCCGTCTTCCATTCTCTCGCCGGCACATTGTTTGTGTCCTTGCATTTCATTCGGCAAGGAAGATTGCTCTCAGGCCCAGTGAGCAAACAGTCCAGAAAAGAGCCGGCTATCTTCTGCTGTTCCCAGGAGAACTAGCATTTTGATTTGGGCTCCAAGCTGTCAGAGGATTGGAGAGTTGATGTCAGGGTGCCTGAATTAATTGCTTTAAGCCGAGGAGGGGGCTGACTACGTTTATCGCCAACTGTTCAGTAAGATGTTTCCTAGCAATTATGCCCTCGACTTCGGCCGTGAGCTCCTCAATTGTCGGCTATTATATTTTAGAAACATGCCACAGATGCCTCGGGGTCTAGACTAAATAAACTTGCGTGTACGGTTAATGTTCTGGTCTGATGTGGTGAAAAGTCTGCATTCTGAGCAGTCCAAAAAGAGCGTATTGAAATTCATATTCTGTTGGATATTACTCTGGCATTTTCTGTTTATGTGTCAAACACTTTCCAACCTTTCACTCTGGAAAGTGAAATTTTTGTGTCTGTTTTGAGTAGCGTGCAACATTTTCCCAACCCATACAACAAATCCTAAATGTCACAAAGGGTTACGTCAAGCACCATTTAATGTCTGAAATTAATTGTAAACCCTATTGTTTTTCTTGTCCGTTACCATCAAAGGGCACTGCGAATGCTAAATAATTCATCTTCCTTATTCACATCTTTCCCTTTTTCTATAGCTTCAACAGAGAGAGCATTTGCATTGTGAAGGCAATATGAGTCTTAGCCTATCACATAAAAGGCACACGCATTTGTTTAGATTATGAACGGCCTCTCATATATGTCTCCCTGCTCATATCCATCATCTGATTTGCTTTAAAGGTGGCATCATTGCGAGGCATCCTCCAACAATGCTTTGCTTTGCATGTAAAAATGGCTCTGTGGATGATTTGCATCGGTATAGGTTTGTACTGGATATAGAACGGTCTATGGGAAGAGTGACCTCAATGATGGGTTGAGCCTTTTAAACTTCCTAATACACAGTTATAGTAACGGTGGTGATAGTGATAGCCTACCAAACAAAGACCTGCAAAATGGTACAGCAACAGTTTTTTGACTCTTTTAATTCTTTTTTTTTTTTTTTTTCCCAAAACTAGAGCGCAACTAGGAGTTTCGATTTTTAAAATTAAAAATTCCATTAATTTTTTTCCATTGGGATATTGATTTTTAACGATAACTTATAAACATTTTGTGAGCTCAGAGGTTGTAAATCAATGTTATATGCTTATGTTGAAGCCATCTAATTTTTAAAATAATCATGTTTAACAGCAGAATTTGTGGTGAAAAATTACATTACCCATGATGCTGTACAGAAAATTCCACCAATCAGAGACTTGCGGCAAGCAAATCACACCAAAAGAGCTCTGCAGGAAATGCTTTGGTCCCATTTTTATATTAGGTGTCCTTAACTACTATGTATTTAAATTTAAATTAATCATTTGATGTTTTTACATTGTACTTACATTTTAAAAATGCCTGCATATAATTACATATGTAATTAATTTCTGTAATTACATCTGTTGACCCATCCCTTACACCTTAACCCACCCTTAAACCTACCCATACAACCAAACCTGTAGCAGCACAAGTATTTTGAAATACAATATGGACACAATAAGTACATTGTACTTATTTTTTATGCAAGTGCATAGTGTTTAAGGACACCTAATATAAAGTGTGACCAATGCTTTCCCATGAAGCAACAAGAATGATGGAATTGCCTCCCTATGCTCTCAAAAAATATTTGTGTATATATATACACTTGTAAAAAAAAATATATTTTCATGATTTATCACAACATTTTTTCTTTTGACAAATCAACTTAAATAATTAATGTGGTTCAGATAACATAATATTTTGAGTTTCTGTTTATTAAACCAATTGCCTTCATTGTATTAACTACATTTTTTATTTCAATGAACTCAAAATTTTAAGGCAACCAGGTAACTTACTTTTTTAAGTTAAACCAATAATTATTTTTTACAGTGTTCATATATATATATATATATATATATATATATATATATAAACAACTTTAAATTAATAGTTATATATACCACCATCATTTTAAATTTGTTTGTCATTCACAGTGCATCATGGGATTGTAGTTCTTTCCCTCACTAAAGACATTAAGTACACAGTCTTGTACATTTGTCTTTTTGTGAGATTTTCAAATACGTTTTTGCTTCAAATAGCAGTATGTTGTGGTTCAAATAAAAATGCTGTGGCTTTGTTCATTGCTTAACACTTTAAAGAAGACTTTTTTTAAAATCCCTGTGGGAAAAATGAATTGAAACCAACACGCTGAAAAAGTGGATGAGAACTAATGCACTCTATTTCATGGATTTATTTTTTTTTAAATGTTTTTTTTTTTTGCTTCACAACATGGGAATCAGCAATTAACAATTGTTTTTGTATTACTGTTAATCATACACTTCAGATGGTTATTATAGCTTTTAATGTGGCTAAGGGGCCTCGTTAACGTTCTCACTAATTGATGCTATTGTCATCGCTTCTGTAAATTGGAAAACAAAGACATGTTCGCCGATAATAAATCAGCCACAACAAAGGAGGAAGCTCTTGATCTGACAGGAAATTGAATTAAACTGTCTGCTATGTCGCTGTCAGCGTGAGGAGAGGGGTTAAACATTGTGTGTCAGGGGACCACTACTGTGTAGCATCTGAGAGTAATCGTAGCAGAGGCTCCTCGGGGCCCTTTAACAGGCAACACCCAGACATTAATCTCTTTGTGATAAATGCATTTATACTGGATTAAACTGAAGATTGCCTTTAGTTTGAGAAAGGGTTGGTGAATTATTTAGGTCTGAGTTGGGGGATTTACTTTAAGAGCTCTTGCTATGGGGTCTCTGGGGACACTGTGGAGTTGTTGGGTATGTATTTACTAGCAGGTTAAATTTGCCCATGGCTGCGGACAACATCAAGAGATATTTGATCAAATGAAAGAACATCAACTGGAATTTGCTCTCGCATCACGTTTGCTCATGTCTGCTTTTGTTAAGTGGTTTACCAGACAAATGATTTGAATACAGAAGTGCACACTGTTTATAAAGGAGCTTTATAAACTGTCATCTTCATCCAGTTTTCCATTGCAGATGTTGTAATAAACATAAGGAGGCATCACCACAAAACTCGTAAATCCAGATTATTTTTGTGCGCATGAATGCTTGAGGAAAAAGATTCTCATGAATGTTGAATGAGTATGTCCATCACCCTCTAAACTACAAGCTCCTCAACGTTGAAAAAAAAAAAAAAATGCAGAAATCACCTTTGTGACATACTCCTCTCACGTACAATAAATTGGACAAGCTCTATCTTGGAATAACCTATCGCCTTTACCATTTCGGCACTGGGAACACATGCAGGACACAATCTGATTCGCTTTTGTTATGCAGGGAATCACGCCGGGGCATCTGGGCTTGTTTGCCTTTGGTGAGAAATGGAGATTGGTTTGGAGGTCTGAATGAATTGCTGGCGTCTGTGTTTATTGCTTTCATTAAGATTTAATGAGTCAAGTGTCCTTCCCAGTGACTTAGGTTTTACCCACAGCATTTGACCGCAAGAAACGTTAGGCAAGTCTGTGAACTGTTGGCATCCATACCATGTACATATGTATGTTAATGTATGTGAGACAGCTAAGAGCCTCTCACTGTCATTTCTTATTTAATATCCTACTTATTTCAGCCATAAAATGGAGTCTGGCATTTATCCAGGCAATTTTATCCCTAAAAGATGCTTATGTTTAAGCAGTGAATGGAGCGAATGGGTTTGTTGAATGGACATGTGGTTTGGCCTGTACATCTCAGCAAGAATTTCACACCAAGCTGTTGGATGAGTGTGAACACAGGCCTGACCCATCACGCTCTTACACTATTTCCGCTGCATTCGGCCAGATTCTGTGACCACAACACCCTGACAGCAGCCATTTAACAACAGCTTCTAGACAATTATACAGCCTTTTAAAGCTAAAGAATAATAGACAATGTTCCTATTCAGTGTTTGGAGGGTTGGGCATGTACATGACATTAAAAAGCAATGTGAGTCAAAACAAAAAAGAAAAACATCTGGTGATGATTCATGTCAAAACAATGCCACCTACTCTCATCACATTAATTACCTCTTCTGCATTACAGGAAATGCTCATGAGTGTTTTATTTAGAAAATAAATCAGCTCTTATCATATTGATACAGTACAAACTTCATCTTGAATGTCTCCAATGTATTTGTAATATTAAGGGTTTAGATAGCATGCATTGTCTCACACGAAATGCAAACATATTATGCACTGCATTAATGTCAGAAAGCATTACTCAAGCCAAAGAAATGTATGTGGTGAATTATAGCGCTAGATTTTAAAGTGTGGAATGCATCTTAACAAATTTGGTCAGGTTAATGACTTACAGAAACAGAGGCGTGTCTGTTCATGCTTATCATATTACTCAGAAAATATTATTTTATAGTTTAATCATTTTATTTATCAAGGTAACTAAGAATAAGTAGTGTGAAGTGTAAAGTTAATATAAAAGCATACTCCACATTTTATTATATAAAAAAGAAAACGAAAAAAAAAAAAATGGTTTGTTTTGGGGGGAAACTAGCGTTTTTCCAAAGTACAAAACCATTTCAAGGTCATATTTAGGAAATAAAGTGTGTGCTCTCCTGTGTTTTCTGCCATATATGTAGAACAATACATAAATATGAAAATATTAGCAACAACACAAGAAAAATAAAATCGCGAGTTTTACATTCAAAATTTTGTTACGCTTAAAATTGGAAAATAACTCTATTAATAATTTCATTTCACCCAGCATTTTAGGCTATATAGAAATATTAGCCTACATGGATTTATTATTATTACCTATTGATATTATTACCGTTGTCATTTATATGCATTTATAACTATTTTTAATAATCTGTTCTGGGGGGACCTTTTTGACTAGTTTTACATGTAATCGTATTGCGCAGCGTTTAAAATGCCTTGAAGACTATTACAAAGACTAACCTAATCCTATTCGGCATATTGCAGTGAAACTGCCTTTCTAACTTTAGGGCGTAGATTAGGCGTCTGTGTTGTGCATTAATATAGTGTGGGACAGCAGCAGGATTAAGAGTATTTGGTCTTAAATCGGGGTAGTGCGAACGGTCCCTCCCCAGCAATGGGCTAAAGCGGCATTACAGCTTGTAAGATGGGTGTCCCGCAGATCTCCCTGGAGACCAGCTCCACTTGGGTGTTCCAGCACTGAGGATAGAGCAAAATACGGGCTAAAGCCATTTAGATGACCCGATGTACTAGTTTAGATACACGTTCGTGCAATTCAGGTCAAACTATTTTATGTATTTTATTTTTTGTATCCATTACAAAATTAGCTCGCAATAATTTAGTAGTTTATATATCAATATCAGTTAATTTACATTCAAATTAGGAAATGAAGGGAAAATAAATAAATACATTTATATCTCTTAACCACTAGGCCTGCATTATGTGAAGTATGTTTGTATGCGACGCACACAAAAGTTGAGGTGATGATGTCCATTGCTCTCCTTGAGAAACTTCATACTCTTAATGAGAATTTTGAGGATCAGTTGTTTACATTCTGGCTTTCATTTGCAGTATGATATGCAAATTGGACGACTCCAACGAAAAGTAATTAAGCAGGGTTACTAAATGAGAAGGGAAAACACGCCAGGGAAAAACTGATCTCGTTGCTAATAGAGTTTGATTTTAGTTTTTAATTCTTTTTCATTCATAGCTTTTTTAAAATGCCCACGGTGTTTGTAAGAACCAAGAATTTATATCTAAGTATTAGCTATCGAAATATGTTTAGATCTCACTTTGTATCCTTGAAAGTACAAAGCAACTGGGAGTTTTTCATTCCAGGCCTAAATACTCACACAAGAAAATAAGGGTAATATAACGATTATAATTGTTACTGTAATTATTATTTTCGTGGTTGTTGACAATGATGATTATTTTGATAGCAGAATCATAAGGAAACAATCGGAGTAGCTACCCTTCCTTTTTCTCTTTTATTACGTTGTGAGGGTAAACCTGATCTGTCTGTAGATTGTCGTGTTAATTCTTATTTTGTCTGCTGTCAAACATAAAGCTGCTAAATGTTATGCTCATGTTGAGGGCTGTTGTCATTTCTGTCTCTGGAAAAACACGCCAGAAATTCGTCGGCAACATTTGCGTCTAATTAGTTGGCGAGAATATCTGAATATGTCGAACTTTTCGCTTTCGTAGCCAACAAGCATAAAATCCTTTATCTGCACTGATAATTTCGTCACATAGCCTACGCATTTATCTCGACAGCAAGTTTGCCCGATGAAAAACACCATAGCTATACCTGAGCTCCATTTGATGGGCATCGGTTATTGGCACGGCGAAACCAATGCATTTCTTCTCCAGTATCATTGGCATCAATCAGCTGGAATAGCCATCTGACAGTCGGCTGAAAGAGCCCCTTAACATCAGCACTTGAGTTGTGTCTGTTCAAGCGTCCAACTCTATTGCCGTGAAATCGCAGAAACCTCCTATATGAAATCCCAATTAGGCGAAACACACAGCATGCATCGCGAGCTGGATTTAATCATGAAAATGTTCGTACCTGGAGTCTGCAGCACGATAATCGTAGCCTCTCCCGCTGCCTTCTGCACAGGGCTGGAAGCCTCACGGCATTTATTTGAGCTCAAACTCTGTCACTGTTGACTTTAGCAACAAAGCAAAGATTTCACTGCCCCGCTAGTTTAAAAAAAATGATTATTTTACCAAGATATCGATCAGTGCGCTATAAAAATTCAGCCTAGCATTATGTCTAAAACGAGGGGCACCGAAATTTAATTTCTGTGTAAATTTACCTAGAAGTGACGTGCTCTTATTCAAAGTTTACACTCGTGTGATTTGATTGCTCATGTACACATCCTATATGTATTAATACCGCCTTTTTCATTGTTTACCAGTTTTTGTTTATTCGCAGATCATGGGGGTTTGAAATACAATGGAATGGACTGAGAACTAAAAACACAGAGGTAACAAAACCAGGCCTTCTTTGCCATTATTCAAGTTGAAGGAGAATTTTCTCCGTGTACACATTCGTGTGATACCCCAGGGGATGATTTGTTGGACACACAGATGACTTCTTGATCTGCAAGTTTACTATTAAAAGGGGAAAGCCTGTAACACAGCTTCCTTATTTGTGACAGAACAGCAATGCGGTGTCTGTCAAATATGCCCACCCACTCAAATATTTCTTTTTCTCTTTTTAGTTAATAGGACGTATTTTTCCTGATATAAATGTATTTATTTTTACATAAATGGGGTCTCACGTTTTATTCATATGTGGAAAAGAAACGAGAGACTTTATAAAGATGTGGAAGAGTTCAGAAATGGGATCGAGTGTTATGTCTGCTATTCCTCATTTTGTTAAAAGATGCTCATCTTGTATTTGTTGCTATATGTTCATCAAAATATAGCGATAGAGAGCGCTTAATATTTCTAATTTATACATATATATTATACTGTGCATGTATAAATAAATAATGTGTAGCCTATATTGTTATATATGCTATTATATTATAATTTGCGAAGCCTGCGTGGTCTTTAACATGGGTTTCTGAACATAACGCTATAGGCTACATTTTATTGTCGTTGTGGAGAAAAATTGATTTTAAACACTAGATGCTGCTTTTTTACGTAAAATGCAAAACATCTTTCAAGAAATTAAAAAGCATTTGTAATGTTTCTAAATGTACACAAACGCATTTTAGTTTATTTCATTTATCAAAACAACCTAATTTCGTGGCCTATTTTTCTGTTTTTATTGTTGATATTAATTTAGTTCAGGGTTGAAATAGCAAAGAAATTCAAGAACATTTCAGTCAGATTAATTCAATCACAATAATTTCACTGTGGCAGATTGGATATAAATGTGTAGCTTTACAATAACAAGTGGTTCGTATGTGCAAATGCATTGATAATTCGCTGAGCAAAATGACACTTATTATTTTTGTTGTTGTTGTTGGCAACATGACACAAAAAAGAGTGAAAATCAGAATTGAGAAAAATTCCAAATAACACTTTAATATAGATTCTGTTCTTGTCATCAACTACAAGAATACACATTTACAAGCCATAAATAAGTTTACACAGGTGATTGAAGAAGTTCAATCCGTCCGCAGTCCTTCGGTGTGATTTTGGTCCATTTTCAAAAGCCGCCTCGAAGAGTTCGTCACATTGTCAACATGTCTTTTACAAAATAATTACTAATGAACATCTAAATTAACGGGAAACGTCAAAAATCAGAATACATATACACAACCATTTTACAAATGTACAAATTGTCACAAGGTCCGTGAGGGTTTAGGAAGAGTTCAGGATGGGCCTGGAGTACACACCTTGGTAATAGGATGTGTCCGGCGAATCCAGGCCTGCTTTGCTGGCCATGGAGCCCATGGATAACGCGCCGGCCATCGGAGAGCCGTAACCGTAATGCATCACTTGCTCATAAGTCTTTAGGTCCATTTTGTGATGCTGTTGCTCCGAGGACATGAGGTTGTTAATGGAGAAGGGGTGATTGAAGGAATAGTGATGTTCTGGCTTCAGGTGTCCTTCATGCGTCAAAACAGAGTGATGTTGAGCTAGGAGATGCTGCGCTTGGGAGGTCGGCGAGGCTGCGTGCTCCGGGCTCAGACCCTGACCCGACTTCATGTCAGACAGGGATCTTTTGTGCTCGTTGCTGGACGAGTTGGAATGAGGAGATTCGTTCCCGTTGCAGCTCTCGGAGCTGCTGTTCGATCCGCCCTCCGATGTTTTCCGACCCGGCTCCTTGCTTAGTTTCTTGTCGCACTTGAAGCGCTTTTGCCTTCTCAGATAGCAGCCGTTTTCGAACATGTTCCCGGAATCGGGATGAAGGGTCCAAAACGAACCTTTCCCTGGCTTATCCGGGGAGCGCGGAACTTTCAGGAAACAGTCGTTGAAGGACAGCGAGTGGCGGATAGAGTTCTGCCAGCGCTGCTGGTTCTGTCGGTAAAAAGGAAAAAGGTCCATTATCCACTGATAGATCTCACTGAGGGTCAGCATCTTACTGGGTGACTGCTGGATGGCCATGGTTATTAGAGAAATGTACGAGTAGGGTGGCTTGGCGTGCGTGTAGCTCCTCCGGTAGGTCTTCGGGTCCCTCGATCTGTTTATGTTCGACTGGCCATACATGGGGCTCATAGCGTTCATATTGCTGTACGAGGTCAAGGCATTCATGGAGGGCGCTTGCGCTGCCATGGGGCTCATGGTCGGGCTCAGGGCTGCGCTCATGCCCGTCATACCCGCACCCATGCCGGCCATCGCTCCCGCACCGGGGGACATGCCTGTCATTGAAGGACTCATACCCGTGTTGACATAGGACATGTTCATGCTGTTTGCCGCTGTCATGTTTGCAGTCGAACTCATTCCGGACATAGTCATGTAAGTGTTCATGGAGTTCATTCCCAGTCCAGTGTTCATGTTGCTGACCGATGTGTAACACTGCGAAAGAAATCAGACAATACGATTAATTCATGCAATTCCAAATATTTAGAATCATTTGGCTTGGCAAACATAGAAAGAGAAACATAAATAAACAGGGTTCCCTAAAGGTTCTTTAATTATTAGGCTATAGCCCATTATTCAGAACTTTTTTTTTTTTATTAAATAGCTCGTTTAGTTGGGGTTTTAAAAACGACTTAATCTGGAGATATTTAGAATCATGTCATAAGAGTGTTAGCTACTAAAGCTATAAAGTCTGTTTTCGGGGGGGTTATTTTATCTCAACAAAACGCTGTTGAGTCGATATTACCGCCGCTCAGAAATTTAAAACCAAGAATAGTAGCTAGATTTGTTCAAAAGTCAAATGCCCGGTTATTTTCGCTTCTGGACGCCCGATGTTGTTGAATAATAAAACCCAATGTATTCGTCGGTATCCATAATTGGAAATGAAAAGTTTGCATTGCATGTCAAGCACAACTTTGTTAGGATAGTGCAGGGCGTCGAGATGATGGGGGAGGATTTGGAGGCGCCTCAAGTCAATATTTGATCTCAAAGTTAATATTATCTCAGGGCTAATATTGAGTTGTATAAAACCGGATCGGATTTCGACGAGGAGAAAAAAATACATATATATTTATTTAGGTGAGTTACCCACCTCGGGCTCTCCGTAGTAAGCGCTCCAGTCTGCTGCGTGTTCGTGTCCCTCCATTTTGACAGCACCGAGCATCCTGGAAAAAACTTGGTCTACTTTTCAAAACGCTTCCCCACACGAGAAATGCTGGTATTGTGTGTCCTTTGGCAGCCAAAGGTGGTTGTTGGGGACCACGGGATACACTCGTGTCGTCGTTGTGCTCTCCTCCTGTCAAGAGCTGGCGCATGTGTGTGTGTGTGTGTGTTTCTGAGATGACTGCAGTTGAAATGACGCCTGCTGCTGGCTCTTAACGCTGTGATATAGCTCTGTGCGCCCGGGCGAGCCTCCAATCCCTACTGCTTCACTCGGCCCCTATTTGAATAATCTGCTCACACCTAGGCGTGAGACTTCTCCATTTGCCCCCCTATTGTACACCTGCGCAGCTTGAAAAGAGCAGCCCCATTTGAAAAGATTCATTATATCCTAATCTTATTGTATTCCAGCGGGAGAAAGGGGGGAATAGAAGTTTGGACTGCTGTGAGAGGAGTGGTTTGAAATCACATCCAGATAAAATTGGGGAGAACGGATTTAAGAATGCCAACCGCTCTGGATTCAAGTATATGGTCTTTATTCAGATGAATCAAGTGTTTTTTTTTTTTTTTTTTTTTTTTTTTCATAATTCACAAGCAGCATTTATTATGCACAGTCAATCGATTTTAAATGCATAATCACTTTATGTTTTATTCTTTTTATGATTATTTCCATTTAGTTCTTTTTTTTTTTTTTTAGAGCCCAATCATTTCCAATAAACAAAACGTTTAACTGATCATTAAATCTTTGAAAGTAGTATTTGTAAAAGCACAGTTGGCTGTATTTAAAAATACAGCCTATAAATCTATAAAAAGATAAAATATGAAAGAAACAAGGACGATAATAGCCTATATGCCAGATCAAAACGTGTAAATGTTTTCGCCTGTTTTGAATTAATTTGTTTACCTGAGCTCTAGTTTATGTAGCTAATAGCGGTACACAGTTTGCTAATGTAAGAGCAGGTCATCGGTGTTGATTCTGCAGAGCTCAGTGGCAAGATTTGATTGCCTTCATTAAACAAAGTAGCCTAACATTTATACACTTTGTTTGACTCTCCAAGATATTTAGCTGCTGGTGGTTTGCTGCTGGCTGAAGACAACGAAAAAAACATTTCAGGATATGTGAACCCTATCATTTATAACTTAACTGCTTATATACTATTTTAAGCCTATATTTCATATCCTTCTTTTGGCCTTTGATGGTATGCATCTCTTGATTTGGTTGAAAAAAAAAGAGTGCGCCCTCTCTTGGTATACAAATTGATTTTTTTTTTCACAGAAATACGTGGACACGTTCAATTGTTATCACCTTAAAATAACGTTCATTATCATTTATTTATTTTTTATCAACCTTATTACATTATTTAATGTTTCACTAGATCACTAGTTTGAGCCATTTAAATAGTCACGAAATATATTTTCATCCCTATATTCATGCTCAGATAGCCTACTTATCTTGTATGCATTATAAAATAAGTAATTTAATATATAAATTATCAATATCATAAACGTTACAGTTTCAATTTATTTGATATTCATATTTTAGCTAAATTTGCAGGCTGAGCATTCCTTGTCATTTTAAACAAATAGCTACTATTTCTTCAAATAATCAGCGAGACATCAACTCTTCTTCGATTTGACACGTGCCTCACCAGCAGTGTAATGGTGTAGAATCAGATTTAGTGTGTATTTGCGTATATAACAGGGCTACAATTTGCAAATATAATCACGGAGTTTATTTGGACCTGTGTGTGTTGTGTAAACGGTGTAAGTTTGACGTGCTCACAGACATCGCCGAAGAAATAACGTTCAGCAAATTCGTCGCAGTTTCTTACTTTGGTTTGTCATGTTGTAGGCTATGCCATTGGGCATCTTAAAAGATGGTAGTTATGTTACTGTTAAGAAGGCAAACCTTCTTTCACAGCGTTCAAAGAAATACTGAAACTCGTATTCAATTAAAACGGGGTCATCGCTAGAAATTTCGGCTTAATATTTGTTGATTATGTACCTTGTTTGGATAAGTCGTTCAGTATTAAGAAACAGTTTTCCTTCAGTTTAAATGAAAATGCATTGTCATTAAAATGTTTGTGTTTAGTTGCCGTGTTTAGCATGCTTACATTGATCTGGTATTAAATCATTTCTTTATATAAGGCAGTTAAATTATTAGAAGCTGAAAACTTTGACATTGCTGCCAATTGTAGTCGTCTTAAAACTGTTCTATATTATTCATCATATTCATTAAGTAGGTTCATCTTATGTTTCTATTAGTTATTTATTTTATGATTTAAAATTAAATAATAAAAAGAGCACTATCAGTTCTGTTTGCAAGATGCTACATCTTCAAATAATGAGATTGGTGGCTATTCATTTAGGTCATGGAAAATAAATAAATAGCATCATTACAGTAATTCAAATGGCACTTTTTCAATATCTGGCAGAAAGCATGGACCAACCCACAAATTGAGACAAAGTTTTCTTAATACATAGAATCCTCATATGACTAGATAATACCACATATTCTTTGAATATCGAGTCATTACAGCATTGTTTAACTGTTTACATCTAAATCACACCATTTACATGAATATGCATTGACATTTTTTATTCAATTTTAGCAAGCTAGACTAAACTTAGTAACTAGGCTTACCTAAATTTGAGAAAATGCTTTTTAAATGACATGACACAGTGTCCTCCTGGATTATTTTGAAGTTAATTATTAATAGACAAGGTACAGACTGTGAACACATTCTGTGTAGAAGGTCACTATCTTGTATTTGGTGAAAATGCAAAAGCACCATGTCTTTGAGTAAACACAACACGTTGGAGCATACTTTGATCGCCTCTGAACTTGGGTTGGCATATGTCACACTTTTGGAAACATCGAGCTCTAAAACAATAGATGGCAAAACTTTGATTTTTTGTGAGGAACACTTTCTTTCTCTATAAGGCTTCAGGATTTTCTCTGCACGGCCCAGAGCTCGATCATTCATCATGCGGTTCAGTGCGCTCTATGTGTTGCAATGTACTGTCACTGTGGGTGGCGCCTTGGTGATCCTCCTCAATCTCATACATTAGGGCCTGTATTCTCAGTAAATATTGCCATGGAATCTCCAAACACTGACCTCTATTCTCCTTTCTGTCACTAGGAATTCATGTTCGAGATCGTAGAGAGGTCAGGATATTTGTACGTTTCTAGAATCTGTCTTAGATAGATAGATAGATAGATAGATACTCAGTTGTCAGTAATTGAGGAAGCAGGATTTCAGTAAATTCCCTGCTGCTGTTTGCAGGAATGTGTTACTTGGAGCTCCGCTTTCAAAGCTTTGAAACCACAAAAGAGGTCTTTAAACAAAAGTATGTTTGTTCTAATTTCTTCTTTTTTGGCATTTGCACTTTTACCCTTTCGTTTATCTGCCGGACTACAAAAGGGCCAACAGGTTAAGCTTATGATTCATCTGTGTGAAACTGATAACTGGATCTCTTTCTTTCCAAATAAAAGATGCAAAAATGTTTGCCGCACAGTGTCTGTGGCGACAGTAAACATTCCGGAGCGAGACAGGAGTTTGTTCTGGCTATTATCTGGCACAGCTGTGACAACCCCTGTTGGCTGCAGGTTTGCGGCCAACCAAAGCATGTTTACCTGGAAATGAATCTCAAAAGTAGTGCGACGGGGAATGCACACAACGCTGGTTGGATGCAGAGGGGGGGAAAGCGCAGGCCCGCCATTGAAATGCCATTCAAAGCCAAAGGGGTGGTACGGAAGATATTGCACAGGGGCCTGGGCGCAAACAGTGGCGTAAATGGGCTAAAGGACTTCCTCAAATACGCACATTTTGATATTGAGAAGCATTGGCCCCGTAGTGCACTTCTGTTTGGTCTGTATCCAAGGCCCACTGCAATACACTTCTCTTGTAATGCAAAAAAGACCACAGAACAATCGTGCATACCTCAAACAAGGTGCCAATCCACGTCCTGCGAGCCCAGCGTACTGGAGGGTCTGAATGCACAAAATCAAACATCTCTTCATTTCAGCTAAATGGCCGAAGTTAAACGGGGTGACAGAGGGAACAAAACAAAGCCTATCGAAGGCTTGAGATGGTAAATCCTTTAATTGATCAGATTAATGCATTATAATGCTTTGGCATGTCTGACAAACTATTACCTCTCCGAGGACAAAAAGGTTCGGATTAAATCCGTTATTTTAATCCTTCCATTTTAATGTATGCCACAGCAAAAATGTAATATCACATAACCCTCCATTGCTATTCATCAGTGAGGGAACTGCAAAGTCAACACACATTTTAATTACAAGCCAAAAGCAATTAAACGTGAGGACAAGCGTCAGTATGCTAATTAAATGGCAGGCTCCCGTGGGAAGAGAAGCTCTTAAATATCACTGCTATCAGTCCAGATTGAGCACTACGAGCTGCCATCGTTCACACTCACCTGACACATTTTCACCTCCGAGCTGCAGTAAAGTAAACACGGGCTTGACTGAAATCAATTCATTAGGGAAAGTTATTAAAGAGGTGACAGCATGTGTAACGAGAAGTTAGTAAGAGATTAGAGTTTCCTGTGCTTCCTTGCCATCTCTTTCTCTCATTTCATTAGTAAGGTTGGAAATGGTAATGGAGGAGTTTAAGACCAGCAGCGCTCCTTTTTAGATTTTTAAGATATAAGAATACAGTTTCAAATCTTAATTGGTAGATTCAGTAAATCAATGCCAGTCATTACCGGTGTTTCCGCTGCTTGAACTGACTGATGCAGGCATTCAGACCCCCTTAAGAAAACAGTCACGTTTCCGTTTTACATCAGTCAGAAGGCATTTGACTGTTCCCATTTTCCATTATTCTCGTGTCTGCCGGAGGGCAGTCTTATCTGTATTCCGGGCTGATAGGTGATAGTGAGTTCGGGATTAAAGTAGCTGGAATGAAGGCTGACCCAAGACAACCATCACCAAGAGCTTTACTCTGTTTTCAGCTTCACGTATTCGTATATTAACTTCTTTAACGCTTTCTATATGCCTAATAAATCTAATAATCATTGAAGAATTAAATTAACCCTATAAAGTATCATACTTGATACGTACAATTCTAAGACCTCTAAATTATCAAAATGAGCAAAAACTGAAAAACTTGTAGTACACAATCTACTACAGTCCTTCTGTCATCTGTTTGATAGTTCAAACTTTTTTAGCAAGTAAAAGGCCTTTTAGTATAATTGTAAAAACATCCTTCAGCTCAGGATTCATGTCTTTTTTTTGGTGTGAAATCAGATTTTTATAAAGTAAACATATGAATAACTTTTATATTGTTTTAAATAATTCAATATGACCATTTATGAATATGATCAATCAGGCTTTTGAGGAAGGTTTATTTATTCATCTCTCAATCCTCATTATATTGTATAGCATTATATATTTTAAAACTACAGAGCTTTCATTATTAAACTCCACTTTTATTCAGAGGCCCAAATGAAGCAAAGATGTGCAATTTGGTGCAGTTGCTGAAATTTAAATGACCAAAAAGTAAGATGAAATTCTGATAATGTAAATCAGTGAGATCTTTATAACAGTATAGCAGACTACTTGCATAACATGCATATAAATATGAGTTGTCACTCTGTATATCTCAATAATATGTCTTAGTAAGATGATATTTAAATATTATTAATTTCTTCCTAGAGTATGAGCTTCATATTCTCCTATATGGGTCAATGACATGACGGGTCATTTTTTTGTCCAAAGGCCTTAATAATAATAAAAAACAAAGATATGACATCCAAGGTATGTAAGGTAGTACAACTAGATTTCTTTTATTGAATCCAAAATGTTTTTTTTTTTATATATATATATATATATTTTGCTACATATTAAGGTATTTTAAAGATTTTTAAGAGTCAAAAGGCCAAAGGAAAATACAGTCATTTAATTTGTGATTAAATTTCTTAAATGTAATAAATGTATAGGTCTTTATTCTGGCATGATTTTATAACATCATATATCAACATAGTGCAAAATGGTATTAAAATTATGAAATCGTTGCTTTGTTATGACAAAAATGTCCGGAAAAATGAATTTCATTGATGTCATTCAGAGTAACCAATACAAAGGGATCATTTTGGATCAAGTCATGCGGTCAGTATCATGTGACAGGATGTGACATCATCCATCTGCGAAGGACCACATGGTCGTGAAGCAAAGTAACTAAATCTCTCTTAACTATTTGAAAAATTCATGTTTTCACTTGCTCATACACATGTCCCGAAACATCAGGTCATTCGGTACAGCTACTATAAAACATGGAAAATGTTGTAATATTTTGAAAACTTGTGCTAAATATAAAAGGTTTGATTGTCCTTTTGCTAGATAGTTAGCATTGTTTGAAAATATCGTCATTCGGTATAACCAAAATTTTGGTTAAACCAAATTACCTTTTGTCCATCTTGTAAAAAATGACAAAATCAGTGCTAATTGATTATAAAAAACACATAATCTCATTTTTAACATTGAATAAAACTTCAAAATTAATTCTATCGCCATTGTTTTTTTTACACTTTTAAAAACCTTATTCGTCAATGACCCATATATGGGCTAAATATATCAAATGTGATACAAAACATAATTCATAAACATTCTTTTAGATTTTCTCTAAAGTTCAATAAACTGTTCCCTTTCTTTCTTTCTTTCTTTCTTTCTTTCTTTCTTTCTTTCTTTCTTTCTTTCTTTCTTTCTTTCTTTCTTTCTTTCTTTCTTCTGACTATAATGTCTTATGTCAGGCATTACAAGGTAAATCCTAAGTATGAATTCTTAGATGTTGGGCTATATATGCCCTAATAAACACTGATATGTGCTGATATCTACTCAGTCGCCTGTCCCTCTGTGTCCCGTCAGACTCACGAGGGAACGTTATTAGAATTCTGCCCTGCAATTCCTTCCTGCCTCACCTGAAGATCCATCCATATGCAGATGGCTAATTTGTAATGTTTACTGAAAAGCAGCATGGGGGAACCGGGGAAGCTCAATCTTTTTGTCATCCCAGCCGTTCATTCAAAGGTCCCCCAGACACCACCGCCCCAACATCAGTGCCCAATCTGTGTTTGCTTACCCATGAACAGTGGCAGAATTCAGGGAGGGGAGCCCATAAATTCAAGCTCTGTTTTACAGGCCTGGATAGCTAACAAGCTAGCCCGCTAACAAGGAGACTCCAATGGCGAGGCCCTCAACAGATTAGCACCTCATCAGCCTCCCGTGGCTAAGGACAAATATAGCCTTCCCTCCCATAAAATACAATGGGACCGCCGGTGATAAACAACACCCCAGTGGGGGTCCGATTCCCCCTCACTAAACTTCCTGACCTTCCCCTTCTCTCTGCCTCACAGCTGCCTGAGCCACCAAGCCCTGCTCCAGCCCTGTGGCCCAATTGGAGAGTTGTGTGTATTTCAGGTGAGCAAATATTGCCACTTGCTTGAGAGTTCAATGGTTGCCCCCTTCAGAGGTTGCGTATTGCAGTCACTCACTTGCAGGAAGTAGGTGTGAAGCTATGGGAATTCCTCTCAGCACAGCTGGAGTCATCCAATCAGTCCATTCTTGGATTGGCCCTTAGATTTCAGCCTCTTTGTGGATTCTATCTGTTTCATTTATCTCTGACGTATGGACGCTAGAAAGGGAAAGTGTCATTTTTCTGAAACGGACACTCTTTGGATGGTTGATTCCATAATTAGACTGACCTAATCAAGCACTTGCTGTTTTTGAGACACATTTGTCCTCAATAAGCATTAACAAAGGTGTCAACAGGTTATTTAGCTCCTATCTTAATGCAAAGACATTTGAAGTGACTGAGCCATAAATATGCACTAAAGAAGGAAATCATGTGGAGCTTGATTGTGTGTTTTCAGAAACCAGAAAAAAACTTACTTTAGCTCTCTCTTCAAACCAAATCGAGTCACAAATCACAAGTGCGCCTACACAGTTTTACAGACAGGAAAATATACACATAATACAGAACAGACAGTTTCGGGAAAGTACTTAAAACAGTTCCAGTTGCAGTGTCGAACAAATGGAATGCAGTAATTCTCCTTAGTTAACAGTCATCAAGTTCGTTATAAAGTGAAATATTTTTTTCCAGATTAGAAAGTCTGATTGTACCCTCAAGCTTGCCATTTCAAAAACCTTCACACTCACTGTTCCTTGGTGGTGAAACAGACTCCCAACCTTCATCCGAACAGTGGAATTCATTGCAGTCTTTGATCCCAACCATCTTGGGAGAACTTGATAAACTATCTAGCACAAAAACAAATTAATGATTGAATAACTGAAATGAATGAAGAAATACATTTGCACTTACCCATCCCACTACTAGAGCTGTACTACTCTGGTGCTTGCAGAAATTTGATATGGTAACATTAGCTATGTTTCCATCCAAAGTTGGGAATTTAAACATTTGCAAATGAAGCAGCGTTTCCATCCCGTGTTCAAGAGAACATCATTTTTTTACTTCCTGGGAAATTGGCACGAAATATCTGTAATAAAAATGGAAGTTGCTGCAATCGGGGAAGAAACTGTGGCTCTTTTTTCCTACATCATAAATGACATTCGTCTCAGAGCATGCAGACGAAAAGCAATAAACGCTGTCATGTTATCCTGCGTTCAGATGCATTTATGTGACACACTTCTTAAACCAAATCATTTTGATGACATACTTTGGCTCAGGGATTTCAGAATGATCAAACCAAATTTTGAGATGTTGTGCAATGTGATTGGTCTAACCATAGTCCAGTTATCCAATATTATCCTCAGTTGAGGCAGTCACGTTAGTTTTTTGTTGCGCATTGATGGATTCATTTGGTAAATGTGTTTCCATTGTAGTTTATATGCATGTCTTAGCCACCTCAATTGTTTGCATAAGTTTTTATGCTCGTTTTTAGAATTTTAGATATTAGCATTTTTTATGCAATATCCTAAAATGCGCATAAAAATAGGTGGGTATACATAGCTACTGTGTTACTCTCTTGGTTTATTGGTTCTAGATGTGTTTCTATGTTGCAATGGGTAAATGTAAAATTCCTTGGCAGACTTAGCCATAGGCACTTTTGGCCCTGTGGACCTTTAGGAAATAAACTTTTAAAACATTTTTTTTTAAAACTCTCACTCATTCATTTAATTTGTCCACCAACAATGTCCAACAGTCCACATTCATAACAGGAGAATTTTTCTAAAAATATGTCATAACTGAGGGACGTAAAAATGTAAAAATGTACATGAATCATTTTTAGACAGGAATATTTTATTCTGAGAAAAAAAATGCTAAAATTGCTTCTCTTTTTTTTTTTCCTTTTTTTTTTTTTTTTTTTTTTTTAAGGGTACTCCCTCAAGTATAAGTACACTTAAGTTCATTTTATTAAGTATACTTACAGTCATGTGGGGAAAAAAAGGACACCCTTTTGGTTTTACCTATGAGGACATTACAAAAAATCATCTGGTCCTTGGCAGGTCTTAATACAAACTCAGATGAACAACAGCACATGACATATTAGACACATCATTATTTATTTAACAAAAATGAAGCCAAAATGGAGAAGCCATGTGTGATAAACTAAGTACATACTATGATTCATTTGCTTGTAGAACCAACTTTAGCAGCAATAACTTGAAGTAATCATTTTCTGTATGACAGCATCAATATCTCACATTATTCTGGAGGAATTTTGGCCTGCTCTTCTTTACAAAGTTGCTTCAGTTCATTGAGGTTTGTGGGCATTTGTTTATGCACAGCACTCTTAAGGTCCCGCCACAACATTTCAGCCGGGATGAGGTCTGGACTTGCAACACATTTATTATTTTCTTTTTCAGACATTCTGCTGTAGATTTGCTGTTGATCTTCAGATCATTGTCCAGTTGCATGACCCAATATAGGCCAAGCTTTAGCTGTCAGACGGACAGCCTCACATTTGACTCTAGCATACTTTGGTATACAGAGCCTTCCAAAACATGGGAACACTTCCAAACATGCCATACTTGTCTGGTCATTTTCTAATTGTCATGAACTTTAACATTTAACATGTTAACTGAGGCCTAGAATATGAGGTGTAGTTCTTGGGTTTTTGCAATTTCTCTGAGTATTATACGGTCTAATCTTGGGGTGAATTTGCTGGAACATCCACTCATGGGAAGATTGGTGTCTGTTTTGAATGTCTTCAACTTGTGAATAATCTTACTTGTTGTAGAATGATGGACTTCAAATTGTTTGGAAATGTCTATATAACCCTTGCTAGATTGATGGCAGCAACAATTGCTTCTCTAAGATCTTTGCTCATGTCTTTCCTCCTTGCTATAGACCAGCAAACTGACAGAACTTCAGCTTTTATAGAGGTGATCACACTTACTGATGATCACCAGCAGCACCTGACTGATTCTTACCCTCTTAATTCCTAAGGAAACAGTTAAGGGTGTCCTTAGTTTGTCACACTTGACCTAGTTTTTGTTAAATAAATAATGACACTGTGTAATATGTCATGTGTTGTTGTTCATCTAAAGTTGTATTTACCTAATTTTAAGAACTGCCAAGAACTGATACATAAAACCATAGAAATCAATAGTGTGTCCTTTCTTTTTCACATAACTGTAAGTAAAGTTCAAGTATATTTTTAAGTATACTTTATATATTAAGTATACTAATATGAATGTACTAGTGTAAGGGTACTATTTCAATACCATTTGGGACTAAAATTGGCCCACTTTTTAGTGTATAAAAAGCATAATTTTAAGTATACTTTAAGTGTAACAGACTAGTAAACTTTGAGTATGCAACTAGTTTACAACTATGTTTTTTGTTTGTACTGCAACTATACTACAAGTGAACTTAGAGGTATACTGATAGTTTAATAGTGAAATACTTTTTTAGTTTATGAAAGTACACTTTGAAGTGTTCTCCCAATAAACTACTAGTTTATTAGTTTTATACTGGAAGTATACTTTTAAGTTTTGTAAATAAACTTAACATTGTACTTTTAGGTTATTTATATATAAATAAACTTATTTATAAATTTATATATTATTTTTGCACTTTAAGTAGGCCTATACTACTCTGTTCCTATTGAGGTATGAATTTTTATACTTGAAATACCTTTAACTGTACTTTAACTCTTTCCCAGCCAACATTTTTTTTAAAGTTGCCAGCCAGCACCAGCATTTTTGATCATTTTCATAAACATTCATGGCCCCCAATATAGTTTGTTGTATGAATATCTGAACATTCTAGCTTCATACATACATGCACATGAATCTGGAAAAGCTTCATTATTTATTTATTTTTTTAATTTAAAAAAAAAAAAAAAAAAATTGAGAAAATTGCATTTTCTCAAAGAATTCATCCAGATTCAGAATCATGATCAAAGCATAGATGAAGGAGATCGAGTCCATCAACACCCCCAAAGCTTCACAGTCCTATACCTCTTCCTGGGTCAATATTTTATTTGGTAACATTTGGCAGTTTTGATTTATATGATGTTTAATGTTTGCTTGCACTATATTACATGCACATGAGCAATGCTTATATCGCTTGTAGTGATGATGGGGAGTCGAATCCAAAAGAGTCATTTTCTCGACTCTAAATAGCCCTAGAGTCGGGGTCAACTCCAGCACAGGAATCAACTCTCATTGTCGACTGAGTTGCTGTGTCCGAAATCACTCACTTGTTCACTGATTACATCCTATATATGCACGGCAGTTGAGGGCACTATATCAGAAAGGAGTGAAAGAAATAAAGCAAGGAATTCGGACACTGTTTACACCCTGCATATTTTTCACATATTTTTATCCTAAAATAAATAACAGTCATAGTGACTTTAATTTGTTCCTCCGTGAAGCTTTGTAGCTTAGTTGATGTTAATGCAGTAAATATATGCTACTACATTTGGTTTTCCATAGGTAAGTGTTCATTAAACTAATCATAAATCATTAAAAACTCACATCAATAATAAACACATTATTATGGGGGATGGGGGGGGAATTGATTAAGTTTGTAAGAACAACTGCAAAATGAATTGCCCATAGCAGATCTATACAGGTGGAGGCTGGAGCTGGGGAAGGTGGAGGGTTTCTGAAAGCGCACAACATGCTCATTAGCTACTGATACAGCAGGAACCAATTAGCTGTGCCTTATAGAGAATGATGTGTTTGTCAGCGCCATCTAGAGTGTCTTGACAGAACCTATACACACAAGGCACTATATTTATACGCACAATACACACAAGGCACTTAAAAGTAGTAAAGGAACACAGTAAAATATTTACAAGACAATAATGAAATCTGTTAAAAGATTACATTTGTTCAATTAAGCCCTGAGTTATAAAAGTGCCCATAGCTGAAGAAACATCAGTTAGTTGGCTTTATATTCAGTGCCCTATGTTGAGCCCTCTACACTCTTATAGTTGCCATGAAAACAAAGTTTTTTTGGCTTTTAGTATGAATATGTTAGCCTTACTCTTATCTATAAGTGTGCTCCAATACAATGACAAAATTCGTATTTAGAAGATATAAGCATTCAAAACTTACAGTCTCTCACTTCCACCAAAATGGATCAGTGGTTTTGATGACATCACCCTGCACTTTAGCTTCTCATCAGATTTTCTGTCCAATCAAATGCTCTCTAGAATCTGAAGCATTCCGCCCCCTAAATTATAAATAGATACTAAAGCTTTGGCTAAATTGGTCTATTTTTTTTTACTATTTACTATTTCTACATGGTGAAATGCACATAGTGCACTATATAGGGGATAGGGAATGATTCAAACAGTGTAAATATGCTTTCCACTGAGGCGAATGAAGTCTGGTTTCACATTAGTGTCATGCGAACCGCTGCAGCGTGCACACGGGTCCAGAGACACGATAGCACAGAGCATATATGCGCAAATTGACGCAGATCACAAAACATATCGAACCCATTTGAATTCTGCACAGAATGCTATATATATATATATATATATATATATATATATATATATATATATATATATATATATATATATATATATATATATGTGTGTATGTTATAGTTTTTAAAGTTATATATATGGGCTTTTTGTGCAGACAGGAAAGCATTGGGCAGAAAGAGTGGGCAGGATCGGCAAAGGACCTCGAGACTGGAATCAAACTCAGGTCGCCGTGAACACATTTGCGCCATGTGTCGGCGCACTAACCACTAGGCTATCGACGCCAACAGAATGCTATATTTTAAAGCGATATGGGGGACATTAGGAGGAGAAACGGTTAGAGATTAGAAGAAAACTGAGGCTTTACCAAGCTCAACAGCTCTGGCCAAGCTGTGATATAAACAAAACGCTATTGGCTATTTTTAAAAAGGGGAGGAGCTGTTCGATATGTCTTCCTGTTTCACTGGAAATTATGTCAACATACTGTGTGTTTCAAGGCATTTCAGTGGGCCTTTAAAAATAAAGATTCTTTATTGGCATTGATGATTTCATGAAGAATCTCTTTCCATTGCACAAAAGATTCTTCACAGAGAAAAAGGTTCTTTCGATTAGATTGATTCAATTATTATGTTCTAAATGTTCTAGAAAGGTGCTTTGGGAACCCTAAAACGATTCTTCTGTGGTTCTTCTGCGAAAACACCCTTTTTAAAGTATATGTTGTTTTTACAGTAGTTTTTTCAATAGGATTTCAGGAATATCAAGATTATAGCAAGTAAAAATCAATCAAACAGCAAAACTAGAATTTCTGTTCACATTAGATGCATCTACAGACATCCACAGCCAAATGTCCACCTGTCAACAAAACCAGCATCATGTAACATGAGGACAACCAACAGGACAATGCATTCCAACAAGACGTAACGTCAAAAGGCACACAGCGGGAGAGAGCTATACCTCTGTGGTCAATCAAAGCTCCAGATAGGCTCCTCTAGAGGGGGTGTCCATGAAAAAGTCCCTCCTCTACTGCAATCAAATGAATCTGCTCCCTGATCCTGTTTACTCTTTGTGTGTTTGCTTGTTTGTTGGTTTGTTTGTTTGCTATAATGCCTGTCGATGCCTTGCATTGTGAAGGCAGACAGCAGCTAGACGACACTCCACATGGACCACCCTTGGAGTTGGATGAGGAATGCTGATGCTAGACCGAATTATACTTAGATCATGGTGGGTTAATATGCATTCGTGTTTGAGCGAAAGCAGAGTTTTGGAGTGGAAAGAAGGTGATGTTTATCAGCAGAAAATATTGATAGCGTACACAGAGTAGCTCACAGATCCCATTCTTCAGGATAATCTGACAGACATATTTTATTGATTGCTATATAGAGCAGGTTATATTTCACTGATGTTTGGGCCATAGTGATTTCTGATATGTCATACATAAAGGTGAAGATTACTCAACAGAATACAATGAATGTGCTCTAAACAGCAGTATTTTAAGACGGACAGATTGAGAGGTTTACTTAGACTCCTGAGAGCAAATTCAGGAATTTAGAAATCAATCAATATGTAAGCAATTAAGCAATAATTAAACAATTGTTAATTAATAATTAAGTTGCATAAAATAAAATACCATTGTGGCTGCGTCCAAAATCGCATACTCTCTTGAGTAGGTAATTATTTTGAATAAGTACTAACTTTGCGACTGCTAAAAAAGTATGTTCTATAGTACGAATATAATCTGGACGTACTACATTCACCATGTTGTCACTCTCATGTGACCTACCAGCCTCAGTTGTGCCATTCGCAAATCCTCTCCTGTGGCCTCATGGGATAGTAAAGTGTCCATCGTATGCAGACTTCAGAATCTCACTAGAAGATCATCCGGGTACTTTTGCTTACTCTTTTATGAGTACTGTGAATCTAGACATACTTCTTTTCACATACTGTTTCCAGCCTACTATATAGTAAAGAGGTATGTGATTTTGGATGCAGACGGTTTTTACATGGGGTGAGTTGTAACACTATGATTTAAAGGGTTAGTTCACCCAAAAATGAAAATTATGTCATTAATGACTCACCCTCATGTCGTTCCAAACCCGTAAGACCTCCGTTCATCTTCGGAACACAGTTTAAGATTTAGATTTAGTCCGAGAGCTTTCTGTCCCTCCATTGAAAATGTATGTACGGTATACTGTCCATGTCCAGAAAGGCTAATAAAAACATCATCAAAGTAGTCCATGTGACATCAGTGGGTTAGTTAGAATTTTTTTAAGCATCGAAAATACATTTTGGTCCAAAAATAGCAAAAACTACGACTTTATTCAGCATTGTCTTCTCTTCCGGGTCTGTTGTCAATCCGCGTTCACGACTTAGTTCTTGGTCTGTGTATTCGGGTTCAAATAAATATGGCTGAGCAAAAAAATGCAAGTCTTCCTCTGTGTCGAAATCCTTAGACATGTTTGCAAAGGTTGTTTTGTTTACAGCGTGCGTCTCCCTCAGACTGTAAACGAAGCTCGGCGCACCAGATAACACGTCAGCAGCGTCACTGTGGAGTCGTGAACGCGGATTGACAACAGACCCGGAAGAGAAGACAATGCTGAATAAAGTCATAGTTTTTGTTATTTTTTTACCAAAATGTATTTTCGATGCTTCAACAAATTCTAACTAACCCACTGATGTCACATGGACTACTCTGATGATGTTTTTATTACCTTTCTGGACATGGACAGTATACCGTACATACATTTTCAATGGAGGGACAGAAAGCTCTCGGACTAAATCTAAAATATCTTAAACTGTGTTCCGAAGATGAACGGATGTTTTACGGGTTTGGAACGGCATGAGGGTGAGTCATTAATGACATAAAGGGTTAGTTCACCCAAAAATGAAAATTAAGCTTATGAGAAACAAGATACAGGGGTGAAATAACTATCATACATGACCACCTTCATCCTGAGAGGACAGCAGAAGCAGTTGTAGTTGCAGAACCAGTTGCAACAAATACTGGACTTACAGGACAAAACCAATTCTGAGCATTGTTTAAGGGACCTATTATCACATCTTAAATAAGTTAAAAATTCTAATTCATTGATTTATTTAATTATACCTTTTATGTTCCCAACATTATTTTGATGAGTTCTGTTGATATAACATTGATCATTACATCAACTTAATATTGTGTGTAATTTTAACTGAAATGTCTGCGTGCAACTTAATGAAATTGCCTTGATAGCTTTGAAAACTGAGCAGTGGATTTCCAGTTCCATTCATGCTTTGCATAGGACTGGATAATGAGAATAAATGTTGAAATTAAGTGTTATTTTGTGTGTCCCGTTAGGGTTTAATGCTGTTATGTTTGACTTTTAAAAGCGTTTCTGCTATATTTCTGCTATTTATACTATTGTGCTGAAGAGTAGAGCTTGTTGTTGGACACTACATGACAGTAAATATTCCCCATGTGAGCAATGACTGTGCTAATAGTGACAGATAATATCTTACTTGTTCATTAAATTTGCATGTTAAGTAAGTTACATTTAGCATGTGTTATACTAGCTGCTAATTTTCACTGAAATACACAAGGCTAAAGGGTTAGTTCACCAAAAAATGAAATTTCTGTCATTAAGTACTCACTCTCGTGTCGTTCCACACACCTTCGTTCATCTTCAGAACACAGAACACTTTTTGATGAAATCTGAGAGATGTGTGAGTAAAAAGCCTAAATTAAATCTTTTAAAAAGCGATCAAGTCTTGATTGGATCAGTTTTCCGATCTCTCTATGAACTTTTTGAAGCATCAAAGTGGTAGTTGCAAAGGCAGTCAGGGACAGACATCTCTCAGATTTCGTCAAAAAGATCTTCATTTGTGTTAATTATAATTAATGGCATCATTTTAATTTTGGAGTGAATTAATCCTTTAATTGGTTTCAGGGCCACCACTCAATTATGTTAAGATTGTTTAAAACTTATCAGAACTTTTTTTTTTTTTTTTTTTTTTTAATAATCAACTTACAAATGTCTGTTTATGCTACAAGTTTGAGTTCCTCCAACTCAGTGCAGTTTGTTGGTTGAACATAATTTCATTAGAAGTAGTCAATATGGCTGAGCAGACAGGAGGAAAGTAGTTTTTTAATCTCCTTCAGTTTGTAGCAGAGAAGTATGTGGATATTATATCAAAGTTTAAGATGCATAGCGCAAACAAATAATACTGAATTAGATATTTAGAAACCCAATGTTATAAAACACTGCAGGTTTCTCTTATAGTATGAACTTTTTCTGTTAAACCTAAAATTTTGGTGTTGATCATTTTTATGATTTGTCTTGCAATCTGACACTCCAGGAATTCCTCATTAAAGGTCTCTATGATCTTGTGAACTATTTTAACATATAGTTTGATTTATTTATTTTTGATTTATTTATTTTGCATCACTACCCCTAATACCTTTGTGGGTCATATACATGTTCTGTATGTTTACGACGGTATGCAACGCACTTAAACTTGCATTAATCTGATAATACATTTTTCATTTTTATTTTCCATCTGCTATAACAAAACATTATCCAAATGTTAAACACAGTGTTCATGTTCATATCTATATGTAATACGCAAGTATAGTTGTCATTTAGATGATATTTTATCCAGCTAAACAGAACAGACAGAGTCCACATGAGGGTAGATGCATAGATTAAGGCATGAGCACAATAGTATAAGACTATCACTCCAATGACAGTCTTCTTTTTTCATTACAGCTCAACATTCCCAACAACATTCACTTTTTCATACTGAGGTTGCTGTTTTACTAGTTTACAACTTAGTATGAAATATATTAGTATTAAACATTTGATCCTTGTCACGTAAAACTTCAGAACTGAATAAAAGTTACACGAATCAAATAAAAATTAAATTTTAGAAAAAAAAAGAAAAAAAAAAAAAAAAAATATATATATATATATATATATATATATATATATATATAATTATTATTATTATTATTATTTATAATACCTTAGTCCTACATATTTTTGTTTATTTATTATTATTTATCATTATTCACTGCTTGTAATGATAATCTTATTAATACTCTGAAATGAAACGGAACCAAAAAGCTAATGAATAGATTTTAATGACAGATATATACACCACAAAGACGCATTGCCCACATAAGGTTTGCTCTGAATTCTATGAGCAGAATGCCCTCTAGTGGTGTGAGAATGAAATGAGGTCTGTCCGACCCTTCCAAGAAGAATAGATGATGGTTAGGTTGCAGAAAAACGAGTTCGTTTTTGTATTCCACGGAGGTTTAACTGTATCAGTCTATTTTGTAATTATTAGCTTAATCAAACACTATAATTAGGCTATATATAGTGCACACTGCACCGCATCGCAATTTTTTTAAAGAGTTCATGCATGATCATGAATAATTTATATATTATATGATTATATTATATATTATTATATAATATATGTAGGGTATATATATATATATATATATATATATATATATATATATATATATATATATATATATATATATATATATATATATACACACCCCCTTACTGTTTTTCCCACAATAAGATATGAGAATAATAAGGCCACTGAAATTACATTACGCGGTCATTACGTATAAGTTAAACTAAAATGAAATGAATTTAGATGCAGATGTGCTACTTTCTATCACTTTTCCTGTAACACGCTGTTTTAATGACAGCGAGCAGTGATAGGAGCACAATAATTCCTCTTTAAACTAAGCTGCAGATGTTATGACAAAATATTTTAGCGAGGACGATGATCAGTGACGCACAAATAACTTGGATATTATGGAAGACACTGCTGGATTCTGTGGTCAAATGGTCCGTTGTCCAGTTTGAATAGGTCCAGTGATAGTATCTTTGACCACGGTGTTAACCATGGTGTCACGTGGATGGGAATATGCATGGAAATGATATGCAGATGAGGTTATGAATAGTAAAACCAGGCGTCGTAAGCTCCATATATGGTGATTTCGGGGAGGAGGCAGGGTGGAGATGCACTTACGTACAATCTTCTGCTGACTGGGATTTATAAAGGGATTTGTGCGCAGGTTCTGGCGTAGGCCTACGCATGGTTTTATAAATCTGAATTTTTTGTGCATACGCAGAATCTAGCTTTTGCGACTACGTACACTTTTAGGATGAAATCTACGCAAAGTTTTATAAATGAGGCAGCAGAACATTAGGATTCACACATCATACACCTGCAACGCAGAGAAAAACAGAATAATATAGCCTACAAGGAATAAAAAAATAGGACTACACTAAATATATTTCACTGAAATAATTAACAGATTAACAAAACAAAAGAGAAAAACTGTGCATCAAGTAGGGCTAGTACAGTCTACGCTCGCGTTGTATTTGATTTCTTTATTTTATCAAATTCAATTGATCGCGCGGGCGCCTCACTCACACGCATGTGCTACATTTCAGTTCTAGCGTTGCTAATTTTACATTTTAGCCATTTATCAGCAAACTAAAATGCAGAGAAAGTTAACACTGCTCAGTTTAATGGTCCGCTATCCGTCTGTACCGGTCGGTGCGCGCAACGCTCAACCAAACACATTTTTGCGCATGCGAAGGATGATGTTTTATGTGGATATTGAAACAAGAGTGAAACAGAAAGCCTTGTTTACATAATGAACAGTAGTTCAGCAAGCAATAAATCCTCCAGAATGAGAGAGGTAGGCTATGAGAACCCAATTCAGTTAAATTCATTTCTGCTTTATAATGAATGCCACTATAGTCTAATTTGTGTTTCAATTTCTACTTATTTTTCGTTCTTGTTCTCTTCTGAATAAAATAAATTGAAAGGATTTTCTGTGGAGTGAGGTACTAAAATAACCAAGTTTATATATATTAATAATGTTTGTAAGTAGGCTTTTTATTTAAATTAATTTTATTGTTTGCAATTAGGAGGTTGAGGGGTGTTTTTAGAGTAAGATAAATTTCTTTTTCATGCGATTACTTCCTCTTCATGGCCAGGTTACGTTTCTCTGTGTGGTAAACTATAGGGCGAGGCTTCTAAAATTTGGGGCGTGACATTTAAATGACGACAGTTTTCAGCCGCCACATTTATCAACACCGACGGAATTGGCCGCATACGAGAGTTTAATGAATCACACGCGAGCGTTGTCGTAAGCTGATTTTTACGTTCGGATGTGCGCTGCTTTCTACGTTCATTTGATAGATGAGGGCCACTGAACTTATGTTTCACAGAAAACAGTCCTTAAGGGGGGAGGGGGGGAGGGGGGGGGGTGTAATTGTTTTCTAGGATTATTGCAGATCTTATCTTTACATTTCCATAAGAATCATTGTACATATGCATTCATGTGATGCCATTAATCGAGATTAATGGGCTGTGATTTAACCAACACACATATGCAAATGTGTTATCATGTTGTCTCATAATTGACTGAATGAGCTTATAATCCTTCAATGGTGTCTATGACAAATGTGTCTAGAAAGATCATAGGTATTGCAGATGAGAATGAATAAGACCTCAGGGCTCCACTTACACTCTGCTCCCCCTTCTGGAGCAGCATCTGGACTTCATTACCCATATTTACACAATATGTGCATTTAAGCCCGTTTTGATCTCTACGTTTTCCCTCAATCTTTCCAGCATTTAATGGACTGCCAAGCCTTACATCTAGAATGAGACTGAATCTACAGCAATAAATCTTGCCTCATGACCGCAAGCACAGAGCTCTGCTTCTCAGTGCTTCATGGTTTGCGTGGCATTGGATGGGTGTACTTTTCCTGAACGACAGGTCAAAGCAGCGCTGTCTGAGGCCGTGCCAAGCCCTGTGGCTGCAGCCAGCATGGTAAAGATGGTATATTCCAGGCTTTATGGAAAGTGAGACCACATGTGTGTTCCTGTGCAATAAAATGAATCAAGCATTCATTCATGATGACTGTGAGCAGGTTGGGATGAAATGATGATGATACAGTACAACCAGGGGCATTGATTGAATTATGAAACTGCTGTGCCATAGAACCCAGTAAAATATTACTGTCTGACACGGTCTGAGATTGTCTGATAATCCTTTTCCCTAATAATATATAGCAATCATGTTGTTTGCTATTAAAGCTGTCTCTGTGGCAGTGCCCTTCCAAAAGGTACATGTTTAACTTATTTACCCCATAGGTGTGCATATTAGTACCTTAAAGGTAGGCCTACAAATTTGATCAGTCAATCGGGTTTACAAAAATGTCTGCGATTCAGTTTGATTCATTCGGACAGTTCAGTTCACTCACGCATTGAATCGTTTGTAGCGGTTTCTCGCCGTAATGGGATACTTTATCCACCTTATTTTTCAGGTAAGAGCGGGCGCGGCCATTTGTAATTTTGATGTGTCTGGTTTCCGCTGTCATTCGCTTACAGTTATTTTTAGCTGGACAAAATACTCGTTACGCTGCTTAATATTGCAAACTGGTATTTCTTACCATATTATTTGAATTTTTTGTCTTAATTATAAACACACTGATTTGTAGTGCAAACAGTTTTACAGTTTAATGCACTTAAAAAAAAAAATAGCAAAAATAGCGCTGGATTAGGTGATACTTACTTTTATACAACAGTTCATTCTGGTTCTCGAATCTGATTGGCTGAAAGGTCTTTCCAGCCATACGATATTTTTCCAGTATCGCACAGTAACCGTTTCACCATTTGATTCACTCCGCTGTCAGCATTCTCACAGCGAGTGTCATTGCAGACGAGCAAACCCACCATATTTTTATAGATACTACTGTTATTTAGATTTTTTTAGGCGAGAATGTAGTTGTTTAGACCTCAGATATCTGATTTATACAGTGGTGGTCAGAATTATTGGCACCCTTGGTAAATATGATCAAAGATGACTGTAAAAATATATTCCCATTCATATTTACATTTTTTTAGCACACCAGGGTGATCATGAACATGAAATTGTCCAGCCATGACTTCCTTTCCACAGGAGTATAAACATGAGGAAACACAAAGGCCAAATTCCCTTAATCATTCATCACAATGAGTAAAACCAAAGAATATAGTTCTGATGTGCAGCAAAAGATTGTTGAGCTTCACAAAATAGAAAGTGGCTGTAAGAAAATAGCTAAAGCATTGAAAATCCCCATTTCCACCATCAGGGCAATAATTAAGACGTTCCAATTAACTAAAGATGTTACAAATCTGCCTGGAGGAGGGCGTGTGTCTAAATCGTCCTAATGCGCGGTGAGGAGGAGAGTTTGAGTTGCCAAAGACTCTCCAAGGATCACAGCTGGAGAATTGTACAGATTAGTTGAGTCTTGAGTCTCAGAAAGCCTAAAAAAAAGATCAAACAGCACCTACATCCCCACAAGTTGTTCGGGAGGGTTTCAAGAAAAATCCTCTGCTCTCATCCAGAAACAATCTCCAGCATATTCAGTTGTCAGACAAGACTGGAACTTCAAACGGGACTGGCTTCTATGGTCAGATGAAACTAAAACAAGAGCTTCTTGGCAGCAAACCCACCAGATGGGTTTGGTGCACACATGGATAAAAAGTACCCCATGCCCACGGTTAAATATACTGCTGGATCTTTAATGTTGTGGGCCTATTTTTCTGCTGGAGGTCCTGAACATCTTGTTCAGATACATGCTATCATGGATTCTATCAAATACCAACAGATAAAAAATCAAAACCTGACCGCTTCTGCTAGAAATCCTATAATGAGCCGTGGTTGGATCTTTCATCAGGACAATGATCCAAAACAAACATCAAAACCAACACAAAAATGTGTCACTGAGCACAAAATGAAGCTTCTGCCATGGCCATCCCAGTCCCCCGACCTGAACCCTAAAGAAAATGAGTGCATTGAACTGAAGAGAAGAAGCACCATCATGGATCTGGAATCTGAAGGATCTGGAGAGATTCTGCATGAAGAAATTGTCTCTGATCTCTTGTCAGGTGTTCTCCAAACTCATCAGGCATTATAGAAGAAGACTCAGAGCTGTTATCTTGGCAAAAGGAAGTTGCAAAAAGTATTGAATAAAAGGGTGCCAATAATTGTGGCCAACGTGTTTTGGAGAAAAACTTTTATTTCATAATGTGATTTTCCCCCCACTTTCAATTCTTTTCCTTCAATGAAAGGTTAGATTTTTGCTAATTTTATGAATTAAAGATCAAAATGATAAACAATGCAGATTTATTTTTACAGTCATCTTTGATCATATTTACCAAGGGTGCCAATAATTCTGACCACCACTGTATGAAAACATAGCACCTATCTGAATATTTGTTTAGACGCTTTTGTAGATGTGAGCTCCAGGCCATCAGCGACAGTTCAGCGTTTCATTTCAGCCAGGCTCTTATGTAGATAGTGTTTAAACATGAGGTGTAATTCGTTTTTGGGTATATCAAATGGGCAATCTTTGGTCTTTGGAACACAAATTAAGATATTTTTGTTGAAATCCGATGGCTCAGTGAGGCCTCCATAGCCAGCAATGACATTTCCTCTCTCAAGATCCATTAATGTAATTTCATGTGAGTAGAGTTGGTCAATATTAATATTATAAAGCGACGAGAATATTTTTGGTGATTTCAAAACACTGCTTCAGGAAGCTTTGGAGCATAAATGAATCAGTGTGTCGAATCTGCGGTTCGGAGCACCAAAGTCATGTGATTTCAGCAGTTTGGCAGTTTGACACACGATCCGAATCATGATTCGACACACCGATTCATTAGTGCTCCGAAGCTTCCTGAAGCAGTGTTTTGAAATCGGCCATCACTATATAAGTCGTTATTTTGTTTTTTTGGCGCACCAAAAATATTCTTGTCGCTTTATAATATTAATATTGAACCACTGTACTCACATGAACTGATTTAAATATGTTTTTAGTACATTAATGGATCTTGAGAGAGGAAGTGTCATTGCTGGCTATGCAGGCCTCACGGAGCCATCGGATTTCAACTAAAATATCTTAATTTGTGTTCCGAAGATTAACGAAGGTCTTACGGCTGTGGAACAGCATGAGGGTGAGTAATAAATGACATTATTTTCATTTTTGGGTTAACCAACCCTTTAATTTAAATATTGTTCAATAAATAATATTTTACATAAATAACATGCCATATTTTTGGTATTGAGAAAGTCCGTTACTGATTTCGGCTTCAGTTAAAGTTACATTAATACGCCATTAGATGGCACCAAAGACTGCCTTTATGAGTGAGTGAGTTAGTCACAAGGACTTTTATATTGAAATGGACTGAAACAAGGAAACAAGGACATTGTTTTTACTTTAAACAACATCTTACAAGCTGCAACTGACAAATGCATTGACTAGCGCTGTCATGGGAAATCCTCTCAAATGTTAAAAAGACAAAGAAAAAGATATTGCTTTCCTCAGTGGACATTCAAACTGATTTTGTGATTATGAACTTCAATGAAGCGACTCAACGTTGCTTCATTATTAGTTATAAAGTGACATTTTAGCATTAGTAACGGATCTTGGGCTCAATTGTTAAACTGTACACTTGAGATTTGAATCCGTGGCAGAAGGAAGTAGTGCTGCACAAAAGAGGGCTTTAAAGACACTCCATTGTTGTTTATTATTTATTTACACACTCATGCTGTCAAACTGTTGTATAAACGCAATATCACACTCATGCCTATGCCGAATCACAGCCGAGCTGATTTAGAGCAATATCTCATGGCTACGATATATCGCATGATATTGCTTATACAATCCATTCCACTGTATAAAACAAAACTCACAAATGTCTTCTATCATTCGTGTGTCCACGACGAAGCAGCAGTTTATTGCACGTGCAGCTTGTGAAGGAATAACGCGCTCTGTGCGTATATGCACATCTTTGCTCTGTACTGCAGGTAAAGGCATTTTATATCTACATATCCAAAAACAGTATCTAAAACAAACAAAAAATATGAGAACATGTTTTGATGGCGGCTTGTGGCCCAATGCTTATAAAAGGCTAGAAACACTCTAGAAACGAAGAGGCAGGTACTAGACCTACTGATTTTCATATACATGTCAACTTCACCCTCATTCCAAACATGTTTGACTTTCTTTTTTCATGCGCAAAAGATATTTTGAAGAATGTTTGTAACCAGACAGTTTTGGTTGCCATTTAGCATTGTTTGGACAAAAAAAACTAGACATTTCTTGAAATATCTTTGTTCCACGGAAGAAAAAAAAAAAAAGTAATGTCAACATAAGCATTGGAATTTTACTGTTGTTGAGTCTTTACCACTGAATAAAAACAAAAGTCTAGTTTTATGTTAGCTCATATTATTCTGAGGAAGATTGTCTTATTTCTGATCTCAGGCCTGGAGGTCCCTTATCTAAACCAGTTTATGATAAAAACCAAATGTATCCTTGGTTTGGCAGGTCTGGTCATGAAATAAAATTTATCTGCCCAGTTTTCCTGTCTCCCGAAGATGAACACTTATCAGTCAGCCATGTGGCACGGCGCACATCTTTAAGCCATTTGCGGAGAGAGCAGATAAAGAAGCTCATTCAGGGGTCCCTTCATCTCAGGGGAAGTGGGTGAGACTCTCTCTCTTAAGAGACTGACGTTCAGCAGACCTCTGTGCGCCGCTGTCTTCATACCCTGCAGTTCTGACTACTTTAATGTGTTTTGATAGACGATCCTAAATACCTGCATATAGCTGAACTATTTTAATTAAAGAGACAGTTGACCCCAAAATTCTAATTCTGTAATTCATGTCATTCTAAAAATAAATAAATAAATAAGAATTCAGTGATAGTTAGTGGGGTTCAGTGTTGCTTAGACTGCAATGTTCTTCAATATACAGGTTTGGAACCACATGAGAATTTTTTTTTTGCTGCATTTATTTGACAAACAGTAATATTATTGTGAAATATTATTACAATTTAAATAGTGGTTTTCTATTTAAATAAAATGTAATTTATTCCTGTGATCAAAGCTGAATTTTCAGCATCATTACTCCAGTCTTCAGTGTCACATGATCCTTCAGAAATCATTCTAATATGCTGATTTGATGCTCAAGAAACACCAAATTATTATCATCAAAGACGAAAAACATTTTTGCTGCTTAATATTTTTTGTGGAAACAATGACACATCTTTTCATGATGATTTGATGAACAGAAAGTCCAAAAGAATAGAATTTATTTGAAAGTTTTCAATCTTTTGTAACATTATAAATGTCTTTACTCTCACTTTTGAACAACTGAATGCATCCTTGCTGAAAAAAAAAAAAAAAAAAAAAAATCTTACTGAGCACAAGCTTATGAATATGTTCAATATTTGTATTTACTTACACTACTTTATTCCTCATAGTTTTATCAGCATTCCATTATGTATTTCACACAATATAAACTCAATATAATTGTGTAAAATCCTGCCTGCCAGCAGAATCATAGTCATTTTCACAGATTCGTGTGAATGGGGATCATTTTGACAATGTGTCGACTCGTCTGTGCGCGGAGAAACTCAAAGGAAAAACTTCTCCGTTTTAAGCATATTGTTGTCGTGTAAATGTACTGACTCTGAAAAACACCAGGAGAAATATCGGTGCAAATATGGGTGTAATGAGATCATATTCTAGTCACCGTTCAACCGTAGAAGGACGTTTAAAAGTGTAAAAGCAACAGTATACGTCATATGTTTTTCATACTGTTACAGCAGAATACAAAGCAAACTAAGAAAATATCCATATTTAACACGTTATAAAGTAAAATAACTAGCTTCTGCCAGACCACCTTCCGTATTTATCATAAATGTACCCTGACTCTGAAAAACACCAGGAGAAATATGCCCAGGGTCTCTGGTCACGTGTGTGAACATGCCATAGACCTGCTGCAAGGAGGCATGAGGACTGCAAATGAAGGACAGCTGATCCACGTGTAACCACATGACCCCAAACATGTTTAAGTAACTTGCAAGTGCCTTGGTGGAAGAGTGGAGTAACATCTCACAGCAAGAACTGGCAAATCTGTATACAATATTTACACGTTAAGACATTTGCTGGAAAAGAAAGCAGTTGAAAGTGAGATGTTTATATGCTAATCTCTGAGTAACATACTAGCTCATTTCAATATGAAAGTAAACTAAGCCAGTCCTCTTCCGTTTCATAAATGAGTGTTGTGAGGAAGGCCACAGTGCCTGATCTCAGCGGTTACATAATTGCATCCAGCTGCTGTTGATTGGATCTGATTTGTGGTGCCACTGTTATACTGTGGCTAACTGCTCTGGGGTGCATTTCCCAAAGCGAACTATGGTTGCAAGTTCCGTCATTACCAATAGATTTCAATGGGACTTACGACCATAGTTGACTAAGGATGCTTTCGGGAAACGCACCCCTGGAGGACAGACACACTGATAAAGGCTGGCCCACACTAACTTTGGTCTCTGAATAAAACTATTTGGTAACACTTTACAATACGGGTGCACTAATATGCATTAATTCATGCTTAACTAATGCACAGATAATCATGTGTTAATGTATGACTCATGAAGAACTAAACCATTAATTAATGATTACTGCATCAGCAACTAATAAAGAGTCTATATGATTAATAGATTAAGTTAAATTAGATTATCTGCGCATTAGTTAAGCATGAATTAATGCATATTAGTGCACCCGTATTGTAAAGTGTTACCAAATTGTTATTATTTTTTTTTAAGTTGACCAAGATTTTTAAAATCTTATCAGATTTTCAAAATGCAAGACCATAAACATGATGATAAAAAAAAATATTCATAGTTTTAGCCATAGTTTTGTTCTTATTCACCTTTATCCTACGCCCTATGACGCTTTGCATGAATTATGGGAGTAACTTCCATTCAACTGTAAACAATCAACGAAAGGTTCACTCTATGTATAATAAGCATTTTCAAAAACTGGGTGCAATGAGATCACAATCTGCTCACCCTTCAATTGTTGAACATTAAAAGGACGTTTAAAAGAGTAAAAGCAACAGTACATGTTATATGTTTTTCATACTGTTACAGCGGAATACAAGCAAACTAAGAAAAGATCCATATTTAACATGTTATAAAGTAAAATAACTAGCTTCCGCCAGACCAACTTCCGTATTCAACTTACGAAGTGTAACACCTCTCGCAGAAGGCCTTTATAAACCTCTCGGATCCGTGTGGAGTACATTTATGATGGATGTGCTTTTTTGAGCTTCAAACAGGTGTTTTCTGTTCACTGCCATTATAAAGCTTTGGAGCATTTATAATATAACTCCGATTGCGTTCATCAGAAAGAAGAAAGTCATATACACCTAGGATGGCTTGAGGGTGAGTAAATCATGGGGTAATTTTTATCTTAAAGTGAACTAATTCTTTAAGGCTGGTAAAAGTGGTTGGAGATTCTCTTATTTAGGCTCATTCATAGCTCATCTTTCCATTAAACACAATGTTCTGTCATGAAACTCTAGATGGCGCAGGCTGATAGGTCCTTAACTCAATCTGCTCGCAGTCACATCATTCTCTATAGGGCACAGCTGATTGGTTCCTGCTGTATCAGTAGAGGGTTTCTGAAAGCTCACTGCTCAACCTTAAATTACTTGGTCAGCATTTGTAGCACACTTTCAGAAACCCTCCACCTGTATAGATCTGCTACAGATCGAGTTATTCATGTACCCTATATTGTACAGCAGCAGCATGTCTTATTTGCTCACAGCAGCGTGTTGTGTATGTATTGACAGTAGCAAGTCCTGTACTATTCAGATCTATTCCGCCAAGACCAAACATACAGTGGGTACGGAAAGTATTCAGACCCCCTTAAATTTTTCACTCTTTGTTATATTGCAAATCATTTAAGTTCTTTTTTTTCCTCATTAATGTACACACAGCACCCCATATTGACAGAAAAACACAGAATTGTTGACATTTTTGCAGATTTATTAAAAAAGAAAAACTGAAATATCACATGGTCCTAAGTATTCAGACCCTTTGCTGTGACACTCATATATTTAACTCAGGTGCTGTCCATTTCTTCTCATCATCCTTGAGATGGTTCTACACCTTCATTTGAGTCCAGCTGTGTTTGATTATACTGATTGGACTTGATTAGGAAAGCCACACACCTGTCTATATAAGACCTTACAGCTCACAGTGCATGTCAGAGCAAATGAGAATCATGAGGTCAAAGGAACTGCCTGAAGAGCTCAGAGACAGAACTGTGGCAAGGCACAGATCTGGCCAAGGTTACAAAAACATTTCTGCTGCACTTAAGGTTCCTAAGAGCACAGTGGCCTCCATAATCCTTAAATGGAAGACGTTTGGGACGACCAGAACCCTTCCTAGAGCTGGCCGTCCGGCCAAACTGAGCTATCGGGGGAGAAGAGCCTTGCTGAGAGAGGTAAAGAAGAACCCAAAGATCACTGTGGCTGAGCTCCAGTGATGCAGTCGGGAGATGGGAGAAAGTTGTAGAAAGTCAACCATCACTGCAGCCCTCCACCAGTCGGGGCTTTATGGCAGAGTGGCCCGACGGAAGCCTCTCCTCAGTGCAAGACACATGAAAGCCTGCATGGAGTTTGCCAAGATGGTGAGAAATAAGATTCTCTGGTCTGATGAGACCAAGATAGAACTTTTTGGCCTTAATTCTAAGCGGTATGTGTGGAGAAAACCAGGCACTGCTCATCACCTGTCCAGTACAGTCCCAACAGTGAAGCATGGTGGTGGCAGCATCATGCTGTGGGGGTGTTTTTCAGCTGCAGGGACAGGACGACTGGTTGCAATCGAGGGAAAGATGAATGCGGCCTACGTACAGGGATATCCTGGACGAAAACCTTCTCCAGAGTGCTCAGGACCTCAGACTGGGCCTGAAGGTTTACCTTCCAACAAGACAATGACCCTAAGCACACAGCTAAAATAACGAAGGAGTGGCTTCACAACAACTCCGTGACTGTTCTTGAATGGCCCAGCCAGAGCCCTGACTTAAACCCAATTGAGGCATCTCTGGAGAGACCTAAAAATGGCTGTCCACCAACGTTTACCATCCAACCTGAGAGAACTGGAGAGGATCTGCAAGGAGGAATGGCAGAGGATCCCCAAATCCAGGTGTGAAAAACTTGTTGCATCTTTCCCAAAAAGACTCATGGCTGTATTAGATCAAAAGGGTGCTTCTACTAAATACTGAGCAAAGGGTCTGAATACTTAGGACCATGTGATATTTCAGTTTTTCTTTTTTAATAAATCTGCAAAAATGTCAATAATTCTGTGTTTTTCTGTCAATATGGGGTGCTGTGTGTACATTAATGAGGAAAAAAAATGAACTTAAATGATTTTAGCAAATGGATGCAATATAACAAAGAGTGAAAAATGTAAGGGGGTCTGAATAGGGGGTCTTTCCGTACCCACTGTATCAACACTGTCATATCCATTACCATGCTAATAACTCTCATAGAGTTGTCATGATCGAAATGTATTTCTATATTATGTACACTTCTGTAATTGTAAAAAAAAAAAAATAAAAAGTAGTGCTAGCCCAGGGGTAGGCAAGTTCGGTCCAAGTGAGCCTGCTGTCCAGCAGAGTTTAGCTCCAACCTTAATCAAACACACCTAATGCTGATTGCCCCCTAATGATGATTGGTTACACGTTTGTTGTTGGCGTCCCAACAGTGTTTTTTAAAACTACATACCCCACCTTTAAACATGAAAAAAAAAACAACAACTGAAAAGCAATGTAACAAAATAAATACTTGAACACAACAACACACCAAAGTGGATACTGCATCGCTAGAAACCAATAACAATGCAATTACAGACTGGCTAAGAACTCACAGCTATGTTTAAGTATTTCTGGCCTTATGCTTTGTTTACACATGGCAATTTGATGGTAACAATTATTTTATTTTTTTTTTTTACAATTTTTCATCCGGCAAATTTCCAGAACTGATTTACCTGCATTTCTCAAAAGGTCTTGTTCATACAAGATCCGTAAACAGAAATGTACCGGTAATTGTGCGGAAAGGGCTACATGTGTGAAAGCTTACAACCCAGGTTCCTCAAAATAATTGTCCATTTTCCCACCAATATATAACCTGCCGAGGCAAAAAGTAATGTCAAATCTCTCCTTAACAAGGGTCAAATCCAAAACCTTCAAACTGAAAAATCACCCCACACACATGGAGTGTATATTTTTTATTGAATCAGTATGTACTAAAATATACAAAACACTGACACTTGCCAATCCAGCGGCAACATAGTGATGCAATGATTTAAAGGAATCCTCAATCCTTTTCTCCCAAATTTCAATGTGTACGGAACAGCTTTCATTTCATGGACACTGCATAGAAATGGCTTCTTTTACCCTGATATTTGTTACTTCTCACAAGGGTGTGTGTGTGTGTCCAACAACATGATTGTGTGTGTTTGTAGGGGGATGTGGGTACAATGTACTGCCTACATTCAGAAACCCAATTTTTCCAGCTTTATTTTAATATTGTAGGTAGTATTTACAACAAAAAGTCCATTACCGAAAGTATTTTTCAGATTTTCCAGTTCTGGTATTCATAGTTCGAAAGGTTCATTCTTTGGTACAGTTCATACCACAAAAAGAAAAAAAAAAAAGGAATAAAAGAATATAACATAACACTGTTCATCTTCTTTCTCTAATAAAAGTTGTTAGCAGTTATTTTCAATACATTACATGTTTCGTATTAAAAAGAGCTTTGCTAATAGATCATAAAGCTTTCTCACAGTAGGCTTTTGACCAACACATCTTTCTGCTCTGCTTCGCTGGTATTGTATTTTAAGACTGCAGCATGAGGAATAAATAAAAAGAATGGCTCTGCAAAGAATGCTGGTGAAGACAACGGCTCTAAAACGACGTAAGAACAAGAGTCACGACAGACGCAAATGTCTTTGGTCCGCGGAAGATAATCTCCCCCATTCCATCTGGCAGATTCAATTCACACATTTATTCAGAGTTCAAACATACTGTAGCTTAAGTGTAGTTCTCGTTGTATTCGACGACACGAGCGCCTATCTTCTTCTTGAAGAAGGGTGTGCTGTTATCTCTCATAATTCATTTAACTGTACCAGCTGCAGTGGTTGTATTGTTTAGTGCAAAAAAACAACCCTTTTGAAATCATTCAATCTGCTATGTTGTAAAATGAATGAGAAAATAATAGAAGAATAGGAATTAAAAAAATGCATGTTCCAGTTTGATGTTTTCAAAACGAAAGGCTGTGAACACTAATATAAACGACCACATCGCTCTCTCCGATGTGTTTTGTTTACTTCATTCACATCTGTTACCTATCCTTTAAACGATTGTAACGTGAGTTTCTGACATAGTGAACACACACCTCGATAAGAAACAAACATAACAGCACCTTTTGGAAAAGAACAGTCATTAAGACTTCTGAATGCACTCCCAACGGAAACAGCAGTCATCTTCATTAGCAGTGTGGATCCACAGTTTCCATGACTCGCTGACATCCAGAGAGCGCTCAACCTCGCTGACCTTGTGACAGTTTGCTCTCCTCATCGTCCGCTTCAGATTGCTGATGTGTTTCAGTCTCCATAGCGACAGACCGTTAACAGGTTGCTGCCTTCAAATGAGCTCGGATTTTAGTTCAGCTCACGTGGCCACTAGGGGTCCTCGTCCATATCATCCAGGTTTGGAGCCATGATGAAGTGCTTAGGGTACACCAGACTGTGCTCGTAAGCGTACTTTTCCCAGCGCGCGTCATCGCTCTCGTGAGTAATGTAGCGTTCCCCTCGGCGAGTCTCAAACTCTCGCAGATCAAGCCACGTCTGGTAGTCCTGGGACAGTGCAGACATGGACAGGTTGAGGTATAAAGCTCTAATAAAATGTTCAGAGAAGCCATTTTACAGGTATGTAGGCTCCTTACCTGTAGCCATGGATGACTGAGGGTCTTATCCACACTGTAACGCTTCCTCATCTTGACTTGGAGAAGATTGTTGATCAGATCTGTAGCTGTGGAGTTCAAATACATGATTAGGATGTTACAAAATTATGGATCTGGGGTGCATTAACCAAAAGAGCAATATGTACACTTAGAAAAAAAAAGTTTATTCAAGTGTGCTGTTAGTAAAAGAGAGTATACTTTCAGTCTAGGAGGTTTATGAACGTATCGGAGATATAACTGCAAGAATGATGTAAACACAATTATGGGAAAATTGAAAGAAAATAAGAAAAGAATACTTGGCATATGCTGACAGATACAGATTTATTTATTTAAAGTGAAGTTAAAAAATATATATTTATTTCATATTGTATTTTTAAATCATGAAACTTTATGTAAAAAAAAAAAAAAAAAATGTGTCCAGCCTTTTCATGTCACTGAAACTGTGTATGTTTTAGTCCACTGTCCCTCTCTCTCATAGCCTCTCTTTCATAGTAGATAGGACCATCATTTTTAGCTAAATGTGTCCAAAAGTCTGAAAATCTGTGTGTAAATTTAAGGAACGTCACTACCAAACACTTTTTTCTGCAATTAAGCAATGTTTATTCCATTAAATTTAGATTTTATGTGTACAACTGTTCAGAGCTGTGCTAGCTAACCATGTCTGATTATCATCTCTGAGCGGCTCAAAAGTGTCGAAAATTGTCACTACCGAAACAGTCAGTACCGAAACGTGGTGAAGTTTCGGTAGTGACATCATTGTTGTCTTGAGTGTTATTTGATAACATTTAGTTTGTTTTCTGTGTACAGCTGTTCAGAGCTGTGCTAGCTAACCCTGTGCTGATTAACATCTGTGAGCTAGGCTCAGAAATATCTAAAATTGTCACTACCGAAAATGTGCAATCATAACTGAAACCTGTCATCATTGTTTTGGTAGTGATAAAAGGGAACACATAATCATTTATTTGGGGAAGATAAACAAAATTTTAGTACAGTTATGCAAACCATTAGTATTTTAATGTTTTAGTATGAGAGTTAAAATTCTGTATTGTGATGTGGTCGATACCAACACATTACTGTCACTACCGAAAATGTGCAGTCACAACTGAAACATGGGATGTTTTGTCAAAAATAAAGTATACTGAATTATCAACTAAGATGTTCTGACAGTGTTTGGTTCAATGTTTATACAGACTAATGAATCCTTAACTTTGAAATCAGTGTGATTAACTTTATGCCTTTTACAAATAAAGACTGGATTCGAAACACAACAAATCTCATAAATTACACTTGAAATATTGTTCAAATTGTAACTGTTATTGATTTACCTGTGAAGACTATTTTAAAAAATAACAAAAACTATATTTTAGAGGTAGATGTAAACAAAATGTTAATAAGTCAATGTAACCCTTCTTATTAAAATATTTATTATTGTATTTCAGTATCTGCCAATAATATGTCTTAGCAAGATAATATTCAAATGCTTAGTTTTATGATCAAAGCTGTTGTTTTTATTGAGTGATGAACAAATAAACATTCCTCAAAAGCCTGATGGATCATTTTAAAAATAATAATGTATAGATAATCAAGTAAATCTAAGTTGCTTCATTCCAGTAAGTGTTCATCTTGAAATTACTAACAATATAAAAGTTATTCTTACGACCTTTTACTTTCTAAAAAAGTATAAACTATTAATCAGACGACAGAAGGACTGTAGTAGATTGTGTGCAACAGGTTTTTTCTTCTGCTTACCAAGGCTGCTTTTTTTTTTTAAACAGTTAAAACAGTAATATTGTGAAATATAAAGTAACTGTTTTCTATTTTAATATATTTAAAATATAAAATGCAATTTACTCCTGTGATGGCAAAGCTGAAATTTCAGCAACAGTCTTCAGTGTCACATGATCCTTCAGAAATCATCGATGCTTATATGCTGCTCAAGAAATATTTTTTATTATCAATGTTGAAAACAGTTGTGCCGATTAAAGTTTTAGCAGTACATTTGTAAAGGATTTTTTGATAAATAGAAAATTCCGAACAGCAGAAATATTTTGCAACATTATAAATGTCTTAATGTCATTTTTATCAAATTAATACAGTAATATAAAACTGCAGTAATATAAATGTAAAACAAATAGAGATCTGTACAGAGGGTTTCTTCACACACAGTTCAACTATAAATTAAACTTATGTAATGATGAATTTAAGTATAATTGCTCCCACAAAAATAAACCAAGCTATAAAACTAAATTTGTAATGATGTGAGATGTAGAGACAGAGAAATGACATTTATAGTGTTGTAGAGGAGTATGACAGACTGAAATTGGGAGAGGCAGGTATAATCTTTCAGGTCTCGGGCGGAAAGAACTATTCTAAACACACACGGGGGTGGACAGTCTGCTCGCTGTCTGACACACATCTACACCTCTCCCTTTCCTCTGCGGCAAAAGATAGAAATCACGCAGCACAGTAAATGAAAAACACCTTATCCTCAGTCGTTTGTAAAACAAAGTCATGCATTAATGCCTTTTATATTTGGTTGCAATTGCAACTATTTTATCCTGTGTTTTTTGAAACAAAATCGTGGTGGTGGTGAGAAAACAGGTTCATTTTTTAGAAAGTAGCTACTTACCATCTGCAGAGATCTCTTTCCAGGGTGTTGGTGGGTACATGAACGCTGCGTTCTGGATTTGGTCATTAATATCCTCGTCCTCATTAAAGGGGAAGGTGCCACTCAAACTGACATAGATAATGACTCCCACTGACCACATATCTAGGGAACGGTTGTAGCCTTTGCTGCGCAGCACCTCCGGGGCCAAGTACGCTGGTGTGCCCACCACTGAGCGCCGGAAAGATTTCTCCCCGATGATCCGAGCAAACCCAAAGTCACACAGTTTTACCTGGAACATGAGAGCAAGCGCTCTAATTTGGTCATTGTGTTGTTACAGGGATTTCCAAACTTTTTTTTTTTTGTAAGCCCAACCTGTTTGTCCTGAAGTATTTACATAAATTGTTAATATTTCAATAATCATGGCTTTCTGTTTTTTTTTTTTTTTTTGGTGTTTTATTTTTATATTAAATTATTTAGTTATTTTAATTTTACTTTCTTTTTTTAATTATTAGCTTTTCATTTTTTTTTCCAAGCATGTTCCCAGGTACATCCAACTTTATCCTCATACATACAGTATACTCTTATATTGCCATAAAATGACTTTACTTGAAAACCACCAGAGGTTCATCAAACTTTGTAAATAATGTGGTTTTGTATTGTAATTTCTCAAGGACATCATGGCATATTCACTGTTGTTTACCTGAGGAAACGGCTCCGCAGACGCCAACAGCACATTTTCTGGCTTCAGGTCACAGTGAACAATGTTCTTGAAATGGAGATGTCGCAAAGCCACGAGGATCTACGACAGTAAAGCAGTCACTTAATTCCATGCATTTATCAACTGGATGGTGTTTCTAAAGCTTTAACTGGCCATCAATGCAATATTCACTTCAAATGTCAAGAAAAACCTTATGATTATCATCAACATAAACACTGTCCTGTTGCTCTGTCTGATTGAATAAATCGGAGAATTTAATTTCTCCCCAATATGAAAGCATTTTAGATGAGCAGCTAATGGGGGGTTCACACCAGACGCGACTTGCACGAATAAATCGCGTCTTTAGTAAATCCCGACAGTAGTTTTGCAACACGAAAAGAGGGTTTGTGTTGGTGCAAGCTGTTAGTAAATCGGTCTCCAAACCTCATGAAAATCACATATAAATCATATAGTATCGTAATCGTGTGTTTATTAGCTTCATATTTCATGCATAGAAGCATTTCTTTGGGAAGTGAAAACACAAACAGACAGCGCAGGAAGCCACCAATGGTCATCAGATTGTATAAATCAGTGGATAATGAACAGAAATGATGATTCTGTCTATAATTTAATCTTTCTAATGAAACAGTTGGTCTAGATCAAGTGCAGTTCTTTGCATAAATTCAAGTACGCTCCCCATCTTTCCCGTCGCAGTAACCATGGCTTCACCCACAACCTCTTTCATTTTGTACACCCTCTTTTCAGGCGAAAAATAACATGTAAAGACTCAAAGTTTGTCAGTGTCTGTTGGGGCAGTGTGAACATGACAGTTATTTTTCATAAAATTTTAAATCCAACGGCCAACTTTATTGTCTGTTTGTTGGCGTCTGTCTGTGCGGTGTGAATTGGCCTTTAGAAATTCTTAATTTTATAGGGGCAATAGTCTGGAAACACAAATATTTTTCCATTCTCCGTTTTCTTTTTTCCATATTTATCCAGACCTGGAAATAAAATTCCATACTTTTCCATACTGCGTGGACCTAAAACAAAACTCATGTCCATTAGGACCTTATCCATATCTCATATTACATTATATTCAAAAGTTTGGGGTCAGTAGCATTTAGTTATTTATTTAAAATAATTTAATACCTTAATTCAGCAAGGTTAAGTTCAATTAAATCAATTAAGTTGATCAAAAGTGAGAGTAAAGACTTTTGCATTTTTACAAATAATTAAAAATACATAGAAATTCATTGAAAACATCCTGAAAAAAATGTTTCACATTTTTCAATAATAAGAACTGTTTCTTGAGCAACAAATCAGCACATTAGAATGATTTCTGAAGGATCATGTGACACTGAAGACTGGAGTAATGATGCTGAAAATTCAGCTTTGATCACAGGAATAAATTACATTTTCAAATATATTCACATAGAAATCAGTTATGGTTAAATTGTTGTAATATTTTACAATTTTGTAGTTGTTACTGTATTTTTTAAGCAGCCTTGGTGAGAATAAGAAGCATTTTTCAAAAACATTAAAAAAAAATCTTACCGACCCCAAACCTTTGAAAGGAAGATAGTTGGGTTGTGCAGGGTATAAAATGGACAACAATAATCGTTCCTTTCAATGTTTAAACCAAAAAGCAAAGTCACTGACTATGAGGGTGGAATCACAATCATTCAATGTTTCCATATACTTTCACAGAAACACTGCAGACAGAAGCATCTTAACCACATCGCAGCGGCTCTGTGGCTTTAGATCCATGGCTAATGGACGAGCTCCCGCAGCCCCCCGGGGACCCCAGCGCTCTAATCAACCCACAGACTCGCCGCTCTAAATGAGATCCAGATTACTGCCTCGTCTAAACAAAATGCACTTCAGAATAGATAAACGGGGGAGAAATTTGATTTGAAGGGATAGGATGAGAGAAAAATATCTGCTAACCTGTGTGACCAGAAACTTGGTGATGCGCTCTGGAAGTTTGCTCTTCTCACTGGACAGGATCATCTCCAGCATGTCGCCATGGAGTTTCTCCATGACAACAAAGACTCGTTCTGGAGTCTCAAACATACACTCCAGGTTTACAATGCCAGGATGGTGCAAATTCTGTAAGTAAAAGAACAACCATATAAAATATATTAAAGAGAACAGCTCTCTCCATCATTATGCATTATGTGTCCATATCCACAACTCTGATTATGGAGAGATCACATTAAAAAGACTGATCACCTGTAAAATGGCAACCTCGTTTCTCAGCTGGCTCTCCTGTTTGGTGGGGAATCTCATTTTGTCTATTACTTTGATGGCCACATCTCTGCCTGTTTTTCTATGTTTCCCTTGAAACAGAATAGAAAAATCATTTGAAACACAGCACAAGCACATTTTAAGGAAATTGTTTAGCAAAAAAGACTAAAGATTGTTCAAAATTAAGATGAAATGTATTTGGTGTGAATAGTGTATATTATAAATAGTACAAGTAGGGGACACTGTTTATAAACCCTACAAAAGAAACCCAGATACCCAGGTTACCCAGTTAATATCTCTGTATTAAAAAAAATGTAATTAGTTACCACTTGAAGTAAACTTGAACCCATATTTTATACACTTTCTTTTCATACACATGTTCTTTTGTCCTTTGATTAACATTAATGACAGATGGCAGCAGGTTTATTAGGCTGCTGTCACTTTAAGACTGGACGCACATGATGCGGATCTGACACACATCCCATTTTCTCACAACTCTTTACGTTCATTTAACACATTTTATCTCATTTAAGACTGTGGTTACGAGGATTCTCGAGAAAGTGGCATTTTGGCATAATTTTGTGTTTTTGTCTGTTCAAGCATGAAAAAGAACTCAATGTGGCCGGCGGATTCGCAGACTTTATATATATATATATATACATATATATTATATATAATAAAGAATACTTAATTTTCCTCTGTACCTCCATAAACGATGCCAAACTGTCCAGAACCCAACACTTCATCAGCAAAGATCTGATAGATTGAGCTGATGTCCTAAAGACAAAGCAAACAAAGTCATACGATTGACAGATATTAAAATCCACTATAATTTCACCATTACATTCAACCCAATTACAATTTCTCAGTCTAAAGTTAATGCATGAATAATAACCCCTAATTTCCTCTCTCAGCTTTTCACAGTTTTCTTGTGGTGTGGTGTGACTTGACCGTGGCCACTTGACCAAACAAGCAGAAGTGTGAATAATAAGAGTTGTAGTTGTGAAATATTGTCGGTAAACACAGTCAAACACTCACCACATTTTCCTGGATTTGACTGTTAGATACAGAAATGCTGATGGACAGTTCCTCTGCAGTACACACACACACACACACACACACACACACACACACACAAAACACAATACAGACATTTGGATTAGCTTTGGCATTTCATAATAGGTAATATGAGTTCAAATTTGTATGTGGGAAAATATGAAGCAGAAAAATATTTCATTTTAATTAGTATCACATCCAACAAATGCAACAGATTATTATGTGACCTAAGGTTGGACATTTATCAGTTTGATTGCTGAGACATATTCAACAGCCCTTTTCCTGTTTGCCTGTGCAAAATGTGAATAATTTAAGCAAATCCTATCTGAAATATACAATAAATTGCACATTACTAGAATGACAAAAAGGGTGAGCTAGACATAGTGTTTTTTCTGATTATTTGTTGGGATGGATTTGCCCTGGTTTCGCTTGTCTTCAGACAAACTCTTAATTAAGTATGTCATTCATCTCTGGGCTGAAATCTACTCTGAATACTGAATTAAAAGTGTTTGTTTCATAACTAAACAGCTTTCATTAATCCAGACCTGTCAAACCTATTTAATCTTCTGTCTCTCAACACAATTAAATGGAGGTGCATCAGGATATTAAAGACTAAAGCTCAGCTGTTTACTCTCCAGAATAGAGCTGCAAATCTGCACCGTTCAACCATTACATTACAGGTGCATTCAGTACATTTTTGTTTTTGTTTCACTTGCTTTTCTTCTTTTCTGTTGTCTTGGGCTTTATACTGACACCTATCAATGTAGATGCATGAATTCTGTTTATTAAGTGCTGCCACGTTTTTTAAAATCCATTTCATACAAAACAAATAAAAAGTGCATTCTTGAATCTTCTTGAATCACAATCTGTCTCATCAATGACTGCTTGTTTGAACATTTTAGATTTCCAAATGTAGGCCTTCATCTCATATGAGTGTACAGCATTTTAATAATCAATATGTAGCAATAAAGGTAACAGGGTTTTGACTTTTGAGAGAAGTCTCTTCTGCTCACCAAAGCTGCATTTATTTGATCAAAAATACAGTAATGTAGTGAAATATAATTACAATTTAAAATAACTGTTCTCTATTTGAAAATACTGCAAAATGTAATTTATTCCTGTGATCAAAGCTGAATTTTCAGCACCATTACTCCAGTCTTCAGTGTCACATGATCCTTCTGAAATCGTTCTAATATGCTGATTTGCTGCTCAAGAAACATTTCTTATTATTATCCATGTTGAAAACAGCTGATTTTTGCAGATAATATTTTTTTCAGGATTTTTGACGAACAGAACATTAATTTAAAAGAACAGAATGTATTAAAAATAGTCACTTTACTGTCACTTTTGATCAATTTAATGCATTTGTGCTGAACAAAAATATTAATGTCTATCAAAAAAACAACAACAACAACAACAACTACTGAACGGTAGATTAAATAATGCATTAATGCACACAAGAAATATCAACTGATCTTTGATTTGCCCTTTTTATCTTTGTTGTTGTGTAATATTGCTTTGACAAACAACTGAGAATCAATCTGCACCTGTTGAACAGAACCTTTTTATTAAAGGAATAGTTCACCCAAAAATAAAAATTATCCCATAATTTACTCACCCTCAGAGCCATCCTAAGTATATATGACCTTCTTCTTTCAGACAAACACAATCAGAGTTATATTAAATCAGTGGTTCCCAAACTTTTTAGAGTGAAGTACCTCCTGAGGCATTCACCATCCTTCTGCGTACCCCCTCTCTTCCGTTTACCTTTACAACATTAATAATGTTTTAAATAAAAATGTTCAATAGAGAAATATTCAATGATAAAAACGTGAAAAGTGATTATTTTAAATACTAAAACTGCCAGTAGATGGCGGTAAGTCACTGTCTTAATGCGTGAGTCATTGAGTCATTCGTTTAGCGAAGTGGCTGTATTTATGAATGAATCATTGAATCAATGACTGCAGATTCGTTCGCGAATTACCACTGTGTTGTACTTCTGCTGTGGCTTTCATTGCACAATAGAGCAAATACTGACAATACTGTGAAGGACATCATTTAATATTTCACTTTTGTTTGTTAAAATGTTGTATAAAATCAATGTCACATTTGCAATCATGTGGATATTTGGATTTGCACTCTTGCTCGTAAAATATTAACAACATTAAAAACAAGAACTCACAAAAGGTATGTTTTGTATCAAGAGTTTGAATCTTAAATTGATCTTTATGCACCTTTTGTGCCAGGCTATTTGTTTTTCATGCTAGTAAGTGCTAAATCTACTGTACATTGTCAAGAACGGCAGTAATGTAGCGCGATTTGCTAAGGCAGCAGACTCTGACGTACTTATATGCAGCCATATGAACGCTGTTTATGTGGAAATGGACGCTCTCAGATTTGACCGCAAAAGACGTGATATTTTGATTGGATGTCATGTAGTTATGGCATTGTGCCTGTTAGAAAATACATGTTTGGTTTTAATGTTATTTTAAGGTGGGGAAGAATTAAATGAACAGTAAAATTCGGCATTTTGTTTGCGTGCCCCCTCTGTCACCGGAACCACTGTATTAAATAATATACTGGCTCTTCCCAGCTTTGTAATGGCATTGAATAGTGGCCGAGATTTTGAAGCACAAAAAGCACATCCATCCATCATAAAAATAATCCATATGACTCCAGTGGGTTAAGTGAAGCGATGGGTTTTTGAACAAAAAATATCCACATTTAAAACTTGGATGCGCTTTTTGGAACTTCTGAGTTTTTTGAAAAAATAAAGTCATATACACCTAGGCTTGAGGTAAATTATGGGATAATTTTCATTTTTGGGTGAACTATTCCTTTAACATGCTTGTAGAACCACCTCAAGTCTTAAAGGGACAGTTTGTCTAAAAAAAAAAAGAAATTTCATGTGTCATGAAGTGCAAGATGCACAAAATCTACAATGACAACTTAGGGGCTAGATTTACTATCAGATTGTGCCAGCGCAAACCCATTAAAAAACTACTGTCAGGATTTACATGCAGTAAAAAATTAGTGCTGAATAGGCATGGACAGTTGTTTTTGCGGCTGACCTTATTGCATATGCATTTGTAGGAGTTTCCCTTTGAGATGCAAAATTTATGAGAGTATTTAAATGAATCATGCTAGGTGATTTACCAAGGTTTGCACTGGTCAGTTTTACTGGTATTTTCACCATTATTTACTGCCCAAAAAGCATTTCTTAAACCACATGCTAATTTGCGCCGCTCTTGGGAAATTGCTTTGGTCATTATAGAAATGATCCGGCTGTGTCAGTATTCTTTAATTGGTCCAACTTTTTATTATTAACTACTTGTACTTACATTTAAATTAATAATTTGATACAATGCACTTATTGTGTACATACACGTTTTTACATTGTACTTATATTTTAAAAACACCTGCATGTATTTACATCTGTAATCAATTTCTGTAATTTCATTTATAATTACACTGTTGACCCATCCCTTACAATTTACCCCTACCCTTAAACCTACCCATACCACCAAAGCCTTACCTAACCTTACCTGTATCCCACCTCAATAGCAGCAAAAGTGTTTTGCAATTCAATATGAACCCAATAAGTACATTGTACTTATTTTTTAATGTAAGTACATAGTAGTTAAGGCCACTTCATATAAATTGGGACCCTTTAATTTGTGTGTTGTCAGTAGATCACATGCAGAACTTTCCATTCCTATCTGCACTTTTTTGGAATTGTGCTCTTTTGGAAATTTGCCCTGTTTAGTAAATGTTTAAACAGTGCCCTGTTAAGATTATTGGAGTACGTTTTACAAGAAAACACTATTTCAGTCCTTCTACTCCAAAAAATCACATTTATTCATTGTTACTGTATCCTTGTGAAATTAACTAGCAATTTCTAATTGAAAATAATTTTGTCTATAGTGCACTAGTCATATGGACTTCTTTTTTGAGCTTGATGGTAGAAACTGGCAACCAATTTAACTGTATGGAAAAGAGCAGTATGAACATTTCACATGTTTTTAAAGACTTTTGAAGACTTTACTACTCACTGTGATCTTTATTCTGTCCCGCAGTGGCGCCCACACTGGGCTGTGGTGTTACTGGAACGGGCATCAGGGCCTGGCGGATGGCCCTCTCCCAGCCCTGGGCCACCTCCAGCCCCACACCGCCGGCCGCCAGAGCAGGGTTGTGTATGTGGAGGTGGGGGCCGCCAGTGTTCTCCCCAACGTAGTACACCATGGTGGCCGTGATGACCTCAAAGCAGTGTGGATTGCCCCCCAGGGCTAAACTACTGAAGTCACGTGCAACCTCTACCTGCAAGATCTCTGACAGGGGAATCTCCTGTGGGTCAGACAATGAGTCAGAAATTCAGAAGCTGACTCACTGACAGTTAGATAAGACCGTTTAAACAATTAAACAACCTCGCATTTGCTTCGAGTCTGAAAATGAGTCATTAAATGAATCTATGTGATGTTGAATATCTCCAGTCTAGTTTGAAGTCTGGCTCGAAGAGTTCAGAGAGTTCATCAACTCTATGGTGTCTCGCTGATGAGAAGTAAAGAGCGGTCACTCCAAGTCCTTTCCAAGTCCATGTGGTTCCTCCAGATCAAACAGACTTTTCCTTATCAAATTCCTTATCACGTCAAAAATAGCACCATCTACAAATGCAGCCCAAGTTTGCCATCCAGAGTTGAGCGTCAATCTTCATTGACGATTCAAAGCCTAATGTGCCAAGTCTGATAATGACAGTCTCTTAAGAGTCCACCTTCTGCTCAGCCCCCAAACTTGCTCTCAGGAAAAACAGTAGCTGTGGCCAATCAGAGCGAAAGCTGCGCCTGCGGTCTTCTCTGAATATGAGATGAAGTGCTTGTGGTTTGGTGGGTGAATCATGTGACCCAACCCTATGAAGAGCTCCATGATTACAGGGCAGCACAGCAGAAGCGCTCGTGTGCATACGTGTATGATTGTGTAGGCAAGTCTCACTCTAGCCACTGAAACATTATGTAGGAGGTGGTCACACTTAAGGGGGTGGGCTGCGGTTATCCTGAGAAAGGCCTGAAACCCCCCTACCCAAAAACCAAAAGTAGAGGGCTTCAATCTTCAAAAGAGAACACTATGATTTCCAAATGTGCAAATCTGACTGGTTCCGTAAAGTTACATATTGAAATCAAATGCATGATCATGTCTCTCTCTGTACTTTAAGAATAAGGCTTAAGGTCGTTTTGGGGATCATATACCTTACTCATTGTGCTGAGAAGTGTGTGTTTCTCATACCTCACAATCAATTTGGTCAAGAAAAACTCTACAGTAAAGCCAAACAGAGATGGTCTTTGTTAACAAGTTGATTGAGTTACTTATTTAGAATAATGTAGTGCTTCATTAATGGTGAATCTCTCTTGGAATATGGATTCATGTCAAAACTTAAATGAAGTAGTATCTCTTTTAGAGTTTAAGACCCGAGCAAAGCGCCAAGACGATAATAAAGTGGTGTGTAAAACAGACTTAAACACACCCTGAAGTCTCACCCAGGGCGGTGAGGTTTCCTGACTTTAGTTTTACAGCTGGGAATACAGGAACATTCACAGAAACACACGTACTTAAAGAAAAACAAAAGGGCATTAAAACTATTTGGATTTTTTTTTTTTTTTTAATCTTATGGCAATATGACCTCCACATCCACAGATGTGCGCACATTAAAAAAGACGTAACCAAAGCCCAATTCCCAGTGGTAATCATTCATATACCACTGTTCTGAAGTTTGAGGTCAGTACGATTTTTTTTTTTTTTTTTTTTAAAGAAATCTGCATTTATCTGATCAAAGGCAAAGCTGAATTTTCAGCATCATTACTTCAGTCTTCAGTGTCACATGATCCTATGGTAATCATTCTAATATGATGGTTGCTGTTGTGCTGCTTGATAAATGATAGATTTTTTTTTGTCAGCATTCTTTGATGAACAGAAAGTCTGGACCCACTTTATATTAAGTTTTTTTTTATGTACTAACATTTAAAAATTAATAATTTTATAACAAATCACTTATTGTGTACATAATGTTTTTTTCATTGTACTTAATACCTGCATGGATTTACATTTGTGATTAATTTCTGTAATTACATCTACAATTACACTGTTGACCTTTCCTCACACCTTAACCCACCTTTAAACCTACACAAACCATCAAAACTGTCCCTAACCTTACCCGTATCCTCAATAGCAGAACAAGTGTTTTGCAATACAATATGAACACTATTAAGTCAGGGGTGTAACGGTACATGTATTCATCCTGAACTGTATGGTACGGACGTCACAGTTTGGTGTATACATCTAGATGACAAATACAGTCAGTCACAGGCGACCCACACTCCAAACCAGAAGGGGGCGCACGCGGTAATGCAACGCTGTTTGCTAACCAACACAACAGGAAAAAGAGCAGAACAACAACAAACAATCTAGTGCTGCATCCGAAAACTGGAAAATTCTGCCTTCGTATGACACATTTCAAGGTAGGAAGGCATCAAGGCACGTCCAAATCCAATCCAAAATTCCTGTTTCCTGAGATACCTTCATCTGATCAATTTTTGAAGGCAGCATAGATGTATCCCACAATCCTGTTGTGTTCCATTCTGTGACCGTTGAGCTAGAAAAATAAAGATGTCTGAAAGTTGCGTTTGTTGGTCAGTTTGTGTGTATATGTACGTTTTTGACCAACATTTTCCACTTTTTATGTCATTTCTAGCGAGAAATTACTACTCTAGTAATTCAATATTTGTTTAGTTCTCACTAAAGCTCACGCTATTTTGCTGAAGATCATTAAACTGTTACGCTGCCTCAGAAGTCTGTCTGAAATCAGTTTCGTGAGGTGCCTTTGTTTGCAAACACTGCCTGCAAAGTCATTGCCTGGCAGCGAGGCAACAAGTCAGCTGTCTAGGTTTCCGGATGCAGCCTAGATACGCATGTAACCTCTCAACCGGTGTTTCAACCGTGGAAAAACATCAATGAAGCAGCTTCAGAGTAATATCTCACATAGCATTACATTTACCTCATGTAGTGTCCAAAGCATGAGAGAAATGAACTCTAGAGGGGAACATTTCAGTATATATATATATATATATATATATATATATATATATGACCTGATCCAGCAAAATGAGTTACAGTGACCCAAATTTAAAAATTGCGATTTTGGTATCAATGGAAAGATGAGACATTAAGCTTTAAAATGATATCCTAGTCATACCTTGAATTGTTTTAAAGATATACCCATTTGAATTATGGTCGTCTGCCCTCTTTTTCCAACTGAAAACCTGAGAAAATCGCTTTTAAAGTTTTTTGCCCGTTTTTTTTGTTGATATCTTTCAAAATCCATTGCATTTAAAGGGATAAACTATTTATTTTACAGCTTAATTTGACCAAAGACATTTTTATATATATAAATGCTATTAAACCAGGCTGAAGCTCAAATTATTTTAAAATATTTATTTGAATTTATATTTTATAAGGCACTTTTACAAAGATTTACTAAAATCAGAGAGATTGAACAGAGGTGCTACATTTTTGCTTGAGAGATAGGGTGTGTGTGTGTGTGTGTGTGTGTGTGTGTGTGCGTGTGTGTGAGTGAGAGAGAGAGAGAGAAAGTGAGAGAGGCAGAGAGACAAGCAAAGAGAGAACAAATAATGCTAGCCTATGCAATCATATCTTCATGTAGGCTATTTGACAATAACAGTGTAAAGGGGCTCGCACACCAGACGCGAAGCTCAGCGCCGCACAGCGCCACGACACGTCTTAAAATTTGAACACATTGTTTTCTATTGTTGTCTGGGCGCCGCGGACAGGCGCCGAATGTCGCCACCGGTGTGCCTACACTCATAGAAAACAATGCATTCAAATTTTAAAGACGTGGCGCGGCGCTGAGCTTCACGTCCAGTGTGCGAGCCCCTTAACAAATTCATAACGGAGATGCCAGCGCGCGCTAGTCTGACAGGAGGATGGCTGGACCAATCGCGTGCCTGTCAGTCGAAACGGGGCTTCCCACTGATAAAAATCAGCGTTTATGTCAGTGTGTTTACATTTCTAAGCTTTTTGATTGGTTCTATACAACATGTAACACCATATTTGGAGAGCAGAGATAGTGACGTTTCAGGGGATACCGGGAAATGCTCATAAGTGATGAGAGGAGTTGAGAAGTTCATTTCCAGCGAATTTAGTAAAACCATGTCAAATTTAATAGCCATTTAAATACCTTTACTCAATTATCTGGACTACGAAACTTTGGGAGATTATTTTTGAAAGTCTGTTCTTTGAAATTAGCTTGTTTTTCCACATTATCGGTCCATATCTTAAAATAGAACGTTGTGACTTCAGACTCATTTCGCCAGAGCGGGTCACACACACACACTATATATATATATACGTACGTACCTCGGTTTTGAAGTCACGGTTCGGTACAGTTTTCGGTACAGCAGGTGGAGAGAAAACTAAACATAAAATTGCTTTTTTTTATTATTAAACAGAGGTTTACTGAACAAATTGTGTTTTTGTCTTTAAATATATTAAATTAAATTAAAACTAAAAGTTTCTTAAGGATAAAAAAATGATCTCTGCTAATGCTATAAACTATGTAGGGAGCCCTAACTTAAAGAAGCCCAAACTATTAGCCTAAATTCAATTGCTTTTTATTTTTAGATAAAATAATCAACACTCAAATAAGAAATTGTATGCAAACCTGTAAGCTGCACCTAAGGCAGTTTTTGCATTAACTTCTAAATGTTTTTACTCCAATTCGTTGTTGAAATATAATCATTTCTACACAGTGGCTGTTATTTTAACAGTGAAAATATGATTTATTTAAACATACATTAAATAGCCTAATCAGGATATCACTAAAAGATTAAGTAAAATAATGAATATATTGGCTAATACAGTGCATATATTAAGCGAAAGAGTTCATTTCTCTAGCGAACTAACAAGCTGTGAACACTGAATGGCTTTTCTGAGGTAAATGCATCATGACATATTGTTGAATACGGAAGCTTTCATTGATGTCTTTCCACCGTTGAAACACTGAATGAGCGATTACATGAGATATGACCGTTTCAGTAAGTTGTACTGAATCTTGCAACATACCTTCAGATGTTCTTTCATGTTTATTCTGTAACTAGTATTAAGGAGGAAGAGATGAACACATTCACTTGCGCTCCGCGCTCGCGCTGCCGGTTGAACTGAGGCGCCTGTACAGTGATCTGTCACCCCACATCAAAGCACGTCAAAATGGCATTTTCTGTTTAAACTTCATGATTTCGTGGACAGAATTTGAAGGATGACACTTTGTTTCTTATCGAAAGTAACAAAACGCAGAGCTTATTGCGGTTATTGGTGGTGAATATTGGTTGCAATGTAATGCTTCGGTACACACGTGTACCGTACCGAAAGCCCTGTACCGAAACGGTTCGGTACAAATACGTGTACCGTTACACCCCTAATATATATATATATATATATATATATATATATATATATATATATATATATACACTTTACCTTATATTTACTTTACCTGTTAGTAATGTCTTGATTATTTAATATATATATCTTGATTATTAATATATATTAAATAAATTTGTCATGAAAATAAGTTATAACAGTAAAGATTATATTTCAAAAACTGGAGTAATAATTTTATCTAAAAATAAACAGCAACTGAATTAAATAGTTTGGGCTCTGTTGTTAATTGTAACCTTTAGTAAGAAAAGGCTCCCTGTATATAGTTTACAGCATTAGCTGAGATATTTTTTTATCCTTAAGAAAATGTTAAATATAACTGAATTTATTTAAAGAGAGAGACACAATTTGTTCAATAAACCACTGTTTAATAAAAAAAGAAGAAAAAGAAGCAATTTTATGTTGTTTTCTTGCCCCTGTTGTACAGAACCCGTACTGAACTGTGACTTCAATAATGAGGTACGTAAAGAAACTGTCATGTTTGTGTACCATTACACCCCTACTATAAGTACAATGTACCAAAATGTTTTTCAATTTCCAAACAAAGCAGATAGTAGTTAAAGACGCCTAATATGAAGGTGGACTGAAAGTTTACAAATAACAGCATTTGTAATGTCACTTTTGAACAATTTAATGTGTCATTACTGAATAAAATTATCTTTCAAAAAAAAAAAAAAAAAAACCTTTTGACCTTTAAATATTTTAAGTTGTGCACTTTTCTTAAAGGGATAGTTCAGCCAAAAAATAACACATAATAAAAGCGTAAATTCAATCTGTTCATCATATAAAGTGATCAAGTCTCTTCAGAAAATTTGGACTAAACTACTCAATTAATATGGATTAGATTTACGATCTCTTTATGAACTTTTTGAAGCTTCAAATTGGTAGTTGTGTAGCTGTCAATGGAGGGACAGAAAACTCAGATTTCATCAAAAAGTTCTTCATTTCTGTTCTGAAGATGAACTAAAGTCTTAAATATTTAAACACTTAATACAGGCTATATAGTAAAAATGAATTTTCAAAGTTGTAAATAAAAAAAAAAAAACAGTATCGGAGCATGTTTGACAAGAAAATATTATTTTCGTCTTAAAAATGTAATGTTTAATTCAATGTGTTACATGCTGTTTATGTGTAATTTTTGTGAAAAGTACCAGTAATTTCCGAGTGAAAAATGTACAAAGAGAAAATGAGAGCAAAATTAAATGATCTACCACTACTTTAAGCAAGCATATACTGTACAAACACATACCGTATAATGCAATACAGAAATCCAGTGATGCCATTCAAGGCTCAGAATAAAAGTTATGATATTGGTTTGTTCAATACAGCAATAAAATTACAATAACCATATCACTTCATGCTGTATGTGATGCACTTCCTGTCTCTATCTCTGTCTAAATGGCTTTTGGCTGAGCTGAAGCAGAGGAGGAGGAGGGGGTATTCTGTGGTACTTACCAGAGACCTCAGCGGTATTTATGAGTGGGGAAAATACTGCTGCCCTTAGCTGTCTGCAATGCTCTAGATGAGCAATTAATTATAATGTTTTGACATTACAAAGATCAAAGATGGACTGCAGCATAATCAGTTTCGTTAGAAGTATATGAGCAATATTATAATTTCCAGTGTCACTCTAAAGGTTGTTCTCAATGACATTAAAATATATACATGAATGTCATATTTTTCAACCAACAGAAAATATAACATATACATGAACCCCAGCAATTATAAAACTACATTTTTTTTTTTTTTTTTTGTAATCAAACTGTTTTAGTTAAATATGAGTAAAACTCTTACTTTGTAAAATTTGGCTCCCGAGTCATTCTGAAACAGAGTCAGACTCTTGCTGTCCAGTCTCCAGTAGTGTCTCTTTCTCTAAGGACAAAACAGATTTAAATGACTTCAAAACTGAGGAAAGTTGTGGGCAAACACATATAGTCCATTTACTCTACTGCAAAATTGATTTTAATGCCATCAAGACATATAAGACGAAGGTTTATGCTACTTATAATGTGTAACTGCAAATAGGACATTCAAAATATCTTTTTTGTCTTTCAGAGAAAAGGAAAATCATACTGGTTTAAAACAACATGAGGTTACAGAATAATTTTTAGGTGAAGTAAAATTAATGCTTTACAACAGACAAAACCATAAAACAATAAAATAACTAAACTAAACTAAATAAAATAACCTATAATCTACATAATAAATTTTGGATAAAAATGACTTAAAATGTCACAGGGAAACCTGTGTGGAAAAATAAATTATGTGTAGCACTCTAGTTTACACATTTTGTGTCAATAAGAAATAAAATGATGTTGGAAGAATTCCGTTGTTTTAGACAGTTATGTGTAGTTGTAAAATGAACACAACCTGTGAATTTGTTCACAGCATCCAACACTGTGTAGCCAAGGACAGCCATAATGTGTTCATATTACACATCTTTGTGTTAACCTTCCTGACTCATTCACTGTGTTAAATCTTTAGTCAAATTTGACAAGTGTTGTCCCAAAAGTCACCCATTGATGTGTAAGAATGCAACACATTTTGAGTCAGTTTACACATCCTTTCTAAGAGTGTGGGAACATTACTGATTATTGAATGATGACTCAAATTAATCTGTGAATCTTTTGAACCAATTTGTGAAAGGAACTGTCCAAACAAACCAATTCACTAAAACAAATCACCAAAAATGTGATATAAAAAACATAAAAAAGCATGTTGTAACATTACATCAGCAGTTTCCGTTATTCATCCACACTGTATTACAGTTATTCCCTTAGCAGATGCTTTCTTATCAAAGTGCATACATCACATAAATAAACAAAGCAGCAGCTTTACATGTAAATATGAAATAAAATCTCACAAGATTGTCTCGACTGGTGTAGTGCACCATCCATCCTTCTTTGACCATTGTGGAGCTCCTCCGTTTGGTGTGCTTGATGGACTGAACCACACGCATCAGTGGGATATTGGTGCTGGTAGATGGGCTTCAAAGAGACACGAGAAACATCAGATCAATATGTGGATCAGTGATCAAGAAAAACACAGAACTTTGGTAAATTTGCATAGTCTCACTTTACTTTGTTGAGGAAGAATGACTTTTGATACAGAAATCTTAGAAAACGTCTTAGGATTATGTATGTAACCCCAGTTCCCTGAGAAGGGAACGAGATGCTGCGTCAGTTGCTGACGCTATGGGTATGTGTGCCATGGAACCCGGTGTCTGAGGCATGTGTGAAATCATGTCAATCTTAAAACCACACCTCAGCCAAGTCCTCAGTACTACGTCCAGCAGCTGAACCAACTGATACATAAAGTATGGAGTTGCTCGCAGCAACTCTACATAACAACATACTGGCCACTAACACCCCAGCTTAAAGGGATAGTTCACCAAAAAATGAAAATTATTCCATGATTTTCTCACCCTCAAGCCATCCTAGGTGTATGACTTTCTTCTTTCAGATGAACACAATCGGAGATATATTTAAAAATATCCTTGTTCCTCCAAGGTTTATAATGGTTGTGAATGGCTGGCCAGATTTTGAAAAAAAAAAAAAAAAAAATACGACCATACGACTCCAGGGGGTTAAAGGATTAGTCCACTTTTAAATAAACTTTTCCTGATAATTTACTCACCCCCATGTCATCCAAGATGTCCATGTCTTTCTTTCTTCAGTCGAAAAGAAATTAAAGTTTTTGATGAAACCATTCCAGGATTTTTCTCCATATAGTGGACTTCAAACTTTGGCCTGTGGAGGGCAGTAATACGCTTAGCAGCGTCTACACTGCTGGAATTCTAATAGAGAAGAAGAGAGCTAGTTCAAGATGAGCATTTCTGGTTAAAACTTATATAATTTTCAATTTTTCTCAGAAAATGAGTGATGGTTTCACTAGATAAGACTCTTATTTCTCATCTGGGATCGTGTAGAACAATTTGAAGCTGCAGTGAAACTAATTATGACCTTCAACTGTTTGGTGCCCATTGAAGTCCACTATATGGAGAAAAATCCTGGAATGTTTTCATCAAAAACTTTAATTTCTTTTCGACTGAAGAAAGAAAGACATGGACATCTTGGATGACATGGGGGTGAGTAAATTATCAGGAAAAGTTTATTTAAAAGTGGACTAATCCTTTAATAAAGGCCTTCTGAAGCAAATCAATGCATGTGTGTAAGAACAATATCCTTATTTAAAACTTCATATTGTAAAATAACAAGCTTCTGGTGTGACAGCCATATGAATTTGATGTATGTCCAAAACACATTAACTTCTGTGACGTAGTACACAATGCCATGAGTTTAAGGTCGTAAGTACTATGTTTTTCAGCAGGGTCATTCCCCATGTCCTCGAAGCATGCTGTGAACAGTTTTACTATTATTGAAGTTTGGGTTTGTTACAAGGGTAACATGTGAGAGAGTGGGCCGTTTCTAACGACTTAATTCGCATCAGCTCCACCTATCAAGCTCTCATAGAAATATTTGCCCAGGAAAAATAGCTCTGCTTTAACCCGCAACCGTTGCATTGGGGAGGGCGACAGATTTTTAACTGTCAAACTCTACCTTACAGATATTTACAAAGGAGCATAGCTCATCCCCAATCTGATTGAATGGGGAGGGCAAAAGATGAGAGTGGGTCGCTTCTTGCGAATTGGTCCATGTCAGCATTCCTCCATCTAGCGCTGCATATAACAATGATTATACTAACTGACCCTTGAAGGGGTTTAAGCCCCAATATGAAAAATTGTGGAGGGCAACAAGTGTGCAACATAGACCACACTCAATATCACCTGATGGGCTTTATACTCATAAGTGGCTTTTGCATAGTTATAGGAACTTAGGTATAGGAACTAGCCACCAGGGCAGTTCCAAAGAACTAAGCGTTCCTCTAGGTCAGTGGTCGGCAATAGGCGGCCCGTGGGCCAAAACTGGCCCGCCAGCAATAATATCTGGCCCACGCCAGCAGCCAGATTATTTTGATAGCAGCTGGTTCTGAAATAGATCTTCATCTCGTGGTGCTGTCTAATTATCACATTGTGTCTACACCAGACGGCACTTTTTTCACATCGCGCAGCAAAAGCTAAAAGCTGTCTACACTGAGCGCGACAAACCGACCGTTGCAAAGCACTTGGATTACGTCAGAAACAGAATGTGTTGTGTCGCGTGACTCGCGGCGCACCTCGCATCCAGTGTAGACAATATCACTGATTGTAAGGGGTTCTATTATCTTTTGACGTGTCGTGCCGCTCGCATCCGGTGTAGACACGGTGTTATATTCTTTGAAAACAGCGACGACTTGTATTCACAAAACTAGGTAAGAACGCATAGTTGTCTTTCTATTTTAACCCCCACCCCCCCACAAAAAAAATAAATAAATAAATAAAATAAAATTGTATGTGTTTGTTGTAGAATATCATATTTGATACATCAGGCTTTTATGGCTCATATATGATATTTATATGGCCTAAAAGTAAGATGAAATTCTGAAAGCTTATAATGTAAATCAATAAGATCTATATAACAGTATAACAGACTACTTGACTATAAATGTCTGTGTTGCTCTATATCTCCCAATATTGTGTCTTAATAAGATGATATTTAAATTCTTAGTTTTATGATCAAAGCTCTGTAGTTTTTATTGCATTGCATTATATGTTTATATAATGCCCCTATAGAACATTTGAAGCTTTTAAAATGGCTAAACTTGCATTTTTTTGTTTTAAGTTCTTTGTGAACCTATATAAATGAGTTAAATTCAGTTGATTCACTTACATCAATAATAAATCAATCTCAAACGTTCTTGGCAGCGGCATTGTTTATTCCTGCCTTGTAAATGTGTTAAATTAAATTTATGATATTTTTCATAACAATCTCTTAACCGTCAGCATAGTTTAATTATGGCGACTCTCTCGTGAGAAATGAAATCAGTTTGAGAAATGAACTCTGACGCTCTACGTGTTTTATGTCAGACGTCTTCAACCCTGCTCCTGGGAAAAAATGAAAAAAATGAAAAAATGGTCCTACAAGTTGGAAACCCTATTTGATTATAGAATTTTCATTTTTGGGTGAACTATTCCTTTATGCTTTAACTCAAACCTTCAAAAGATATTTATTATTCAAAGCATATACCTGATGGTCTTCACAGGTTCTTCATCTTTCTCACGGTCCATGAAGGGGGAGTCCATAAAGAAGATCTTGTCTTCTGGTGTGGTTGGTTCCTCTGAATCATCCAGACCCCGACTGCTATCGCTGTTCACATCACTGCTGTCTACTTCCATCGTGGTATCAGAGTCAGGACCAGGGCTGGCCGGCTCTGAAAGAACATACAGTATACTTATGTGATGATTTTTATTGTCAGCACATTTTATAATTTTAATTGAAAGTGTCTGAAATGACCATACCTCCATTGAAGACTCCAAGACAGTCTTTCGGTACCTTTGAAGCACATCGCTTGTGGCAATTAAATTTACAGTCTGGTGGAGAAAAAAACCTTTGTGATAACTTTTTTCTTTCTTCCTAAATTGACTAGAAATATTTTCTTTATTAGAAAGAGTGAAGGAAGACAGCGATACACACCTTTGCACTGCATGCCCTGGCGGAAAAGCCCCTTGAGCAGCCGTTTGCAGTACTGACAGATGGTGGGACGGGTATAGGTGTGAATCACAAAGGTGTGAGGAACCTTCACTCGTCCCAGCACCATCTTCTCCATCCAAATTGGCCGACCGCTCCATGACGGTATCCGCTTACCTGGCTCCTGAAGGAGGCGCTGCTGCAGTGGAGAGCAATGTAATATAAAAACAGGCTCAGAAAAAAATACTAGCTGCAATTCACATGCTGTGCACAGTACACATACTGCAACCACAGAAACAGTATGAACAGTATGGTATGATGAACATACACTCCTGTTCAAAAGAAAAGATTTTATTATTATTATTATTATTATTATTATTATTATTTTCTTTTTTTTTTTCAGCAAGGATACATTAAATTGACCAAAAGTCAAAGTAAAGTCTTTCACGTTGTTACAGAATTTTTTATATATCAAATAAATGCTGTTCTTTCTATCTATTCATCAAAGGATGCTAAAAAGCATCACGATTTCCACAAAAATATTAAGCAGCACGGCTGTTTTCAACAATAATAAGAAGAATTTTTCTTGAGCAGCAAATCGGCATATTAGAATGATTTCTGAAGGATCATGTGATCCTGATTTGTTTTTCACAGCACACATTACAGTGACAGCATTCCAGAATGGCAGCTTAGACTCATTACTGTAAATAAATAGAGAACTGAGAACTTCATTGGGTTCTTCTCAAGTTTCTAAACTGACCACTCAGTTAAAATAAGACCGGTTCAACCACAGATGGCTTTGCAGACATAGATGATTTTTGAGACTGACCTCAACAAAACAAAGAAATCAAAAAATTCTTGATCTGATTTACTTTAATTTCATTTAAAAATGACCTTTTCTACAGGTCAAAAACATCACAAAAGAACATTTTCTTTTGTTTCTTATGCATTCATGCGCTTATGTAGAGAAAGTTTCATTAGGTCTGAACTGCTGCCAGCCTGATTTTGTTATATTTCACAATGTACTCTTGCTTTAAATACACCTGCATGGTTTGGTATGGACAGCAAATAAAGTGTCAGCCCTTCAAGAGGTGTTTATTTTAAATAAAATAAGCATAACATTAAAAGGGAAAATAAAGTGTCCAAGGGGGATATTGTGAGACAACTAAAAGGGACATACTGTCCTTGTGATGTTTGGGTTTGGGCTAATGCAAGGCCATCGCTTAAACAGTATTCATTCCATTGCATAAAATAGCAAACCAAGTGGTATCTACAAAAAAAATAATAATAGACATTTTCTCAGAACTAACCACCATTTTGGTTAGTATTTTTAACCAAATATTTTGGATTAAATTTGGGAAATATATTTTAAAAAGCGTGTGTCCAGGTGTTTGCAGATGTATGAAGTCAGTTCCCCATATGTTTACACAGGTAACCTATAATATTTAATATTTTTATAAAAATAATAAATAATTTATAATAACCCCAATAAATGCCACTTGTTTTGATTGCATTGTAGTGTGCTATGGAAAGACTCAAAGATGTAATGAATAAATCCAAATTACATCAAATTTTGACAAATAAGAAGAGACAAATAAAAAAAAAATAAAAAAATTGGTTAAAATTCCGTAAATATATTATAAAATATATTGTGCCCAGGTTTCTGCCTATGTGTGAAGTCAATTCCCCTAAGGTTTAAAGGTAAACTATTTTAAAAAAAAAATATATATATATTAAATAAAATACATGTATATTAATGTATTATAATACAATTTATATTTAACATTTTTTATAAATAAATAACAAATAATTTATAACCCTAATAAATGGCCATTGCTTTGACTGCATTGTAGTGTACTACGGAAATATTCATAGATTTCAAAACAAATAAATAAACTCCATGAAAGATTCATTTCTCACCTCTTCTTGGCCCACGATAGCATGCTCGGCTGGAGCAGAACGAGGAACGGACAGCGAAGGGCCGGGCAGAGACACATTGGAAAGACGTCTTTTCCTTACACCGCTACAGTTGTTAGGGATCTTAAAGGCGCATCGCTTGTGATAGTTCAGGCCACATCCTAAAAATCCACAAGGAAAGCTTTAGTGTTCAGGGTTAGAGTCAGAAGTTTCAAACAGGAATATGGTTAGGGTTCAGGTATAAGGTAAAGTAGATAAAAATCAAGTACAAGTTTTAAAGACTCAAGATAAGAATACACAGACTAATTTCATCAGAATTGTACTCTTAAACTCCAGCAGAGGGCTCCCCTTCTCTTTTCAAACTTACAGACCTATGGGCACTTAAGCATGTTTAGATCCTCCTGAGAAACCAAATGACTCTCCTGAGGACTGGGTGGGGACTTTAGATCTAAACTTCATGAGTTTTTTTTTTTTTTTTTTTTCACAACAGTCTAAAGTGTAAAGTGTTCTAGCATGCCTCTACATATGAACAGCTTGTATCCATCAGTGTGGCTTCTTACAACTGGAGCCCATAATCTTCATGCCGCTTTTGAATGTCACATCCAGCGCTTGGCAGAAACACTGGGTTCCATTCAAACAGCCCCTGATTTCAACTTCAAAGCCAGACTGAAGGCAGCACTGACACATCGCACCGCATGCCTGAATCCATCGCCTCCAGTCAGACTCAATCAGAGATCTTTAAAGCAGATTCCAGCATTTGAGCCAGACTCAATAAGAACACTCTGAACAAGAAGAATCCTTTGATTCAGATCACTTATTCTTCTGTTGTTGTCTTCTTGTGTCAATATTCTGTTGATATTCTTCTTGTGTCAATATTCTGTAATTTTCAACAACTCAAACTGAAATAATTTTAGTTGAAAAGAGTTTCTGTTGATGTTAATGACAAAATGCAAAATGACAAAAATGTGTTTCAAACTTTAACACTCTCGGGTCGGCGGTCACGCCGGCGTGATCACCGCGTTTTTTTTCTAACCAGTGTGAAAGAGACTCAAAATACTCTGTCAATGTTGCACATACAATTAAGAGTTATACACCATTTTAATCCGTGGAATATCTTCTTTTATTTGTGTACACTCAGAGTAACAACAAAATGTTGTGCTTTTTGTAAAATAAAGAAAACTAACATGATGCGTGATCTCTCGTCTCCCTCTGAACGAAGTCCAATCTGATAGTTCTCAGAAAATGAACTGTAACTTAGTGAATACGAATGACAAAAAAATTAGACTTATGTCTAAAAAACGTTGAAATGTCAGGTTTTAAATCGTGTAAGTCAAATCAAAAACAAACATTCTGTGTTTATGTAATCTGTATGAAAAGAGAGCCATGTCAGAAGTCCGTGATTCAGCTCATTATCCGCTAATGCAGCCACGCCCACGGAGTCAGCGCTATTCAGACGCAAATTCAGTCAATACATGCATTCATCGTCTCAATCGTGTATTTATTGTCTTGAAAAGTGTTTTGAATAGCCATAGTTAGCGATCTCTGGCCTCTGTTAGTTCAGTTATTTCCTGGATTGCCTATTCTTCTTTAGTGCTCAGGCATTTGTGGACTAAAAGTGCACAGAGCGCCCTCCGGCTGCAAAGTATGAATTCAAAACACAGTATCCAGCACTCATAGTAATGACTATAAATCCTGAATAAATATTACTCCTCTGAATAGAAAATTGACAAACATATGAGAATCCATCAGTATTTCTCCAAATGTGCATGCTTTTAAGCTAAAAGCCTATATGAAATGCCATAGAGGTAACATAATTGTTCAGACACTTTGCATCACAGAAATACATTATATTTTAAAGAATATAATGGAATACCATTATTTTAAATTGTAGTAATATTTCACAGTATTGCTATTTTTTCTGTATGTTTGATTTACACCATGATGAGATTTGAATCATGATTACAGAGGGTTTTTTCACAGCCTACCTGTCTGAAAGAGCTCATTATTTATGCAGCTCATTAGAGCTCTTTATGCGATTCTTTTGTCTTCTCAGGTGAGAATCACCCATTATACATGAGGATTCACGCCTCCACGCATACTGTGTTTCTTGACCAAAGATGTTTTAGAAAATTTAAATCTCTCTATTGTTTTATATGAACAAGCAGGCAGCATAATTTTTACCTCATTTTGAAGCAAAAACTCTAGTCTACAACCTCAAATACCCAGAAGTCTCGTGAACAAAGATTTAATATATATATTTTTTGGCTTTATTTCAGTGACTTAAGTTTTTTGTTTTTTCAATAACCACGCATAAACGTTATTCCTTCAAAAACACAAACATGTACATACATGTTCCTCACATATTATGGTAGCCTAGTTTGTGCTGAATACAGTGTAATGACACTTTTTCCATTTATATGTTTATGAACAACTGAAAAAAGCACAAATGTCAGGGCATGTCAAAACTTCTCCAAGGCCCCAAAAATCCTCAGACCCCTGAGGGTTAACAGGCAAAAGCATTAATCATCCAATTGCTGCTAAAACAACTTTCACTCTTTGGATAGTTTTCCGTAAGTTGGAATATGGACACCAGGATTCACTCCCATTTAGACACAAGAGCATCAGGGAGATCAGGCACACAGACGTTCAGCTCATTCGGGGCAACCCTCAGCAAACAAACAGCAAACAAAGATTGGATTACTTAAATTCTTTCTAAATTTTTCTTCTTTTAATAATAATGGTAGTAATGATGGAGGGGTGTTGTCCGAGTCCCCTCTCAGTGTGTGTGTGTGTGTGTGTGTGCGGGGGGGGTTCCCCACTTGTTTAGTTACTCATTTCTTTAATAAGCGCACAAAATGTGAATCGTTGTCCAACATTTTGCGAGCAATTGTTGCTTTGAAAGCAAAAGCTACGTAAAAGTTACGTAAAAGTTACGTATTGTGACGTATTGTGACGTAACTTTGTTGAAAAAGTTACGTCACAATATTGGAAATATTTCCATTGTAAACCATGAAGGCGAGCCAGTGGATGTCACACAAGCAATGTGCAAACTTTGTGCTAGAGTTATGCCGGAAAAGAAGTCTCAAACCTCAATCAATTATTCACTACAGAAACTGAAATTAACAACTGACTGATGAGAGCTGAATCTACTTCAACATGTAATGGTATGGTCTATAACAGTCAAAAAAATCCATCATAATCAATATTACCTGTCATTTAAATTCTTATATTTTAATGATAAGACACTTCATTTATTTTCTTAATATTTCTCTGTGGCCCATACGTTGTGAAAAAAAAAAATGCGAAGAGAAGTATTTCATGTTAAACAGGTTGTTTTTTAAATGAGGAGTAAGCTAATATAACTTATCACAGATCATCGCAAGGGGGGCTTGAGATCATCATGGGGGGCTAAGTCCAGTTTTCATGGACCAGCACTGACTGTTCCAACATGGCGGATGGCTTACTTATCGCGGTCCATAGTAACAGCCGCTATGTATTTATTTTTACGATCAGAGCCACTCCCTCTGGAATTGCTAATATCATCACTAGTATCACTCTTCTTCTACTTCACTTTCCTCACTTTTTATACTTCACTATTGCCACCTAGATCTAGGCATACAGATCGTATTACATAAATCACTAGATTCTGTAAGTCATCCCTTTATTTTCCTCAGTTTTTGAAGCATTTTAATGATGAAACTCTACAGTAAGGGGTAGGGTTGGGGGTAGGTTTTTGGCTATAATGATGAGTCTGTATTCATTTGATTGTATAATTTATTTCGGTTTACTGGCTTGTTTATTTCATACTTCATAAGATTCGAAAGCAACGTAAGTTAGCCTTACAAACATTTCTTACATAAAACATAAAATAATTTACTTCAAATATTGTTTTAGTCGATGACATCCATGCTTGTTTTTCCCTGGAAGGCATAATGGGAAGCAGACAGACCCTTCTTGTTTTCCATCCGATCAAGTGTTTACATGCCCCATCGAACGTATTAGAAAAGGTTTATTCCACCTCTCTAAAACCGATTGAATTTTTAATCAGTTTGTGCTTTTTTTATTCTGATTGAGGTGTTTACATGGAGCATTTTCATTCTGATTGGACATTTAAACCAATTGTTATCGGAATACAATGCAATATAATGGAATACAATGTACAATACAATTACACTCCATGTAAACGCACCCATTGTGCTACGATTAGCTTATTACCCATAGCTGTTTTTTTACACCTGCTTTTAGAGAGTAGTTTATGTTCCGTAAAGTGACTATTATTAATAATAAAGACTTTGCACTCTGCTGACTTCAATTCATACGAACACGGATATGGGAGACTGAAAACAAAAGATGTTATGCATAAAAACCCAGATATACTTCAAGAGAAATCAAAGAATGAACTAATGTGACATCATTTAGAACAAAATCAGGCCAAAACAAAGTTCTTTTCAAGAGTTCTAAACAGCTTGGCATAGCAAATTTTCCAGAACAGTTCACTCCAGCTAGTAAGCACCTTCAAACTACCATTGGTTCGTGGCCATGACGTAATATATATGTGCTCTGATGCTTCACCTTCTTTGACGTGGAACTTTTCTCTGGCTCATTACTTCTGTTCAGTTCCTCATGCTCAGACTCGAGTAAAAACATGAACACACTGGAGAGCTGCTTTATAGCCCCCCATGTTTAATACTGTAAAGCTGTTTGCATAAAAGAAATCTGTTGTATAAAGTGCTATATAAATGAACGTGATGTGACTTGACTGGAGTGCTGAATTGCAGAGCTTGTGCAAACATCCACATCGCTATAATCAGATGCTTTCTTAACTGCTGATTTCTCAAACAAACATATTTGCTGATATGTATTGCATTTATTTTTGTTATTGAGTGAAAAGCGTACAGCACATACTTGCATATTCATCGAAACACTGCTGACGGGATGTTCGCTAACAGTATACCACTGCCGAGGTATTTCAAAGTTCTTTTATCCCCAAACAAATAAAAAAACTTTGCTGTGAGTATATCCCCTTAAGTTTGGAGAAATCTGATGAATATGAATTTGCATAACAGGAAAACTGGAGTAGATGGTGTATTTTCACATTCTGAATTTAATTGTATTATTTGTTAAAAACACAAGCCCTAGTTTGTGATATGTCCTGTTCATTGTGGTGTAGAAAATGGTGAAGAAATTCTAAGAAAGTCTAGTGAGAACATGGCTTTAAAAAAAATATACAACCAATATTTTTTTTTTCACCTGTATTATCAGTTATTTTTGAAGCATTGAAACGGGTTTTCAAAACTTGAGATTCTGACTTTGTTTATATATATATATATATTAGGTAATATTTAAGTAAACGGTTTTCAAACATCTTCTAACAAACAAATGTAACATGAATTTACATGTCATCCACCACTCCATGCACGTGAATTTATATCAAATATATGTAAATGTTTAAATGTTTATATTATATGTTTAAATGAATGTAAACAGTATAATTTGTCAAACTTCATACTTGAATAGTGAATGACTGTTGTGATGTTTAACATGGATAAATGTGATTTGGTTAATTTACAATATGCATGTGTCTTTTAACAGTTGTGTAACCCATGGTGGCGATATATATATACACAATAGGATCAAATACTAAAATCATTACTTTAATTTTTCATTCACATGCTTAAACAATGATGAAACCTTTCGGCCAAATATTTCTTTGGAATATATATATTTTTTTATATGAGAGCTACCTTCACATTTGAGGCCCTGCCGGACGAGTCCCCACAGCATCTCTCCGCAGTAGTCGCAGAAGGTGGGCGCTTTGTAGGAGTGGACGTAAAGCGCATGAGGTCGGATCTGGAAATCTTCCACTGTAGCTTGAGCTGGAATCAAAATGCAACTTAAAAGGACAACTCAGGCAAAGAATGGATAATGCAACAAAATACTGGACAAAATAATACAAATGAGAAAAAAAAAAAAAAGAGAAACAAATGAACAAATTACAAAAAAAAAAAAAAAAGTCAGCATTAGAAGCATATAATTAAGGGTCTAGCAGTCATAATGTTTCATAACATTCCAAAGAACAATGAAACTACTTGTTTTATGTGCTTTTTAACAACTGGTCCAACCTTTTTTTTTTAGTCAGTGCTCTACAAACCAATGGGAGATGAGCAGTTTGATCTCCTGAAGGCAAAATCGCAGACAAAACTACACAAGGCTGTCCTTTAGTTTGATTCAAGGTCGGTGATTAACTGATGTGACTCAGACTGGAATGAATCCATTTAGATAATTCATGAGGTATGATTCAGAGGCTGAAAGAATTGAATATCACTTCATGTGTATAATGAGAACGTGAACATGTAAGCCTGTGGAACAACACTGTGCTACAAATGTGTTTCTACAGTTCCTGTTTAATGGTTTGTGGTTTTGTCTTAATATGCGACAGCTCTAAGTGTGAATCGCACACTGTGACTGTACTGGCAATACAGTATGACTGTTTTTGGAAGAGCCTGAGGTTTAGTCTGATACGCACAAAACATTAGCACTTTCCTGTCAGTTGTTCGGTAAGAAAGCATCTGCCAAGGACATAAAATACACTCCTAAAATGAAAGTATAAAGTCTGGAAACATTTGGTGCTTGGCAAACAACATGCAGTCTCCCGTTTCAAACAAGCAGAAAGAAACAGTGCCCTAGATTTCTGTCACAGGTGGATGGTATTTCTTAAAATTACGAGCAACTAAAAAGCAACTTGTTCTTCCATTGTCGAAAACTGTAAATGCACACTCTTTTTTTTTTTTTCACTGCAAACAGAGAAATGGTATAAAAACCACAAATCTGCCTTTACGCCAGGGCTCTACGCTAACATTTCTTTTTAAGAGCACTTTTTAAGAGCACTCTAGGAGCACCATTAGATCAATGACAGACATTAACCTTCTCACTATGAGGCGATATTTGATTCCTTAATATTACTTTCTAGGGAATGTTTTAAATTTTATTTTTTACCTTTGTAAGGGCATTTTTTTTAACCTTATTAAATGTGTCATCTTTTATGTCAAATTCATAAATTAATAATCTGAGTTCAATTTATCAGGAAGAATAATTTACCAATTAAATGAAATCAGTATCAACAAAATTCAATTTTGCACTGCAGAGGTGGCACAAAAGAACAAAAAGGTGGCATTTGTTTGTTAAAATTGTTATTATAATTGTTGTATAAACTCAGTATTACATTCGCAAACTGCCTTAATAATCATTAAAAAGCTGTCACTTGTCTCATTTCATCGTGATCTCACAAACTTCCATTATAAGCAATGAAGTTTTTTGTTAAATTGTCTTATTTACATAGAGTCTATACTTTGTTATAATGAGAGGATTTGCGAGCTTGCATAACTCTGCACTGAACAAACTCTGGCGTTGTGAGCGGTGAGTGGATTTTAACTTAAACACCTCTGATTGGCTATTGTGCTCAAGAAATCAACAGATATGTCTGTGATTGGCTACACTGCTCAACGCTGCAATCTCCAAACGCTTTTTACTCCAAACTCACTTCATAATGACATTTGAGCATCCTTCTGTGAGATGATGTGGCTTCTCACACAGAATAAGGCAGTGTTTATTATATGTTTATTAGTCATGTTTAATCGAAGCGTTTCAATCTTCTGTTTATCAGCTACAGCGAATATGATGCGTGTTATCTTCTTCTGCGGCAGGGCATAGTTTGAGTTTCTGCGCAAGAGCGCCCTCTGGCTTTCAGATGGAGAAGCATTTACTACTGATCACAGAGCCGTACAGCTCTGACAAGCTGCGCATTAAATAATCGCAGCCTTTGCCAAATTGCGTGCGATTTAATCGCGATAAATCATGCAGCCCAAATAGACTCCATTGCGCAGTGAGTTGCTGCCATGCATCATATTTGTCATCAATCAACTGTATGAAATGTCAGGTTACGTACGTAGGACTAGGACGGGGCAAGTGCATTAAATGCGTTAATAATTTTAATACGTTATTTTTTACCGTAATTAAATAATCTAATTAACATGATAATTCGACAGTCCTAGTTTTTACATAAAACATCTATTGTAGCTTGTCAGAAACTAAATATATATATATATATATATATATATATATATATATATATATATAAAATATGAAGAAATTATAAACTCTTGTGTAAAAAAAGTTCCCCTCACAAAATTGACCCGCAACAGAATAAGTAGGCCATTGAGTATGCATATAGACTTGCATATAGTGACTGAAAATTTACCAAACCAATGATTAAAATATCAATTAAATCTCATGTACAGGGAATAATGAACATCTATAAATCAAACATGGTGACAAAATTATTTGTTTGGTGATTAGCCATGTTTTAAGTGTTGGTCATTACTGCAGACAGGTGGAGCACATCATAACCCAATAACCATAATTATGCTGTATTCTCCAAATATTCCAGAATACACCCCTAATTGCGACCTATCCCGTATGACAAGGCCAAAGCTTAGGGTGGAGCTGATGCATATATTTTATGCATATTTTATTATGCTGCACAGTTCAAATTAGTGGAAGAATGAAGACGTTCCAGAAGTGTTAATGGAACTAAATATCTTGAAAATCATTTAGATTTGTTTTTTTTCCTGTCAATCTGATGGCCACATTTTCAAATGCGGTTTATGACCTTCTGATGTTAGGATACAAACCAAAGGAACAAAGAATCTAAAACTTAATCAAACTGGGTAGAAGAGAGAGAGAAAAAAGAGTGCATTCCTTTTTGAACATCAAAGAGAGAAAGTAGAACATTTGAGCTTTCAGTGAATCACATGGCAGGCAGCAGTCCAGAGCACTGGAACACAGGCTCATAATGAGGCATTCATGAAGACACTACATACATTATGACAAATGAGGAAACCAACATCTCAAAACTCATCTATCTGTCTTCAGGCAAAAAATCCAAATATGGTTAATAAACTCTAAGCTCTTACTCTTGTAAACTGGGTAGAAACAATACATGCAGTCTTTTAGATCTTCTTCAAAGTCCTCCTCAGAAACTGTTTCAGGAGTTCCTCAAATAAAGTGTGATCTGTTCCAATGCTGAACTTGAAACCGATCCAAAACACACAGCTAACAGTTTGAAACTCTACTTGAATTCACAGCACAAGGAAGGACAACAATGTCCAATACAGCAGATCCTGTCGACACACGATCTCAGACAAAAGCTCACAGTGATAGGCGTCCTGCTGTTCACTGAACCAGAGCTGCTCTCCACAAACCCTGTTTCTTCTCAGCAGAAGCACGACCATCACCTACTGCAACAAAAACAAGCTTTTGCCTTTGAGCTGAGCGCCAACAAAAAGATGCCGAGTGTTTTATTAGCACAGCCGATGGATGCAGGGAAGAGAAAGACAAGACAATATTGAGGGGCAGTGTGTGAAAGAATACTCATTTGTTTTGTCTAAACCAGAGGTTATCAACTAATGGATCGTGGTCCAGATCTGGACCCAACACCGGTTCTATCCAAACCATCTTAAATAATTTCTCATAATTGTCATAATATTAAACTATACGTTTAATGAGGCACAGAAGTGGTATACATGTATTTACACAGGATTCAATGACTCAGCCCTATGTCTGTTACTTGTGCACAGTTGAAAGAAAACAAGAAACACACCGATGATAATTACATTGTGTAGAGACAGCTTTCGAGTAATTCCTCTTTGTCCGTTTGCCAATTAAGACTCAAAGGAGAAATTCTCAATTTAAACCCGCATGTTTTATCAAATGTCGGTTTATTTATTTCTTTTGTAAAAAATTGTGACTCTATACTGGACAAATCAGCAGTCATGAGCCGCTTTTTCACCGTCGGAACAGGAACAGTTCCTGTTATATTTTCACTTAAAGGGTTAGTTCACCCAAAAATGAAATTTGTGTCATTAAGTACTCACCCTTAAACCTGTAAGACCTTCATTCATCTTCAGAACACAAATTAAAATATTTTTGATGAAATCCAAGGTTTTTTTTTATCCTCCATAGAAAGCAACAAAATTACCATATTCAAGGTCCAGAAAAGTAGTAAAAACATAGATAAAACAGTCAACGTGACAGCAGTGGTTCAACCTTAATATTATGAAGCGACAAGAATACTTTTTGTGCGCATAAACTAAATGAAAATAACAACTTTATTCAACAAATTTGTCTCTACCCTGTCATTCTTCTACACTATTTTCGTTGCAGTGCTTCCAAGTTCTACGTCAGAACTCCGACTCAGTGTTGACCAATAATGAGTCATGTAGAGAAGAAATTGCTGAATAAAGTCATTATTTTTGTTTTGTTTTTGTGCACAAAAAGTATTCTCGTTGCTTCATTAAAATTAATTTTGAACAAATGTAGTCACGTCGACTATTTTAACGACGTCTTTAATACCTTTCTGGACCTTAAATGACGGTAATTACATTGCTTTCTATGGGGGAACCTTAACAACCTTGGATTTCATCAAAAATATCTTAATTTGTGTTCTGAAGAAGAATGAAGGTCTTATGGGTGTGGAACGACATGAGGGTGAGTAATTAATGACAGAAATTTTATTTTTGGGTGAACTAACCCTTTAATCTTGGTTCGGCATAGCACGATTACAAACCGTTCTTGGCCCGTGATTCTCATTGTCTAACTGTGCTGGTACAATGTGTGTAGTAACACATTAACTCAGGATTACAAGTTAATAGTAAAATTAAAAGAAATATCTGTTGCTCTGTTATCAGCCCCACAGTGAAAAATAAAACCATATTCAAACCGGCTGAGCCGGATCGGCATGGAATGGAACGGTTAAGCAACAAGAACCCGGCGGTGGAAAAGTGGCTATGGAGAAAACTACTTTGACTTTTAAGCAGAGGTGGACAGTAACAAAGAATTTACTTGAGTACTGTACTTAAGTACACTTAAATTGAGTACTGTACTTTACTTGAGTATTATTTTTTCTGGAAACTTTCACTACATTTGAAAGACAAATATTGTACTTTTCACTCCACTACAACATAAATAAAGTTAGGAAGTTATGGACTTTGCAGTCTTTAGATAAAAGCATCTGCCAAAATACATACATTTAAATGCAAACTAACCAGTTACCATACTGAACATTGGTGTAGAAACAACATTCACTCAGAAATTACTAGTAAATTTCACCGATAATTAGGGTTGAGAACCGAGACCGGTAGTGTTTTTTGAAAAGTACCGGAACCGTGCAAAATTTCAAAGTTTCGGTTCCGAAAATGGTTCAGGTGTGATGGGTGGGCAAAGTGAGGGGAGCATATCCTTTAATAGAGACGTCTCACCTCATGAATATTATAGCAATGAATGCACTGAAAAGCCCTTGTCCTAGTCATATACGTCAGATATCAATGCAGAGAGAGAGAGATGCACAAAGCTGCACAATTAATCTTAAAAAGATCGCATTCTCGATTTCATCGCCCACATGATCTAATTCCTGATTGACAATGATTCGCCCGTGTATTTTTGACAAAAAAAACATTCAAATGTGCGTTTGTGCTGCTTGAGAGAGCAGTTGGCATGTTTAGATATAAACAGCTTCACAAGCAATATTTTCAAACACAATATTATTATTTCTGTGTTACAAATATTCCAATTATCACAGAAGTATACAAAAGTTTATTATATAGATATAAATGCTGATGCATATGTTACCAATCAAAATAGAATAAATCACCTTTTGAAAGTAACTGGGTGCTTCAAATAATGACTGTATTGATTGCATTGCACTAGGTGGCAACAAATTACTGTTAAAAATATAACTATCACTGAATCATTCTTTCAGAAACAAGTGAAGTCTTTATGAATCCAACTTACAAAAATATTCTGTTTCACCTGTCTGGATCTTACGTGTGTTTAAGCATCTTATTTGTGTTGAATTTGTGGAAACACTTTACATTAAGGTTCATTAGTTAATGTATTAACTAACATGAACTAACCATGAGCGACACATTTGTTACTGTATTTGTTAATCTTTGTTAACCTTAGTTAATAAAAATACAGATGTTCATATTGTTCATGTTAGTTCACAGTGCATTAACTGATGTTAACAAATACAACTCTTGATTTTAATAATGTATTAGTAAATACTGAAATTAACATTAACAAAGATTAATAAATGCTGTAGAAATGCAGTTCATTATTAGTTCATGTTTAGGTAGTTAACTGATGTTAACTAATGGACCTTATTGTAAAGTGAATTTGTTGAGATTAACAGTCTGTTAAATTCATTTTATAAGAATAATAAACATAAAAAGGACTATTAGAGTTGAGTATTGTGCATTTTTCCACTTACTGCTACTTTTTTTTTTTTTTTTTTGGTCGTTTAATAATTTTAATGGGACCAGAATCAAAATTGAAATCTGAAAATTTCTTACGATTCCCAACCCTACACATAATTACAAATAAATGGCAAGCAACACATTGAATTAAACTTGAAATTTTGAAGTAGAAAGACTGAATAAGAATCTGAGTTCTGGGAGACCACTTGGGATTTTACACAGAATAGTCCAGAATACTGGCTTGGAATCAGTCATGCATATTGTGTTGATTTCCAGTGCTGAACACATGAATGTGTGTTTGCCACTGAGTGAAGAGGATGTGAGGAGCAGGTGTGCTGTACAGCTCCCATGTGAACACCACCGGCAGGAAGATCAGTCTTCATTCAGCAGGCCTACACAGGATGTACAAAGCATTCTGCACGGGAACAGAGATGAGCTCAAACCCTCAGTGGTGGAAACCTACTATACTGTGTAGTGACAGCAGAATGGGATAGTCCTAGTTGCAATATATTTATTACATAAATGTACCTGACAAAGTCACTTGTTCTTGTCAAGTAAACAGAACCCTTGAGCCAACATGACTGACCATAAATCTTTTAACACATGGCTCTGTACATTGAGCATGTGGTAAAATTAGAAAACTGATTGTGATATGTGGTCTTAGGGGAATTGGCCTGCCTGTGTTAACAGGCGTTTGAAGGGAAACCACCTGAAGCTCACATTGACTAGATTAACATGGGCCCCTCCATCTGGCACACATGTGCCATAACCGACTACAATCTAATCACGGAGTGAAACTCATCTGTTCTGTCTAACATAGATGCGAGCAATATACAGATATCATTTTAGCCAACTGCAGCCTGTAAAGCTAAAAGTTACTGCATAATTTAAAGAAACTAAATCAAGTGAAGATAACCTGTAGGGTTTCTGGCTACACTACAAATTCCTAAAAAACTAACCAAGGAAGCTACTGTACATATCAGTTTCTTCATATGTGATTGCCACTTTTGCTATGGATATTTTAAATGGTATTTTTATTCCCAGAACCAGTTTAACTAGAATTTTTTCACCATTCTACTGATTCTAATAGCTTGTTATTTAGTATATCCCCAGCACTGTACATATACATTACAGTTCAAATGTTTGTGGTTGGCAAGAATGTATGCTTTTAAAAGAAATCTCTTAAGACTATGGTATGGAAGCTAGTTTACAGCACAGAATAAAAAAATAAAATAAAAAAGCTAATAGTTTTTATCTCACAATTTTCACTTTTTTCCCCTCACAATTGCAAGTTTTTATATCACAATTATGGCATTATTTCTTAGAATTTTGAAATATAATTCGCAATTGAGAGTTAGAAAGTCTGAAATGTGAGATAAAGTTGCAACTACCTTTTTTTTTTTTTGAGTTTTCCTTGCAATTCAGGGTTTATATTGAGTTTATAAACTTGCAACTGCGAGAAAAAAGGCAGAATTGCGAGCATCATTACGCCAGTCTTCAATATCATGTGATCCTTCATAAATTATTCTAATATACTGATTTGATGTTCAAGAAACATTTTTTATTGTCAATGTTGTGCTGCTTAATATTTTTTGTGGAGATTGTGAAATATTTTTAGGATTCTGTGATGAATAGAAAGTTTAAAAGAACAGTGTTTATTTGAAATAGAAATCTTTTGTAGCATTATAATTAGCCATTTTCACACTTCTAGGTTTTTGGCTTCCGGAATAGCCCACGCTGGGCATAAGTTTTCCCGTAACAGTGATAGACAGCCTAGTCTAAGAACCAGTTTGGGAATTAAAGTCTTTTTACAAATTAAATATCATGAAAATATTTGAACGGTCTTGGTGATTTATTGGTGAGACCACAGAGCTCTCATTAAGAGCTAAATTTATGAACTAATTTGAAGTGATGGCGGTTAAATCTGTTATATTCTCCGTGTCTTTTTGGTGCGGCTGTGCATTATCGCACTCCATGTGCTGTAAATACAGTGACTGCGTCTCAATGTGCATACCATCCGTCTTAAATAGCATGTGACATTAGTAATATTCAATACTTTTTATGGCAGATAGGGTGGATAGTATGCAAATTGGGATGCAGGGAGTAGTTTTTGGCGATGTGCTGGGGAAATAATCGGCTGGCAGCTCACTTATCATGCAGACCTGATCTTCTGATTCATAAGGAGAAGCAGGACCGCTCGCACCCTGGATATTTCTGGATATACAGGTGCATCTCAATAAATTAGAATATCATGAAAAAGTTTTTTTGTTTTTTTTTCTGTAATTTAATTCAAAAAGTAAAACTTAAATATATTCTAGATTTATTAGACATAAAGTAAATTAAAGCTGCAAGCAGCGATGAAAGGGCCCTCGCACCCGGGCTCACCGCCACCCGTTGACCTCCGGAAAACAGCGAACAGTGGGCGACATGCATGTGAGCGAGTAAATACAGGAGAATTATGGCAAAATCATGTAAAAGTGCCACACTTCCTGCTGCCAACAGGTGGCGCTATAGCTAACTGAATATTGTCAAATAGAGGTCTTTAGGCCAGGACTTTTATCACTCATGTGAAGTTTGGGGCAGATCAGACATAGTATGCCTGAGTTACAACAGCTTCCTCTTTCATGGCGAAACATCAGACTTAGTCAGTCCGCCACAGACACGCTCTTCAACGAAAACTCAAGATCTTTGCAATTTAACATCTTAAAGGCCTTAAGATTAGACTGGCCATATATGATGTTGATCTGGTTTAATCTCTATGAGGAGTTAATCACAGTGTAAAACATGTAATTTCCTGTTGCCCCCAGGTGGCGCTATGACTGTAACTAAATATTTTCATATAGATGTATTCAGGTCAGGACTCTAATAAAACATGTGAAGTTTGGGGCAGATCAGACATTGTATGCCCGAGTTACAACAACTTCCTGTTTCATGGCGAAACATCGAACTTTGCCAGGCCGCCACGAACACAATTTAACGTCTCAAAGGCCTTTAGATTAGACTGACCAAATATGATGTTGATCTGATTAAAGCTCTAGGAGGAGTTTGTTAAAGTACAACATGTGGAAATGGCAAAAACTGCCAAAATTTTGTAGAGAAAATTAAAAATCTCTCACTTCCTGTTGGGTTTACAAACTTTGCACCCAGGGGCTTTTTTGTAGGTACTGGGCTGTTACATCTGTCTACTGAATTTCATAACTGTACGTGAAACGTAGCACGAAGGGCGCTTAATTGAAATTTTGTAGGTGGCGCTATCGAGCCATTTTGCCACACCTAATTCTGAAACCCATATCAGATGTAAATTTTCACTACTTCTGACGCGTGTGCAAAGTTTAATGAGTTTTTGAGAACGTTTAGGCCCTCAAAAATGCAATTCATTTTGGAGAAGAAGAAGAATTGGCTGAGCAATTCCAATAGGGTCCTCACACCATCGGTGCTCGGGCCCTAAATATTTCCAGACTTTTTTGTTTTCATTTTGATAATTACAGCTTGCTGCTCATCAAAATCAAAAAATCAATATCTAAAATTATTAGAATATTTAATTTCAAGTTCTATTAAATTACCATTCTCAGGGTATAAATACTGGGTTTAGGTCAGTAATCCCAACAGCAGTCATGGGGAAGTCTGCTGACTTGACAGTTGTCCAGAAGACGATCATCAAGACCCTCTACAATGAGGGTAAGCCACAGAGGGTCATTGCTGAAAGAGCTGGCTGTTCGCAGAGTGCTGTGCCAAAGCATATTCATGGAAAGTTGACTGGAAGGAAAAGTGTGGTAGGAAAAGGTGTTCAAGTAAAAGGAATGACCGCAGGCTTGAGAAGATTGTCAGGCGAAGCCGATTTAAGAACTTAGGAGAGCTTTAAAAGGAGTGGACTGAAGCTGGAGTCAGTGCATCAAGAGCCACCGCACACAGACGTCTTCAGGAAATGGGCTACAACTGTCACATTCCACGTACCAAGCCACTTCTGAACCAAAGACAACGTCAGAAGCGTCTTACCTGGGCTAAGGAGAAAAAGAACTGGACTGTTGCTCAGTGGTCCAAAGTCCTCTTTTCAGTTGAAAGTAAATTTTGCATTTCATTTGGAAATCTAGGTCCCAGAGTCTGGAGGAAGAGTGGAGAGGCACAGAAACCATGTTGCTTGAAGTCCAGTGTGAGTTTACCAGGAAATTTTTAGAGCACTTCATGCTTCCTTCTGCTGTCAAGCCTCATGGAGATGCCAATTTCATTTTCCAGCAGGACTTGGAACCTGCCCACACTGCCAAAGGTACCAAAAGCTGGTTCAATGACCATGGTGTTACTGTGCTTGATTGGCCAGCAAACTCGCCTGACCTGAACCCCACAGAGAATCTATGAAGAAGGCCGCTATCAAAGCAAACTGGGCTTCCATTACACCTGAGCAGTGCCACAGACTGATTGCCTCCATGCCACACCGCATTGATGCAGTAATTCATGCAAAAGGAGGCCCAACCAAGTATTGAGTGCATAGAAATGAACATACTTTTCAGAAGCCTGACATTTCTGTTTAAAATATCCTTTTTTTTATTGATCTTATGAAGTATTCTAATTTATTGAGATAGTGAATTGGTGGGTTTTTGTTAAATGTAAGCCAAAATCATCACAATTAAAAGAACCAAAGACTTAAAGTACTTCAGTCTGTGTGCATTGAATTTATTTAATACACTGAAATGAACATTTCCACGACATTCTAATTTATTGAGATGCACCTGTATATAAACACTTCTGTCATCTCTCAATGACATTTCATCTCATTCACTCATATTTTCCTGTCGACATCATCTTAAAGTCTGTAATATGCACAGTATTACAAACCCATAGTAGTATTGTCACTGTTGCAACATTAATGCAAAGACTGATAGTTGTATAGAGTGTGGTGTTGGAAATCAATTATGGCAGGATTAGTTATAACATATGCTTGAAAGTGGGATGTAATGCCAAGAGATTATATGCCCTATATTTTTAAAACGTACTAAACTCACAACAATATTATGTATCTCTCACGACTTTATATCCTGCATTGAAGCATATATTGGGAGTTTTGATTTTTTTATGAATAAATTATATAAATAATGTTCGTTGTAGGGTGATACGAGCAGGGGAATTGCTGAATGAGTAGCTGCGTAGCCTAAATTGTATGATAGCTGGTGAAATAAAACCGCCCTCTGGTAAATTCAAGCAACGGTCTGAGTGGCCCTATAAGCTACAAACAAGTAGAAAATAATTTCTTTGTAGATTATACAACAGCTACTTGGAAAACAGACAAAACAGAAAAGGTAAGAAAAGGCACAGCTAGTATAACTCACCAGATAGGACAACCTCAATCAGATCTCCCTCATGGATATCCTCTGCCGATGTTAGCCGCTGGAGGATGTTGTCTGAGTTCAGATCATGGCGGAAGAGCAAGATCTTATCGTACAAGCCAAAGAATCCACATTCTGGGAACTGAGGAGGGGAGGATGGGATATGTTATTAATAATCAAATCCAATATCAAAAGAGCTTTTTTTCTTCATCAGAACTTTTCATTTAATATTGTAAACTTTTGAGAGTATCTATCCATTCATCCATCCATCCATCCATCCATCCATCTAGAGTGTAGATATGTAAAGAACAGCATATGAAAGTAGCATTGGTATGTTGCTATGGAAAATGATGGAATATTAGCAGTCATTACACAATAATATCTGAGCACTCAATGCCACACACGAACAATCAAAATCAGGTATTCCAGAGAGCCAAAAAATGATGTGTGATGAATCCTAATTCCTGTGCTAGAGCCAAAGACAATATGACAAGAGAGGGAGACAGAAAGAAACATCCAGGCCTTGTTTTTCAACAATGGCTCCCCTCTAAGGAGATTACTAAAGCTGGGAGGCATGCAGAGCAGAGCGCCTGGAATATTAGCCCTGCAAAGGGAAGGTCTGTAAAACATCTGTTGAAATCAAGCCCACAGTGATGAGTCACACTACTGTTCTCCACTTCCTCCACCACAGCTCTTCTCCACGTGGAAAAAATGCCAAACACTAAAAGAAAATGACTTGCAAGATAGAGAGGGCTGATTAACCTTGCTTATATGACCTTTTTTATTTCTTTGCATTTTTAACATAGCTTTGTAATGGAGGCCAACTAGTAAAGAGCTGTGCAGGTAAACCTCACTCCTCTGGCCTCAAGAGGCGTACTAGGAACTGACGCTAGAGGCTGTAGTCTTTAGCGTCCGTGTTAACGCACCCACATCCCATGGCGGTGACGCTGGTTTGAATCGGAGCGAGCGTGAGTAGTTACACCTAAATATACCCATAAAAAGAGCAAATATTGATTTAATATTTAATAAAAAAACTACAAAACAAATACACTGTAAAATGATTTTCCAAAATTGTAATAAACCAAAGATTATTTGAGTACTTTTTTACAAGCAAATATTATTTCAGCCTTCCTTCATTTTTAATTCTCTGTGTTACTTACTTTTTCTTTAGAATTATTTGTTGATATTTACTAGCAATTTTTAGCTCCATTATGGTCAGGAATTTGAGAAATTGACCTGGTATATTAGTTGGTACTAGTTCAGTTAGTCAACTAAGTTTAGAGGAAAGCATAAACATTCCAAAGTGGAATAGTCACACAGTCAGAGGTGAGAAGTCCTGTCAGGATATGGTGATCACAGCCAATTCTGAGGTATTTCCTCTTATCAAGAATCACCAAACACCCTCCCATTCAGAATATTTCACACTGACATGTCCCTGGTGTACTCTGGAATCTCTGGGATCTACATCAGGTCTTCTTTAAACTTGCAGGGGTTTTGGGAGTATTTAGAGAAAGAAATATTGAATATGTCAAGCCAAGTTGTATTTGTGTCAAAATGTATTTATGTAGCACTTTTTACAATAAACATTTCTTCAAAGCAGCTTCACATCAAAATCATCATGATGTTAATGTTTATAAAATCTTAATATCTTCACGCTTTATAGTGGCATTTAGCAGATTAGAGCTGGGTAAGAATATTTTGCGACGATGCAAGCAATCAAGCAGTTGAGATTTGCTATATAGTATATCTTGCCATAACACAAGATATTCTGTATGTACGAGGATAAAGATGGACATACTTGTATATCTAACTTTATATAAAGAGCTGGGTGATAACATAGCTACATTTTGTGACAAAAGAAAAAAATCAAGCAGTTGAAACTTACTGTATATATTGCTTTACATGAATGTACTGTATGTATTGGAAAAAAGTTGGATATCATATATCTTACGTTATATATACAGCTAATAATACAATTTATATTTTTGCAATGATATAAACAATCATGCATAACGTAATGATTAATCATTCCCTTTACTAAGGCAAGCATCACTGTAACTTTTGAATCTGAATTTGAATCTTTTGCACTATGAGCATGAATGATACCTGAAATCATTGAAATCATGTGAATTGATGGATGATAAAACAATATATTTATATATAACATATTATATATATATATATATATATATATATACACATATATAAATAAATACCCACAGACTTAAGCCGGACGCACACTGTATGATTATGGCCATGATTTGGTCGTCTGAGACAAATTTTGAAAATCCTAGAAATTAATGACTGTTGCGATTAAATTTTACCTCCGATGGAAATTCTGGCAGTGTCAGAAGATTTGACGGACAACCCTGCAGTGTGACTTCTCCTACGATGACCGTCAAATTGATTTGTTTTTCAAGGCAAGACATGATCAAATTTAATGCTACAGCTGAGATCCCACAGTGTGACATGAGGATAATGTTTGTACAGTATGACAAGCAACAATCGTAAAGGACTATTATAAAATCACGCAATGTGAATCTGGCTTTACACTAAAGGTGAAAATACCATAGAGGGTCTGTGTTCATTCAGGGTCCGTGTATCATTTGTTCATTCATTTTTTGATTTACTATAAGACTGAAAGTAGAACAATGAGAACTAAATAGGCCTGCGTTTCATAAAAGCATTGTGAGCTAACTTGATTGTAGAGACAATTGGTGCCAATGGTTCTACGATCTACTTAGGCTTACAAAGCTTTTGAGAAAAGCAGCCCAGAGCGTTACTGGCAGACTGGGAGGAGAGGTGCTGTAACAATGTAAAATATGTGAAAAATAAGGTGTTTTTTTGAACATTCAAGCATGAAAACCAAACAAAAGACTTTGTAAAAAGGGCATAATATGGCCTCTTTAACACTTTTAAAGGGGTGATGAACTGAGAAATCAAATTTTCCTTGAGCTTTTGACATATAAGAGGTCATCATACTTTAAGAATATCCTGTAAGTTTTAGAGCTGAAAACTTCCCTGTTAGTCCAATAAAAGCTTTAATTGACACCAGACCCAGCAAACGACAGGATTTACAAAGTGGGGATCTATGACATCAAGGGGCAGCAAGCACCGCCTCTGCAGAAGAAGATCAACGCCTACTACATCACTGCCTGTTTAGCCCCGCCCACCGATTCACACATGACATGCAATAGAATAGATAGCCTAAGTAACAGGCCTACGTGGTGCTAAACCAGATTGAGACTGACTAAACATCAAATTGCGTTGTTTCTCTTGGTAGGATGAAAATAAGCTGTTATTTAATGGTGATTAAATTATATAAAGAAAGTGATCAAAGAAAGTCTCCTTTGCAATCGTTGGAGCAGCGCGCGCTGAAGCTGTCAATCAAACAGCGCAAGTTTATCAGTGACTGACACGCAAAACTCCTGTTTTATTCAACAAATCTTTTAGCTATATCACGTTTGCACTGTTAGTGAAGATGAAAGCATTTGTTAGTGTGCAGAAATTGAGTTGCAATGACGAGATCACTGCTTTCATGCGCTCAACAACAGAACTACAGTGTTCATCTCTGCAACCTTTCATGCCACTATCTAAATATAATGCCATAGATCGAAATGTAATGCAGCACTTTTCACAGTTAGTTAAACTTGAGAGTTTAAAAGAGAGTAATACTTGGCTATTTCAAATGGAAAGATGTCAGCCAATCACAGCAGTGGGCATTTACACTGAAGTCTCACAGCAGACATGTCCCTTAAAACAAAGCGTTCAAACCAGAGGGCTAAAATCAGGGTAGGAAAAATGCCTTTTATTTATAAATTATGACAATTTTGATTGTAAAAAGCATACTAACATTATAAGTGCACCCCAGGAAACATTATAAAACAATAAAAACGCATTTCATGACCCATTTAATGTTAAAACAGAAGTATATCTGTTCAGTTTATTAAATACCAGCATTCTGTGTCTCACACATTTCCAGGGATATTGTCTCTCTGTCTAGCAGGAAACATCTATACCTTTTTTTTTTCTTTTTTTTAAAACCAAACAGTTCTTTGGAGTTTGCTAGCTCTCAGGAAACATTTCTGAAGCCTTTCACAACAGGCCAAATGGAAATATTGGATATCAGAAACGAGGGGATGAAAGATGGTGGAGAGGAAGAGAGGGGGAGATAGGAATAGATGGGTGAGGATCAAAGATGCCCCTTGGTGAAGGGTCTGGATGGGGTTACGCCTCACTGCCAACTAACACGTCTGAAAAAATCCATGTGACACAGCTGCTTCCCGGCTGGGTCCCGACACACAATGTACCTAAAACAATACTGTCCGTAATGCCAGGGCCAATGAAACTCACGGCCACTGTTTTTGGCATTGGCCCAATGTCACCTGTCTGGCTCTGGAACAGCTGTGTACTGACTCCAGACCAGGGTCCCACAATCACTCAACACAATGAATTCACCTCAACTCACTCCCCGTCAAAAAGAATATCAGCTGAAATCATGAAAGGCAAAAATAAGAATAAGAGTGAACTAATGATTCATTGTTAGTCCACAACATGTCATGAAGAGAAGGTTCACATAAAATGGATTTGCGAACAGTCAGTGTTCTGGCAAACCAGCCACACTGTGAGCCAATCTATGTTCTAATTAGAATACTATCATACTATTTCTGCAGCATGAAAATGTTCTGTATTGTGTCAATACTGCTAATACTGTTCACAGAACTTGTGCAAACGTATCCACATTGCTATGATCAGACACTTAACTGCTGTTTTCTCACTGCTGTCATTTTCGCTGTGCGTTTATTTTGTTATTGAGAGGAAAGCACACAGCACATATTTACATATTCATCTAAACGTCGCTCTCTTCAGTGTTCGGATGTTAGCTAACAGTATATCACTGCAAAGGTATTTCCAGTTTCTCTTCAGCCCTAAGTGAAAAGCAAAAAATAATTTCGCCCTGAGTAAATTGGGGCCTTAAGTGTTTTGTAGATTTGATGTGTTCTCTGAGTATTTGATTTTGGCATAGCTTATTCTGCAAAAAACAAATGAGTCCACACTTCAGCTATATAGTGTACACCACAGTGGGCACTGGTAAAATTCTTTCGTCTTCCATTGGTGGTAACTAGTGAGCAGGGTTTGCTAGTGCTAATGTTAACATTAATATCAGGTTAAAAATGTAAACAACCTCCTTGGGTTTGGGTTAGTGGCTAATTTCTCACACATATTGTCAATTGGAGTGTAGCTATACATTGATATACCAGCCAATATTTGGCCTTTTTTAGGGCATTATATATTGATTATACTGAACTGTCACCCTGGTTTCTAGACATCGGTATCGACATCAACCACTGAAAAACCCATATAGGCTGCACACTGAATACAATGCATTGCATAATACATACTAGATCCTGCAAAAATAGTATGAGAAAAATCAATAGTGATATGCTTTTCTGAACATAGCCATTAGTTTCATAATGTCTTTTCACTCCTTAAACGACATTAAAATAACTAATCTGCAAAATGCAGCTGAAATCCATAAAATGGCTTGGTCATGTTAAAGCCAGCATAAATCCTTGCATCTAGGCATGCTTTATCCTTTAATGTACAAGAAACATGAAAGCCTTAGTCTTTCTGTTGAATTACATAAACTCATTTGACCCAGCTGGACACTGGTCATAATCTGCATCCACAATATGAGCATCCCTTGGCTGTCTAAATGACCTTGCTTAAGCTAGAGTTGTCTGCTGAAGATGCATACAGACACCAACAGAAGATCAGCTGTTAACTCAGTTGGATGCTAGCAACGCCAAAGTAATGGGTTTAACTCCCAGCGAATGCATGAACTGATCAAATGTATACCTTGAAGGTGTCTGCCAGATGCATATATTATATTAAACAATGAAAAAAAAAAAATCATGTTATTGCTCCCTTTAAATAGCAAACCTGCCTCCATATGCTGCTTCTAACTTATGTCATACCCCTGCTGTTTTACAGGCTGCTCCTGACATGCATCCTTCCTGAGAGAAGAGTCACTGAGAGCTTTCCTCTGGATCTGGACCCTTCAACTTCCTCCTGCTGGCACAGCCCACACACTTTCCACCCTATATTTCCCATTCCCTCTCATCAGCAGCTAGGTGGTGACCAGGCTAACGGTTGCGAGAGGCCGCAGCGAGCCACACTACTGCTAGGGAGACACAAAGAAACTGCAAATGTTGCCCACACCAAGACAAACAAATCCGTAAAAACAGAATAAATATACTCTGGTTATTGACTTGCATAAAAGGAAAGAACTGTCTTACAGATGCTGTGTGTGTGTTGTTTACAAAGCTGATTTATGGATGCATACCCACTCATAAGCACTGTGCAAGTCATGGGATTTAATCATTTAAGTCTCAAGCCATTTGTTGGTTGACTGTCCTGACAGTGTAAACACTATAGAGCTTTTAAAACAAAATGTTTGAGCAGCCTGACATGTCTGCTTCTGGACATCTGACCAACTGCATGAGGTTGGGGCAGGATTTAAGTCCCTTTAAAAGGTTAGCTCACCTAAAAATGAAAATTCTGTCATTAATTACTCAACCTCATGTCGTTTCACACCCGTAAGACCTTTGTTCATCTTCAGAACATAAATTAAGATATTTTTGATGAAATCCGAGAGGTATATGACTCCTCCATAGACAGCAATTTAACCACCACTTTCAAGGTCCAGAAAGGTACTAAAGACATCGTTAAAACAGTCGTCATGACTACAGTGGTTCAAACTTAATTTTATGAAGCGACGAGAATACTTTTGGTGCCCAAAAACAAAACAAACTTAATGACTTTATCCAACAATCTCTTCTCTTCCCTGTCATTATCCTTACGTAGTTGCCGCAGTTAGCACAGTGAAGGCTTCCGTGTTTACGTCCGAATGCCAGCTCAGTATTGGCCAAAGCTGATCATGTGATCAGCACGACACATGCGTGTGATGCTGACGCAGGAGCCAGCCAATAATGAGTCGCCATTCTGACATAGAACCTGGAGGTGCTGGACGTAAACAAAGTATGAGAATGACACAGAAGAGAAGATATTGTTGAATAAAGTCGTTATTTGTGTTTTGTTTTTGCGCACAAAAAGTATTCTTATCGCTTCATAACATTAAGGTTGAACCACTGCAGTCACGTCGACTGTTTTAACAGAGAAACCTTGAAAGTGTTGGTTAAATTGCTGTCTATGGATGAGAATATACCTCTCGGATTTCATCAAAATATCTTCATTTGTGTTCTGAAGATGAACGAAGGTCTTACGAGTGTGGAACGACATGAGGGTTTTTATTTTTGGGTGAACTAACCCCTTAAATATGTATTAATGTTAGTGGAAGGAAGTTTGCTAATAACTTTGAGAGAACCTTGCCAGAACGTTAATAGCCACTGTTCTGAGAACGTTTCCTGTTAGCTGGGTTTGCAATCTGTGCACTTTGCAATGCTGTTTGCAAATGTTCGTTAGCACTATGGTTTCGGGAAACACCAAATCACTGAACTATGTTGGTAATGACAGAAGCTGCAACCGAAGTTTGCTAATGATGCTTTTGGTTCACTCACGAATAGAGCTGATCTGGCTCTCGAGGTCCAGGCCATGACTCTGTGGCAGGAGTTAACAACTTAAGGGAAGATTGTCACTGGATATGGAAACACATTTAAAGTCTTTTTTTCTGCACAAAGATATTGCAGAAATCAGAAGACTTGAAATACACTTTTATGATACGTCTGCAGTGCATTGGCATTCTTTTTGAAGCTTGAAAACTTGTTCAGTGTTCCTGCATGGAAAGCAGTCTTGTTTGCTTGCTTGTGTTTTGTGGAAGAAAAAAGTTATAGGAGTTTTGAAATTAAATGAGGAGTAAATTGTGACAGAATCTTCAATTTTGGTGAACTATTTCTGTAGGGTAATCGCAAAATACGGCTTGGGGAAAAACCTGTTGAACAAACAGAACAAAATTTATGTCAAATCTGTTTGTGAATTCTGAGGTTCAAACAATTGCCATATTTGTTTCTAATAAACATTACATTAATAAATACTGTAATATAGGCTTGCTGCAGTAGTCTGTGTTACCGGTGTTACACAGTATTTGGCCGTACACCAATTACATTACTTGCTTTTTTTAATAGAAATAAAAACCATTTTGTTTAGTTGGACAACAGGATGCTACAATTAAAAACTGAAAGTGTCTGTTCCGTTCCATACAGCATGAGCTGCAGAGTCGCAGCAGGAGTCAGACTTCACTTATCACGTGACGAGAGTAAGGAGAGATGGCTGACTAGATGATGGTGGAGGATTTGGTGCACAACAGATCCTAAATGTTATTGACAAATACCATCTTGTAAAATGTGCTGTCAGTATTGTAGCTCTCTATAAAGTATATGTAATTGCAAATTTGATCACAAAAGTGAAAAATCAGCACATATTCAAAAGTGATTTCAAATACCATTATATAGTTAGCAGCTCCCTGATGCCTCCAAATTACAAGCCTATACACAGAGTATGTGTAATTGCGAATTCAAAAGCGAAAAGACCAATCTTATATAATAATAAAGTGTACATTTTTCAAGCATCTGTACTTAATCAGAGTAGTTTTATTTTGGGAAACCTTTACTTTTACTTCACTGCATCACAAGCATAATATTGTACTTTTTACTCCACTACATTCCATAAAAAAAATTAAAAAAAAACATATCATTCCTCGTTATTTCGAACTGAAATTGACACCCCCTCTGAGACACAAGAGTGATGTCTGATTCATGAATCGAGTTGATTCTTTCCAATTTACCTGCCGAATAGTGTTGCTTTCGTCAACGAAAATTATGACTAAATCTCGTTGTCAACGAACCTTTATCACGTGACAAAAACGAGACGCAACGTAAATGCTGGTCATGTGACGATGACTATAATTAAATGTATAACGCAATATTGTAATGTAATGTATAACACAACAAGACTAAACATCTAACCATTTCAAAAAACTCCTAACGAGTGCTGAGAAGTGCCTCTAAACCGGAGTTTACCGCCCGTGGGCGCCATCTAGCGGCGAAAAAATGAATAACGCTTTATCACCACAAAATATGAAAAAGATGCAGCTCACATGTAGGAGAGCATCACCAAAAAAGAATTTCTTTTGATCTTATTGCCTTCCTGAGTTATTCCATGTCAAATAAAAAAATTAAAAATTATAAAATGAAATATATATATTTTTGTCTTTTATCAACAGTTTTTTTTAGCATTAAAATGTCCTAATGCAATTTATATTTTCTAGCACATAAAAAGTGTTCTATCAAATGATACCTATCTTTTGACTCTCCTTGCTACAGTTTTGGAGTTATGAGTCTTTACTTTTGTGTTTGTCACTCAGAAAAAAATAAAATAAAATAATAACTCCAGGTCTTAAAGGGATAAGAGACATCTCAAGGCATTATAAGGTATTATCTATATAATGTAGGTAACAATATAATAAGATAACCTTGTTTAAAATGGGTTTGGCTAAAAGAAAATTTTAGTTTCGTCTATACTACTAGGTACTATACTATATTGATTGGGTTAAATAGAATTGCATTACTAAAAAGAGACTAAAATAAAATTTTCATTGACTAAAACTAGACTAAAATGTCATCAGTTTTCGTCGACTAAAAATAGACTAAAATAGTCATGGATAATTCTGACTAAATTAAGACTAAAATGCTCAGACTTTTAGTTGACTGAAACTTGACTAGACTAAAAAAAAAAAAAAAAAAAAAAAAAAAAGTTGATCGTGACTAAAACTAATAAAAACTAAAATGACAGTTTGACACAAAGACTAGACTAAAACTAAAATTAAAACAGGCCGCCAAAAACAACACTACTGCTGAACTGGTTCACAAATAACACCACAATTTATTTGCAAACTGGAGTGATCCATTTTTCAGCTGCTCGTGTCAAGAATTCACTGGTTGAACACTTTGGTCAAAATGAGCCAAGAACAGGGCTATCGTCTGAGCTTGAATGTAAAAAGTTGAGTTCCTTACAAATTTTTAAATACTAATTATTGTCAATGAAATCATATTTGTGTCATGACTGTCAGTTTTGAGAACTAAATCTCCTATAAAAGGGCAAGCTATTTAAGTGCATTGAACTGATTAAATGTGGACATGACGCATCTGTATGGGGTAGGTGATTTTCGGTAATATCGAACAAATTAATGCCCATGCATCTTCCCCTCTGCTGAAGCAGTTTCAAATGATATAAACTAGTATGTTGCATAGTATTCTTCTTAAAATGTTAATGCATTTTGCCCCATGTGACATCTGTACGTTGTATTGTTATACTATTTGTTGCCACACATTTACACAAATTTTGATTTTCCCCATTTTTAAAATACTATATGGTATATTATTCCACTTTTTTGCATACTTAAACTAACAGTAAATTTATATTTTAGTATAAGGTGTTTGAACACAGATGTATGTCCACAGTGTGTGTACACAACCAGCCTATAATGATAAAAATGTACCCACTCCTTTTATTTTTATAATCCCCATAAATCAAAAACAGTCCAAACGAGCGGTTCCAGATTTCTCCCTATTCTCAGGGAAGCCCCGCCCATGACTGGCACGGAATCTGCCCTATTAGCTTAGCTCCTCCCCTGAGTGAGCTGTACAAAGTTAGGGTTAGGGTTATCTCCTCACCAGAGCATTTAACAGCAGCATTCAAGTAAAAAATATATTCTTATTAAAGTTACTAAAGTTATTAAATCAAAGAGCAGTGAGTGATTTTCTGTTTTTCTTTTGTTGTTTGGTTCATATTAACAGCATGCAGCAGGTTGTTGCCATAACCTTGTATGTATTTGACAGTTTAAGCACAATAACAGGTGAAAGAGAACTTAGTTTAATACTCACGAGACATGCCATCTGACAACCATATATCAGAAGTTTAGACTTATACGGCTTTAAAACGCATGCAAATAATAAACTTTCCTGATGAAGAAGAACTGCAATGTCATGTGAGTGTGACTGCGATAAAGATGATAATCAAAACCAAACAGATGTTTTGTTAGTTTCTGGCAGAGTATCTGAGGCATGAGCTGTACAGTCTCCACCCTCTTCTAAAAAGGGGGTGGGGACCAGGAGATCATTTGCATTTGAAGATACATGCACGAAAACAGCATGTTTTTCCTTCCACTCAAAAATATCCATTTACAACATGGTATAATAAATGATCTGTGGGGTATTTTGAGCTGAAACTTCACAGACACATTCTAGGGACACCAGAGACTTATATTACATCTTGTAAACAGGGGCATAATAGGTCCCCTTTAAATGTACAGTACAGTCCAAAAGTTTGGAACCACTAAGATTTTTAATGTTTTTAAAAGAAGTTTCGTCTGCTCACCAAGGCTACATTTATTTAATTAAAAATACAGTAAAAACAGTAATATTGTGAAATATTATTACAATTTAAAATAACTGTTTTCTATTTGAATATATTTCACAAAGTAATTTATTCCTCTGGTGATCAAAGCTGAATTTTCAGCATCATTACTCCAGTCTTCAGTGTCACATGATCCTTCAGAAATCATTCTAATATGCTGATCTGCTGCTCAAGAAACATTTAATGTGTACAATTGTACAAAATATTTGTGTACAATATTTTTTTTTCAGGATTATTTGATGAATAGAAAGTTCAAAAGAAAAAAAAATCTAATCTTTTGTAACATTATAAATGTCTTTACTGCCACTTTTGATTGATTTAATGCATCCTTGCTGAATAAAAGTATTCATTTCTTTAATTTCTTTTCAAAAAAATAAAAATAAAAATTCTTACTGACCCCAAACTTTTGAACGGTAGTGTATAATGCTACAGAAGCTTTGTATTTCAGATAAATGCTGTTCTTTTGAACTTTCTATTCATCAAGGAATCCTGAAAAAAAAAGTACACAACTGTTTTCAACATTGAAAATAATCATAAATGTTTATTGAGCAGCAAATCATCATATTAGAATGATTTCTGAAGGATCATGTGACACTGAAGACTGGAGTAACGATGCTGAAAATTCAGCTTTGCATCACAGGAATAAATTACTTTGTCAAATATATTTAAATAGTACACAGTTATTTTAAATTGTAATAATATTTCACAATATTACTGTTTTTTACTGTATTTTTAATTAAATAAAATGTAGCCTTGGTGAGCAGACGAAACTTATTTTAAAAACATTAAAAATCTTAGTGGTTCCAAACTTTTGAACTGTACTGTATACACTAATCTTTCTTATTCGTATTATTATTAGGGTTGGGAATCGAGAACTGGTTTTCATCCGGAACCGGTAGTGTTTTTTGTATCCTTTAATAGAGACATCTCACATCATGAATGCACTGAAAAGCCCTCGCGCGGCGCTACTCATATACGTAAGATTTCAATGCAGAGAGAGAGAGAGAGAGAGAGAGAGAGAGAGAGAGGTGCCCAAAGCTGCACGATTAATCTTTAAAAGATCGAGTTCTCAATTTCATCACCAACATGATCTTATTCCTGAATGACAATGGTTCGCCCATGTATATTAAACCTTTGACAAAAATAAAATCGCGACATTCAAATCTGCGTTCACGCTACCATTGATCTGAAGAGAGTTGTCATGTGTAGATATAAACAGCTTCACAAACAATCTTTTCAAATGCACAGTATCATTATTTCTGTGTGACAAATAGGCCTATTCCAATTATAACAGAAGTATACAAAAGTTTATTATTCATATAGAAATGCTGATGTTTATGTATAATAAATTACCTTCTGTTCTGAGAGTAACGACTGTATACATTGCATTTTTACGCCACTAGGTGGCACCAAATTAGGCCTACTGTTAAAAATATGTCCATCACTGAATCATTCTTTCAGAAACAAGTCTTTATGAATCCAACTTACAAAAATATTCTGTTTCACCTGTCTGGATCTTACACGTGTGTTCAAGCATCTTATCTAATTTGTGGTAACACTTTACAATAAGAATCATTTATGAACTAACCATGAGCAATACATTTGTTACTGTATTTGTTAATCTTTGTTAATGTTAGTTAATAAAAATACAGCCGTTCATAGTTTGTTCATGTTAGTTCACAGTGCATTAACTGATGTTAACAAATACAACTCTTGATTTTAATAATGTATTAGGAAATACTGAAATTAACATTAACAAAGATGAATAAATGCTGTAGAAATGCAGTTCATTATTAGTTCATGTTAATGTAGTTAACTGATGTTAACTGATGAACCTTATTGTAAAGTGAATTTGTTGAGAATAAATTCATTTTACAAGAATAATATACATAAAAAGGACTGTTTGAGTCGAGTATTGTGCATTTTCCCCTTACTACTATTTTTTATTAGTCGTTTAATTATTTTAAATGGAACCGGAATAGGAATCGTTAGGCAGAACCGGAAACAGGAAAATTTCTCACGATTCCAAACCCTAATTATTACTACTTATTGACAAGTCTGACTAGTGCTGGCTAGAATAAATATATGGTTCATCAAACAGTACTTTTTACTTTTAATACTTAAGTACATTAAAACAACAAAAAAAAAGTACTTTTGTACTTTTACTCAAGTAAACTCGAAAATGAGTACTTATTTTAATAGGGTATCTGTACTTATACTCAAGTACTTGACTTGTGTACTTCGTCCACCACTGGCATGAAGTTAAACTGGTCTCAATTTTATTGCGTCATCTTGACAAGCATGTTGGCAGAAACCACCAATGGCTTCCGGTCGCTTAGTCGCTACAAAACGCTGTCATTTTGAACGCCCTTTCAGAGAGTAGCAGTAAGCTTCTGAAGGTCTTTTAAACTTCCTTGTGGTGTGATTATCAGCTGTGAAGATCACTTACTTGCCTGACAGACAGGAAAACACAAACACTTCATAACAGAGTTACGACAGAGTTTTGTCAATCTGTGCAAATTATTCTCATTGATAAAGTTAGCAGCGTGTTTCAGAACTCTGAGAAAAGTGAGGCCTCCATATGGTTTTCATTGTATGAACCTGCCACTATTAACATAATAGGAGGAAATCTCCATTTTTTGTGCACTAACAGTGGCTCCATTGTTGTGTCTCTGTGACATGTGGGTATTTTTCTGTTAGGAGTTGTTGTTGTCTTTGGTTCTGAGCTGCAAAGAGACATAATGGAACAAAAAATCTTGACAGCTGTTTTTCTTTTTGGGCAGTAAAAGGTCAAAATTGACAGTGCCATACCATCTGTGTGTGATTTCAAACTTCATCATGGTGTAAATTTGATATGTACGCAAGATTTATCTGCCAATAACACAGGCCACAGAAAATATGACTTCATTTGCATTGCAAACCATGACAACAATTTTAAAGGAAAAACAATTAAACAAGCTGTATGCTTAGTCAGTATCTGGAGGTAGGAAAACATCAAAACAAGTCTGAAACCAATCGTCATCTAACATCCTGTCTACTTAGATGTCTTAATTTGATCAATTTTTAAAGGGCAGCATAGATATCCTTCATTGCCTATGAAATCTCATAATTGCACATGTGCCGGTGTAATACGATATATCACGATAATAAACATGCACGATATCGTTATCGTGGGCACTTCAAAATACAGTGCATGATTATTTATCATAAATTATTCAGAGTTTTAGAATGTATATTAAGAATACTTTTCCTATCAACCATTTGAAATGCACAACACCGCTGTATGCTGCGTCAAAGAGGCATTCGCACGCTCTCATGTAAACGACCCCAACACAGATGAGCAGCGCATAGCGGAACGTGTGAAAGAGACACGCTGAATGAAATTGAACGTTCACCCTCTAACAGCAGATTGTGCTGATGGAAGAGCAGAAATACAGCCGTTACCCTGTAAACAAAGCAGCTGCACTGCTTTCTGCTTCTGAAAAGTATTTAAATGTTTCAGACAGTCATTCAGATTTTTGTATTCGCAACGGTGTTCATTGCAGCACCAAATACTTAATACTTAAAGACTTAATAGGCCGTTTAGTTTCAAACTTAAACATTTTTATATTTTAATCTGGATTACAACATGCCCTAGATATTGACTGAAAATGTTTCGTTTCTTTATTAATGTTCGGTAACACTTTACAATAGGGCTCCATTACTAAACTGACAATGAAAAATACTTCTAAAGCATTTATTAATCTTAGTTAATGTTAATCTCAACATTCAATAGTACATTATTAAAATCAAAAGCAGTAGCTGTATTTTACACAAATGGGGGTTCGTGAAGGAATTGCATGGGGTTTGTGAGTTAATGAATTAATGTATTATAATAATAGTAATATATTTCTGTCTTCACTTTTTATAATTTGAATTAAAATTATTATTATTTATTATAATTTTTCTTATATTTTGTGGTCGTTGCTGTTGTTAAAATACCTAAATATTAACTTAAAATCTCAGGGAGTAATTCAAGAAAATATTTTATTTCAAGAGTTCGGCAGAAAAAAAAAGATTGGGAATCCCTGGTCTAAATCATGTATCTCAAATAATATCATATTCCCAAACCTGTGCATGGCACCCAATGAAGTTCTGCTATATATGGTGCCTTAGAGGCTGTTTCTGGTTCAAAATAAATAAATAAATAACATTATCAAGTCACATTGACATGCAGTTGACTTCTGTTTCAGACACACCCAGTAACGTAAACATCCCCGTGTGTCAAAGTTCACAAAAGGTCCTATATGCATGCTGGATGCAATGACAAGTAATTTCATCAGAGCACCTTTCAGATGGGTTTGGACTTGAGATTCCTATGGAGAACATCCAGAGGAAAGAGTTGATCATATTTTCCATCCTGTAACCGGCCATGACTTGAAGGGTTGAGCTTTTCTGAATTCTTGACACATTCTGGAGGATCATTGTACTTGAATAGTCTCAGAAAGAAACACATGGCAGTAGAAGCTTAATTTTAGGGATGTGCACATCATAAAAACAATTATGGCTGTCAGAGCCAATGGACTCGATTTGCAGCGCAGTTGTGCTTTGGACGATGAGTTTGAGTCCCAGATTGGGGACCTTTCCTGATCGTGTCCCCCTCTCTCTCCCACTTTGCTTCCTGTTAGTTCTCTATACTATCCTTTCTCAACAAACTCAAAAACGGCAAAAAAAAAAACTAAAAAAAAAATGCTTACACAGATACATAAGGGAGCGTTTGAAAGCAGGCATCTATCAGCGGACCGCTCTTACTTTCAAACAGTTCCGTGTTCTTTCAAACATTCGCGTGAGTTGATCATTGTAGCCAAACACAGACGTATCTGTTGAGCACATGAACACAATGGCCAATCAGAGGTGTTTACGAATCCACTCAACAGCGCTCAAAATGCTAGAGGGAAATGCTGGTATCGTTACCTTTTTTAAATTTCCATACCGACTTGGTACCAAAGTCAGTAATTTTGACAACACTACTCATGACTAATGGTCAACCAATATATCGTCAAGGATGATATATCTGCCAATATTTGACTTTTTTGTTGGACTTTTATTTTGACAGTGATGAGAACACCAGCAGATGAGCAATAGTCAGCTGTATTAGTTTCTTCATTATAGGTCAAGTCTTTTGTATGCGCTTCGCTAAACATAGACCCGTTTAACTCAAGATACCTTCAAAGGAGAGAGCAAAGATGAGCATAACCGATTTATTTCTAAAAGTGTTTCTTCTTCTTCTCGCTAACATTTAGATAATTAAATTGAATAAAGCACTGCTGTTAACACTTTCTCCGACAAGCGGATGCAATGAGTTTTCTTGTTTGTTCATGTGATGTTCAGCATAAAGCCTATTAAACAAAGAAAGTAAATGGTTTACAAAATAGTATTATAATGATTGCTTTTCTTTTTTTTTTTTAATAGAAAGACTAATGCTGTAACACTTTCTCACCTACCTTCAGCATTTAGCAAATACGCATTTATATAATTTAATGGCCCGGTTTCACAGAAAAGGCTTAGATTAAGCCAGGATTAGGACGTAGTTCAATTAGGACATTTAATCAGCCTTTATAAGCGTGCCTTATATAAAAAAAAAGTGTAAAAAAATCAGTGTGCACTTGAGACAAAACAATGGCACTGACATATTTTAAGATATGACAGTGCAAGTTACTTTCAGTTAAAACATCTCAAACATGCATTTTAGTCTGGGACTAGCTTAAACCTTATCTGTGAAACGGGGGGAATATCTAATAAACATTTAACATCTAATAAACATTCTCAAAACTGGTGTTGTTACACATATTTCTAACAATTTCTTCTTTTGTGAAAAATACTATAATAGTATTACAGAAACAAGAAATTGCCATCTAAAGTATAAATATGTTTTTTTTTTTTTTACAGATTGTTTTTATCATGTTCTAAACCTTTTCTTTATAATTCATTATTAAATGATTTATTTCTAATTTAGTAAATATTATGTAAAATAAACATACATTTCAGCAATTATTATGCATTTGTATACTTCCTATATAGTATATTTGTATACTTTACTATATTAAAATTAATATAGTGTGTGATTTCATATATATGTGCTTTACATTGGCCACCCTGCTCCATAGGGTATTGGCATCAGCCATCAAAAAATTAATAATCGGTAAACCACTACTTATTAAAAATTATTCTTAAAATACATATTTGCATGCGTGTTGCTGGAGAGGTGGTGCAAATAATCAAAGTAATAATAATAATAATGATAAATATGCCTAGTTATGGCTAGGATTCACTGGCTAGTACAAAACACAAGCATATAAACACAAGCCATCTATTCATCCACATCACACATTATGCAACACACACAACAAACATACTGACTTCAATGTCCCGATGGGACCTGCTCAAACACACACACACACAGGTTTGTTTTGCTATCAAAATCCCCCTACACTACCCCTAAACCTACCCATCACAGGAAACATTCTGCATTTTTACATTTTTAATAAAACATTGTTTAGTATGTTTTTAAAGCTATTTTAAATATAAGGACTCATGAAATGTCCTCATATTTCATGTTTACATCATAATACCGGTGTAATACCCATGTCATTATACAAATTTGTGTCATAAATCACACAAATGCACGCACACACACACACACACACACACGCTGGGCTGATCCACCGCAACATCGGCGAGAACAATCGAAAGTGAAAGCACAGATGGTGGAGATTTCGAGTGGAAGCAGATACAAATGAGAACCACAGTCCTGATTTTCTGTATTTTTGCATTATTATTCTAAATCTCTTCAGATTTTTAACCAGAACCACTGAATGCACAAGTAACCCTTCATCTTTCAAGAATGTGTTAAAGAAAGCTATAAAACATCCATGTGAAGTAAATCTTTAACTGGCTGCACCACTTTCAGAAGCAAAAACTGCAACCAAACACTTCCTGTAATGTTGGCTCCCTCCTCCTTGCAGAACTGCTTCAGCTCATGTGACATCTGTAAGCTTCCAAGCATGAACTCCATGTTTCAGCCTCAACCCTGGCCTTTCTAAAATGTTACTTTTTGCTGTTGTTCAACCATTCCGAGATTTGCTTGTATGTTTTGGATCATTATTTTGCTGCATGTCCCACCTGTGCTTCAGTTCAAGGACAGATGACTGAACATTCTCTAGAGAATACTCTGACTCAGAGAAGATTCCTTCAATAGGCGCTTTCACGCACAGACTTTTCCAGAAAATTAACTGCACTTTATGGGTATAGACCATGTATGAAAAAAGGTAAATCAGTTCTTGCAAATTTCACGGGATGATGTTATTGGTAATGTGTACAATGCCAGAATGTACAAGCTTAGACACCCTGATGCAGTCGGTGCATCGAAATGAATTCAATCTGATTATAATCAATGTCTAAACTGGTACCCATGCGGTGGACGTTTTCATTTCTGACACACTGCAGAGCTACTCCAGTCCATGTAAACTCCCCATCTGTCTAAAATAAGATGATTTTATTCATAAAAATCAGACAGATGCTGGAACTAAAAGAAAATAACTCTAAATTCTTTTTTTGATTAATATTTTCTATAATGTGATGTATGATGCATTTACCAATGAAACAGAAACTAACAGCTGTGTCCCAATTCAGAGGCTGCATCCTTCAAAGGACACAGACTTTAAAGGGGTGTAAGAAAATATCGATTCACGTGAATTTTGCAATATTATGTTTAGCGATACTGTATCGATTCTTAAAAACACTGTATCAGTATTTATGTGTTTACATCCAAGATTTGTGTCAGTGGCTTTGTGTACGGTTTAAACTCGACCGCTAGATGGCAATGTTATCTGAGAATGTATAGCGTTAGCATTAGCAAACCCAGCTTACAAGATGATAGAATTATACCAGCTCCCGCCGCAGTGTAAAGGGCTGAAGTGTGGACTCATTTTGGCTTCCACTATAAAGAAACTACTAAGGAGATCAACAAGAGTCATGTTTGCAAAATAAGCCATGCTAAAATCCAATACTCAGGAAACACATGGGCTGCATCTGAAAACTTAGGCAGCTGACTTGTTGCTTCGCTGCCCTAACAGGCAATTACTTTGCAGGCAGCGTTTGCGTACGATGCGTAAAATAGCGCATACTTGGATGATAACTAAGCTAATATTTCTCGCTAAAAATGACAACAAATGTGGAAAACGGTGGTCAAAATCGTACATTTACACACAAACTGACCACCATTTTAAACTTTCAGATGCCATCTTTATTTTTTAGCTCAACTGTCATAGAATGGAAAGCACAGGATTGTGGGATATTAAAGATAGTGAAAGATACATCTATGCTGCCTTCAAAAATTGATCAGATGAAGGCATCTCATAAGACAGGAAGTGAAGTTAACATTGGATTCGGACGTGCCTTGATGCCTTCCTACATTGGAATGTGTCCTCCGAAGGCAGCATTTTTTTAGTTTTTGGATGCAGCTATTGAATCTGAGAGCTCACTTAACATCTCTTCCTAAAAAAACAAAAAATATTGCAATATATCGCCTTTCTTACAGTATCGCAATATATCACAATTTATACTACGGGGCTGTTGAATGCTTGAATCTACAGCACACTCTCACACACTCGCACAGAAATGTTATCAGCACTGCTCTGATTACTTTATCAGTAAAATAGTTTAACAACTTAAAAGCTACATGACATTTATCACTACTAGCGATGTAATAACACCTCTGCTGGAGTGTATGAACTTGCAGTTCCGCTTATAGTAGAGACAGGAAGTGCTGCCGAACACTGTTGAGAGACGCACAGACTCAGGTAATTCACACACAATTAATCTCTCTCCTTCTCTCTCTCTAATAACTGCATTAATAACTGTATTAGTTTGCTATCAGTGGCTCAAGCCTCCGTTACTAGCTCTAAAATGACTGTTTTGGAATTAGCAACAGAGGCTTGGGATTAGATGCGTAAGAAATTAGTCCTTAGCATTAGCATTTTAAGGACAAAACCGTGACAAATATTTTGAAATACATCATTAAATGTTTTGAAGTGTGGTATCTGTAGTGTAAGTGGAATAATTTACTCCGGGCCATTGAATTATTAGAAAAATAATGCCCACCCGAGATGTCATGGCCACACCAATTTGCATCGGCCTTCAAAGGATGCAGCCTCTAAACCGGCAAAGAGCTAATATCTCTTCACTTTTTGCCCTGAACTTTGGCTGCAGACTAGCTCTGAGCGCTTTGAGTCATGTTGCATCATTCTGCACCAGGTATGTGCATAAGAGATGTGTGCCACTCTGTTTTGAAGCCTTTCATATTATGATTAGCCTTTCAGTTTTGCACACTGAAAGATTATTAATAACTTAGCTTGTTTTGTCAGGTCATTAATTTATACTGTTTTATCTTGTTGCCCCATTAAAAAGCTGTGCAGTGCATTTTAAATAAAGGTCTTTATTTAGATGCCATCTTTATTTTTTAGCTCAACTGTCATAGAATGGAAAGCACAGGATTGTGGGATATTAAAGATAGTGAAAGATACATCTATGCTGCCTTCAAAAATTGATCAGATGAAGTACTTTACTTTACAGACTATAGTACTTTACAATACAAATGTATTTTAGAAGAATACAAATACTATACTTTTTATTAACATTTTACCATATTTAGCACTACACTTCCGTTCACATTCATTAAAGTATATAAATTACAAAATTAAAAAACAGGAACTCATTACAGGATACGGCTGCAAGGTTATGACAAAAAAAATCTATATTGTCGTTTAATGATTTTGTTATTGTAATAATGATTACATAAAAATAATGTTTTTATGTTCTGGGAAATGACAAGTCATATTCTGGCTACAAAGTCAAAACAATCTAAGAACCGTTTATGAATTAGTTTATTGCTTTTTACACATTTGAAAATCAAGATTTCACATTGTGTATTTTAGTAGCATGAAAAACTCTAAACACATCTGATTGGCCACTGCATTCATGAGCTCAACAGAAATGTGTGTGATTGGTTAGAATGCTCAACGCTGCAAAAATGCGTAAAAAGAAATCTATAGAGATCTAAAAGTAATGCCACAATTGACCTTTTCATTTTCACATTTTACTTCAATCACAACAGCCGTCATTGATCTAGTTTAATTGTGCAAGGGCATTTTCCCCTTAATTTTAATGTGAGCAATTTTGTTCATTTTGGTGGTATTTTTGCCCAGTTATATTCCGACCTTGCTTTACATTAATTATTTGCAATAATCAGACAGCGGGTTCGCATGTAAATGGAGACATTTTAACTCTATGATTACAAAGAAAAGTCAAAAGATCACATTTCCTTAATTCCACTGAAGTGCACAAGATGCCCTTTGGAACATTCTCACATCACGCTGGCATAACATGAATCATCAGCTCTGGTAACTTGTGGAGTCCATGCTAGCTTAAGTGCACGCTGTTATTAATGCAAAAAGGGGACATGCCGAATACTAAGAAATACTGAAATTCATTAACCATTTTAATGTGGATGTTTCCAGGAACTGTATAACAGTCTGGCCAGTAGACGAAATATGGTTTCTTCCATAGGAGGTTGCAGATGTGTGCTTGCTATATGGGCCACTGGGGTTGGGCTGGGGGAAATTTATTTCCTGCCCATTTTGCAGTTAGTTTTGGCCAGTGGGAACACGGCATAGTCCAATTTCCAAGTGCACCCTCTATTTAACTACTTTTCTCCTTTTCTCTGACTCCCTATTTGAGTTCTTTTGCAGTCCATGTCCAGGTCTCGGTCACCATGGTAACGCTGTAATATTGTCAACTAACCTCCAATGAACTTGTGAGAGTATAATGATTAAGTGACTCAAAAAAACACAAGACAGATTTCCCCCTTTTTCTGTCAGCTGCTGGTGTGATATATCTGCAAGAATTTTCCATGGAGATTAAAATGGCCAGATGTGTTTAAAACTATTAGACTAAGACCTAAATAAACACCCTGCACTAGTTTAGTACGCAAACACTTAAAAACTAGGCTAATCATTTTACATTCAAGACGTTTAGCTAAGTCAACTTGAAACAGCATGGCAACTACATGAATTTGCAAATTTGTATGAATTTTATTTCTGTAATGCGATGTATTTACGAGTGAATAAAAAAAAATTATAGTTAGCAGGAAAAAGTGTCGGGAATTAATTGTGAAAAGACGACGTTCCCCTCCAGAAACATAGCCAACACCCACTTTTTTTTTTTTACTGGGGAATAGAGACTTAACATCAAGTTTATTTCTTCTTCAAAATCTATCATTATTTGCTATCATTGCCATAGGTTTTACTACAATAATGCAGGCAATCACCCAAAACGCAAAAAATTCCCACCCTCACATCGTTCCAAACCCATAAGCCTTAAAGCCGTAAATCGTCGAAACACAAATTAAGATTTTTTTTTAATGAAACCTGAGAGGTTCTTGTCCGTCCACTGAAAGTTCAGCCAAAACTGAGAAGATCAAAAAAGCCTGCATTAAATCTGTTTATCATACAAAGCATAGCACCATATTTCTTCATATGACATGGATTAAACCGCTTGATTCACATGGATTTGTTTACGACCTTTACAACATTTTATGACCTTTTTGGATCTTCTAAGTTCCTCTTCGGTTTCATAAAAATATCTCAAAGATTAACCAAAGTGTTATGTGTTTGGAACTACATGAGGGTGAGTAAATGATGACAGAATTCATTTTTGGCTCACCTATCCCTTTAACAATCCAAAATTTTAGAAAGGCTACATTGCCAACATGAGTCTTCTCTCCATTTAACAATTAATGAAAGGGAGAAGGAGAAATACCGGTAGACACAATAAACCAAAACCAATGGAAATTTGACTACTGCTAGAAATTTTGGCTTATTCTCTCTATTGTTTTTAGTGAGTTTTTATTAATAACTTTTCCCTTAAACTAGTTAGCCTTGTATTAGTATTTACTGATATCGAAATTGGTATTTAAAATTGTGAAATTTCTCTGGTATATAAAATGTTGGTATCATAAGATAATTTCCAGCAAATATAAATACAAAGTTCTGTCATGAAACTCTAAATGGCACAGGGTGATAGGTCCTTAACTCAATCTGCTCGAAATCACATCATTATCTAAAGGACACAGCTGATTGGTTCCTGCTGTATCAGTAGCCAATGAGCTTGCTGCTCAACCTTCAAATACTTGGTCAGCATTTGCTGCAGTTGCAGAAACCCTCCACCTTCCCCAGCTCCACCTGTATAGATCTGCTACAGTTCGGTAATTCATGTACGCTATATTGTACAGCAGCGGCAGCAGCAGCAGCATGTTTTACTTGCTCACAGCAGCATGTCGTGTATGTATTGGCAGTAGCAAGTCTTGTACTTGCTCTTCAGCAGCAGCAATAACCAACAGCAGAAGCAATAACAGCAGGAGCAGTGTAGAAGATCTATTCTGCCAAGAACAAACATATTGTCATATCCATTACCAAGCCAAACACTCTGAGAGTTGTCATGACAGGTTACTTTATTGTGATATGTATAGTTATCGTGAAATAAAATTACTCATATCATGACATACCATATTGTTCCGAATATAAGACGAAGCCCCCTCCTTTTTCAAGATGTACCTTTTGGAAAAAGGTTTTTTGAAGATCAAATCTTGTATTTTATAAAGAAAATGATTTTATTTGAAAATAATGTTCATATTGCATATTTTTCATATTTTAATTTTTGTATTTAACATACTTTCAATACTGGTAAAATGTACCAACGATCATATTTAAAAATAAACATGTTTTGGCATACCATAAAAATAACCTGTAACCCATCTGAATTATATAACAATTAGGCTATCATCTCATAGTGAAAAGTGAAAACCATGTAGCTTACCAAAATTTCATTAACAGTAGAAGTGAAATCTTATTGTATTTTTTAAATATGGCACGCAAATGTGACAGTCACAGGGCTCTTAAACTGTAAGCTTTTCTTTGACTGTTAGCGTTTTTAAGACAATCTTCTAACATTAAACTCTGACACACCATATTTCTTGGTACACTCGTTTTATGCATATTTGGCATGTTTACATGTATTAACATGTAAAAGTCTAGACCTTGAATATAAGATAAACCCGTTTTTTCAGATGCATTTCTAAGAAAAAAATATTGTCTTATATTCTGAACAATACGATTTTGGTCATATTACTCACCCCTAATCAATTACATGGTTTCACCAAACTACACTCAGACCCACTATCCTACTTTCATGAATGACATCCACATTTGAGCAAACCCTGTTTCCAGATGCCCCGATATTCCAAAGACAGGTTTCATTGTCTTTTGAGAGATAGAGAAACCCCCTTTTTTTTCCCAAAAGAACTTGCCAAAACGTCTGCACATTTTTTTCCACTGAGTTTGCTTTATCATTCTCTGATAGGAGAAGAGGGGCTGTTAAGTTCTGGGCTGAAAAAAAAAAAAAAAAAAAATGTAAACTTACTATTTTACACTGTGAAGTAGAACAGAAAACTGCAGCAACCCGCAAGCCACAAACCACCAGTTGTCCAGCAGGCCAACATTTCATATGCAGTTCAAATCAATAGACTGTCCTCGAAACAAAGGCAGCAGCTGAAAGAAATGACCTAATTCACATTAGGTCAGTTTGAGATGTTTGATTTGACATCAGCACTCAGGAATGCGAGGAACGCTGATTGCATGCCGGTGTTAGTGCGATGAACTCTTGTTTTACGATGCCTCCCTCCGTGGCTGCAGACAAGAGCCTGGGTGACACCAAAACAGGAAGTGCCTTGCTATCAGATGTTTATTGCACAAGTCATTCTGAACTACACATCCATCAGATCTCAGGAACAAAGAGGCCACAGCAGTGCAGAAACATGAACAGTGACTTTTGTGTTGAATTAGTCAAAGTCATAATGAGTCCACTGATTGGTAATGAGAGTATAGGGTAACAGTAAGGCTGAGCGCAGATCACCTACATAATTCATAAGTGATCCTATTGCTCATCCCTCCCCATAGAGAGCCAAGTGGTGTGGTTTTTGCATTCAGGAGCAGAATCTATGTGGTCTCAAGTGCCCTACTCATCCACAACTACAGATCTAAAAATTAATACCCAGGAGTTTTTTTGAGGAGTCGACATTAACTTAATGACATGGCCTGTCACCTGTCCCAAATGTATTTTTCTTATTCTGGGCCATTCATTTAAGAAATCACACATACAGTGATACTCTAATGAATGAACTCTTGCCCCTGAAGCATGATATAACAGCCACTGCTGGTGAATTATTGGCAACTTGTGCTTTTCAACATTCTGACATGCTGATTATTAGGGCTGTCCCCTAATAGTTGACGAGGAGAAGCTTAGTTGACCAAAGATGGTATTAGTTGGTTAGTCACAGAAAAAAAAAAATTAAAAATAAATAAAAACTTCCACAGGAAGTGACGAAATCATGCAAACTGTGACGGACAGATTGTTAACGGCAGGAAATCCAAATATTCACGTATCATTCATCGACCTCAAATATGGCTTATCACTTGAAACATGCAAGTAGTAGCAACTTTACAATTCCACACTAATGTTAACCTAGATAAACGTGCACTAATATATGGCACATATCCAAGTGTTTGTGTGGAGAGTGTGCTTATTGCATGACATGGAGGCGCCGGCGTGATCATTTGCATTTAACTTAAAATACCCTGTCACTTTTGGTCATACAGATAAGAATAATTCAACATTCAAAACTGTAAATGGTTTGCTTTTATTTAAACTCACAATAGTAACACAATGTTGTGATTTTGTAAAATAATGAAAACAAAAAGGATGCGCTTTTGCCGTCTCGGTCTCTGTGAACTTGAACGCGTCAAAAAAATAAACCAAAACTCAGTGTATACTTGCCTCACAGACATGAGAAATATATCTATAGAAAGCTTGAAATGTCAAGTGATTGTCAACCAATTCAAATGGAATTGATTCACCCACAAGCCATGCTAGGTGTATATGACTATCTTCTTTCAGACGAACACAATTGGAGATATATTTGAAAATATCCTTGCTCCTCTTAGCTTTATAATGGTAGTGAATGGGGGGCCTGTTTTGAAGCCCTAAAAAAAATGCATCCATCATAAATATAATCCATACGGTTCCAGGGGAATAATAAAGGCCTTCTGAAGTGAAGCGATGCATTTTTGTGAGAAAAATACCCATATTTAAAACTTTATTAAGTATAATAACTAGCTTCTGAAAGACTTTTCTGTTGGCAGGTCTTTTTCTTTTGGAATGACTTTGTGCTTTGTAACTCTGCAGATTGTTTACATGCACAAACAGCTATATTACACAATAAAGGAAAGTTAGAACCAAAAAAGCATAATAGGTGCCCTTTAATTAATGATTTGCATTAAAATGCATCATATTGGCCGCAAATGTCATTAACAGACTTGAATATATCATTACTGTAAGTTAGGATGGACAGCACATCTGCCGTAGTGCATTTGTGAATAAATGTACTGTGTAAAGACTGGCGAATCACTTCCATGAGTGTCCTCCAGTCGCGTAAATAATAGCCACCAGAGACAGAGTTCATCCAAAAGCATATCTAATGAGGCATCAGCATATAAAACACTTTCCTGTCTGCTCCCTGTTGACTGTGGCAGCGCTGCTTTCTGCTGAGTGCTAGAATTCATGCTTTCCCAAGTCAGGTCAAATTCCTCCAGCAGAGCACTGGGGAGGCTGAGTGACTGTATTAGTAACAGCATGCAGTGTGTGTGTGTGTGTGTGTGTGTGTGTGAGAGTAAAGATGGCCAGGATGATGGGAGAAACCAGAGTCATATTTTCCACCGATATCAAAGCCATATGATCCTGCACAACTGGATGTCAGCAGATGGCGTTTGCTGTTCATCCCTTGGGTTTGGAGAGAGAGTGATGCAGAACAGCTCTGAAAAACCTTCCTGGCCTGCATTCTCTTCAGCGTTTCCAAGATTGTATCAGAAAATGGATTTATTGTTGTAGAGACCAAGGTGCAAATTAACAGAAATCTACACCTAGGGACAACATAAAAACAACCTTCTCTTGGTTTCATTTATTGTTCAGCTTACTGAAACATTGACACATACCTTGAATATGAAGTCAACGTTTCAGACCCCTAACTATGCTGACAAAAGCTGATGCTGCCTTCTAGTAATAGCTGCATGACCATGTTAAAAAAAAATTGTTTCAATTCAAATTTGTACCCTTTATATATTTAATGCTGTATTGTGAATATAGAACTTTAGCAATGACTAACCACAATATACACTACACTAGCGGTCAACTTTGGAATAATTGAGATTTTTTAAATGTTTTTAAGTGTCTTATTTTTTTTTAACAAGGCTGCTAAAAATTCTGCTTTGCCATCGCAAGAATAAATTACATTTTAACATATATTAATTAAATTTTAAATTGTCATAATATTTCACAATTTTACTGTTTTTATTTTACTGTACTTTATTTTGAGCAAATAAACGCAGCCTTGGTGAGCAGGAGAGACTTTTTTCAAAAACATTAAAAAATTTGAATTATTCCAAACTTTTGACCTGTAGTGTAATACAACTTTGCAGATTAGGGATGCCATGAAACTGCCATAAAATGAACAGAAACCGTTACTTTAAAATGCAATAACATGAACACTGACACAGAGAAAAAGCAGTGTTAATGTGAAATAATCCTGCTTTAATTGCATGTAAACAGTGACTGATGGTGGATGATATATTGGAAGTACCAAGGTCGCAATTACACCACCTGTGTGTGTGTGTGTGTGTGTGTGTGTGTGTGTGTGTGTGTGTGTGTGTGTGTGTGGTAAAGAAAATCAAACTAAAGTGCACAAAAGCATTTAAAAAGATCACTGCAGCTTATAAGCATGTTGAGATAAAAATTTTATAGTGATTACAATTTCATTTAGTATTTGCGTTTCCTAGATGCACACTTCAGTCCCAACTGCAGTGAAGCGATCGCTCTCTTGATTATCACATGTGAAAACTAGGGCTGTGACAATATTTAATGCCACTCGCAATATTAAAATGTGACAAGATTTCTCATCGAGTGAAAAGCTGTCTTGCGACATCGCCATGATGGAGCGTGAAGGTGAAATTAGCATAGAATATGCCACGGCTACGTATACATTAAATTACGGTGCCCACCGCTGTCGTTTTGCTTTTTTTATAGAAATAAAAACCATTTAATTCAGTTGGATAACGGTTGCTTCAATTGTAAACTATTGTAAACTTCTGCTCTGCTCATCCAGCACGAGCTGCAGAGTTGCACACATTGCAGCAGGTGACGAGAGTAAATGGCGAGATGACTGACCATGGTCGGAGGATTCGCTGCACAACAGAGCCTAAGCATCTGATAAATATCTTATCTTGTAGAATGCGCACTCAGCTCCACCGCTCCCTATTCACAGAGTATGTGCGATAGCGAATTTGAAAGCGAAAGTAAAACGCGAGCTCCCTGATGCGGCAAATTAGGCTACATAAAATAACTTGTCTCCCAATATCATCTTAGGCTGTGTGTAGTTGTAACCACCTCTCAGCTCTGGTCTCTGTTTTGGTCTCTGAATTTGAATATTGAGAGAGTACTCTGATTATGGTTGCACTGATTGTTTGCACTTAATAAGACTAAGAAAAAAACTGTTATTTATTTTTGTTATTTATACTGTTTTTATTTCTGTTCAATTTAAAGGAGTTCAATTAGAGGTTCCCAATTGAGGTGACACACAGCCTCAATCAGAAGTTCTGGAAGCTGATAATTCATGTACAGTAAGGTCTGAAGTGAAATCATACAGGAGAGAAGCCGGTCAGTTGAGTTTGTGGCAAAACCTTTTACAGTGCTTGTATATTGTTGTCTTGTACTGCATATGATAATTCATACTCAGAAAGTAGAACTGAAATGACATTCATTACAAGATGACTAGTTAAAACATTTCAAAATGCACCTGCAGGCTATTTTTTAGTCATGACTTTTGTCATTGAGGATTTCTTTAAAAAATCTTGTCTCGTCTCGTCTCGTCTCGTCCTCGTGAATCCAGTCTCATGTCTCATCTCGTGAGCTAAGTGTCTCGTCACACCCCTAGTGAAAACTCTAAAATCATTCCTTTAGAAATGAAAAACACACATTTGTCTTTGTTGTGTATGCTTAAGCACTTTTACAACTACAAAAAAGGGCAAAAGCAGCACAAATAATTACAATATTTAAATTATATTAATAACATTATTAGTAATAATGTTTATAAGTGATGTAATTAAAAAAATTGCACACCTAATTTACATTCATTATACTGGTGCTAAAAATCATCCTGCCTTTGTTTGGAAGTGAAAAAGAGACTTCCAAACTCCCAAGCACCTTGATGGCCTTTAAGGCAGCACAACTGCCCCTCCACAAGTGACCGAGGTCGATTTCAGGTCAGCTGGAGGGTGTGACTCATCAATGAAAGATGTTTGCTCAGAATGACTGTACTGGGACTTTGGCCAACATTCTTGCATTTAAACCAACATCTTATAAGATTCCATAAATTATCAATGGAGTATTTTCCTCTCTGAATAACTCCACAGCACCAGCTTCATAAATAACAACAGCAGCAGCAGCAGCAGCAGCAGCGCAGCACACTGGCCTGAAAGAATGTGAACTTGACCCAAACTTCACTGGATAAAGTGAAGCATGTCATTAACACACTGCGCTGCTCTTATGTGGCATATTGACCTGATATTCAGCCGCTTTTACCAGACTACAGGCACAGCTACTGTCATTCACAGGTCACCTGACCGCATAGCTGCTCTCAGAACAAGGGCATGATTTGATGCCACTGCTTTTCAGGCTTCAAAAGGTGACCTTTTATTTACACAGTTTCTATGAATCAGTAGAAAAGCCAAAGCCTGAAATTTAGGTTTAAAACTGCCCAAAAGAAGCCAGTACGACTAAAAGCGTATTTATAAAAAAAAAAATAAAAATCCTTTACTCAAGACTGTAACTCCTACAGCTTTTAAAAACACCAAAATCACCATAATGGAATATTGCAGTATTTACTACATATGATCCATGCACATCCTTTTTTATTCTTGTGCACACATAATCAAAATAACTCTTGCAGTGACATCTCTTCTCTTCTCTGATGATGACGTGTTTACTGGCGTGAAGGCGGGGCAACCTTTCACTCACATGAGATCAACCAATAGGAAACCTCAACTGCCCTACATCTTTTCTTGTTCGAGATGCCATTTAAATTGAATATACGTCACAATAGGGAAGAAAAAAACTAATGCAACTTCCATTTCATGCCGACTTGAAACATCCTTCAAATTTTGCACAGTCCATCAGTCTGTTCTGAACTACCCAAAATAGACATCTTCTGAATGTGTGTGATATACTGTGCAATTTTAAATATGAAAATACATTTTAAATTTAAAATATGAAGGTTAACAGCAACATAAACACATTTATCATTTGAAAGCAGGAGAATAGAAAAAAAAAAAAGGTGTCAATGACTGTCAGTGTCAATTAACATCATTGAATTATAATTTTCAAACCAGGGTAATATACACCTCTTGGTTACTATCTGATTGATAAAGAGTGTTTCCGTTCTCGAACAGATTGTATGCATGCACTTATCTGCCTCATGCATCACACAGACACACAATCTCATGAAAAACATTATGGGGTAAAGATGTGCTTGTACTGTCCAAAAATCAGTTTGAGAGTCACTCTGTTGTTCTATTTGCCCACATCATAATAGTGTGTCAAATTACCAGACCTCTGTTTGAAATATCAATATTACATTGATCAACAATGACACATGGCTTCATGTAACTGTAAAGTCAAACCAACTAAAGAAATGTAATGCAAACAACACTAATTATCGTTTTATATTTTCAAAATTTCAAAACATTATTTATGCATCTGTAACTGCTCTTGACTGATTAACTTTAATAAAGTTTAATGTATAGTTATATAGTTTATACATTAGATTACAATTTCTGTACATGAAAATCTCCTGTTTAAACCTACATTAAAAAAAAACGTTTATTTAATTTATGTTTGTTTTGTTGTATTTATTTGTGCTATTACTCGTAATTTGATTATTTGTTCCTATTTTAATACTTACTGTTTATTTGTCTAACAATATGTAAAATTTAAACGAGTTAATCTAGTAGCTTCTGGTGTCATAAACGTATTTATCAAGGTTACATGTATAATAAAATTTAAAAAGGCACAATATGTAAGATTTTAGGATTAAAATATCCAAAAACCACTAAAACAGTATTATATATTTTGTTGACTTGTGTATTTGCATTATCCCAAATGTTTCCAAGAATGTTTAAATCCAGAGAAATAAGCCATTTTAACCAGGACACGGACCGAGTCCATGCGCCTATCAATGACATCACACCCGCATTACCGTCGATTTCCAGTTTTAATTTGTAGAAACCAAAGACGCTTTAATATACGATGCGTTTTATTAGACAGGTGAGCAACTGTTTGGATACATTCATCAACAAAAAACTAATCATGTTACATAGCTCAACACAGTAAGTCTTATTGTTTAAATCTCGTTTTCTTGATTTACCGCGAGTACCATGTTTTACTATATAGATCTAGTTTACTGCAGTGTGCAACAAGTGTCTCATAGCAGCCGCCGAGCGAACGCAGAGTAGCATTATAACAACTTTCAACACTCAAATGTATCAATTCATCAAGCTACGCCTTTATTTTGAATAAGCGGCAAAAAATTACATATTGTGCCTTTAATGATTTTTTTGTTTTGATTTTTATGCAGTGTAACCATCAAATCAAAATAATATATTTTCCTTAAACCCTAAATACATTTTCAGAGTATGCATTTTAATCTTGTTTTCCCAAATTATATTTGTAAAGGTAAAATGTTTTTTTTTTAATGACCCTTTAAAAAAAAAAAAAAAAAAAAAAAAAAGTAGTCAATCCAAACTAAGGCTAATTTTATACATATATATTATATATCTCATTTCAGCCCACTGTGGCCAAAATGTTCAGTCAACCAAGATTTTTCATTTCTGTTCTGATTTATTTTTTCTAACTGACTGTTTACTACAGGAAAACCACAAGTCCAATCAAAAAAAAAAAAACCTTAAAAAGATTTCTACTGAGTGAGTCTGTCTCTTTGAGATTGTGATTTCTAACTCCAACTGCCTCTCTGTGTATCTGTCATTTAAACTATCAACACTGTATCAGTATCTCTCTCTAACGTCTAAACTACCTAGAATGTCCTACAAACCACTAACACACAACAGAAATGGCCTAGCAACACCCTAGCAATCACAGTATCCAAATTACATTCATCCAAATAACATTTACCCTAACACTAAGTTCCTACTGACTGAGGTCAAAAATTCACAATCATTGCCTTCGCCATCTGACCAGCAGAAACGCATCCCACCTCATCTGCCGTGTTTGTGGAAATGCGAGTGGATCAAAGCAGATTTAGATGAGATTGAATGAAATGTGTTCTTTAATCAGTCACTAATGCTCCTCATGCTCATCCACCTAAATCAACTTCCTGAAGATTACAGGAATGAACTCGCATCAGTCAATTAGTCTCACCCTTTTAGAAAAATGAACAGAATTCAATTTCAAAAATAATCATGCGCTCTAAATATTAAGCTTGTGTAGAGATTTGATAGGTACATGTGTGACCAAGGGCCTAGATTCAGATGAAAGTGAGCAGATCACGCAAATAACAAAAAAAATATATATCTGTAAACTTATTACCTTTTGATCGACTATGGAGCAGACCAGGTCTTTCACAGAGCTGAGTGACAGATCGTGCGGCTCCAGGGTGACCATCTCCCTGGTAAGTCCGATCTGGAGGAGGAAGGACACTCCGTGAAGGGAGCTGGTGGGGCTCGGGACGCTGTGATTCCCATTGGAGAGGCGGACGTAGAGTGGCACCGGCGGGCTGGGTGATGGAGAGGGGGTTGGGGGTGCAGTCTGATGCTGAGAGTGGACGAAGGGTTTAGGTAAGGTCAGAGGAGAGGTGCTACTACTGGCAGACATTAGTTACCTCCACAGGTTGAAAGTAAACTGTGTAAAACAGACAACGTGGCTGATTAAACACGATATTCTTCTGTCCTAGGCCAGGTGAACAGAACTGCCAGTCATGTGCAATCCTATTTTCGGCTACGTCACCCTCTGGAAACATGGATATTCATGGCTGTCCGTGCATTATCCAGCATATGTCGCACATGCTGAATTGATATTGTGTCACTCCACAGCTGAGCAATCAGGATGCCAGCATGATGCTTGACAAAGTGGTTTCCATTGTAATCCGGCTCCTCATATCTGTTTGAAACAAAAACAGATTCAAGTGTTTATTCCACAATTCCCTCATTTAGCCATTATCCATAAGCATAGCAAGTTACTGAACGAGTGTGAACTCAAACTCCTTGTATTCTGGAAGAGTTTTGCACATTTTTGTCTTTTGCCATGAAGAACTCCAGCTCACATCTGGAAGCACATCTGGAGACCCTCCCACTCTAGATCACATAACTGGCACAAGACCACAAATACCAGCAAAACAAGTTATACAATGACTTTGTTCAAGCTTTATCATCATGCAGCATGAACAACTGAATCTCGAGACGAAACACACACTCTGGAGAGAAGAGGAAAAGAGAAGAAACATACCTTTAAAGCTGGAAAGGCGTTTCCCACACAAGATGAAGGGGAAAAAAAGCTTACTATCAATGGAAAGCGAGCACTTGAAAGCTTCGGGGTTTCTTTTTTAAAGCTTCTGGGGTTTAATTTAGCCAGTTAACCATCGCTCGGTTTCACGAGCTCGATTTGAAAACTTTCTCTCCTCTTTTCATGTCACATTACACGCGTCTTAATACGTGCTCTCCATCCCCGCGGGCGAATAACGAACGCCGCATGAAGAGAGAAAGTAAAACCTGAAGGAAATGGCAGGTCTGTCGAGCTGTAGAAGTGAAGTTGAGCTTCATAAGTGCAGAAATGTTTTTCTCTTTCTCTCTCTGGCTCGCGCGCATGTCTCTCACGCGCAGTTTCCGTTATGTGAGCGCGGAGCGAGTGCTCGCGCCCTCTAGCGGCGTCATTCCACGACACTATGACGCAATGACGCTTGCGATAGTCCACTAAACTCATAATTATAGCGTTGATTGCAAGATATCTTACTGTTAAGTAACGTAAACGGAACGGTTCAGTAGTTCGTTGAAATATAAAATAAAACTTGATTTATGCATTATACTTCTAGTTATTTCAATACACATTAAGTAATGACCTGTTAAGCGTTGTATAACAAAGTTTGTTAACCCTAAAAAGGGCAAGACCATAAAGAGACATCAGAAAATTAATGTATTGCTATTTTCCATCTTCTTAGGACACAAATAATACAATTCCATGATTTTATTTTTTTTTTTTTTTTAAAAACATGACTTTTATTTTTGATGTTAATGTTGTATCACTCATGTCATGTTGCTGTTTGGGAGTATAAATCCACTGAAAACAGAAAGCTTGTTTGTCAATGCGTGTTACAACATTATAGCCACATTTTTAAAACATTTATTCTCTCATAACTTAAACTAAATATTCTTTGTAAAATTCTGTTGAACAATATGAAATGCCTATTTATGAATATATTGTATAATGCTGTATATTTAATACGCAAATTTCTAGGCCCTCTAAATTATCAATACGACCAAAACTTTGCTGAAAAACTTGTTGTACACAATCTACTTCATGCCTTTTGTCCTTTAAGGTTGGTAGATTTCCCACTACAGGTGGTCATGCTGTTTTTAAATGCTGCCTGTAAGGTAAACAAAATATTTATGAACGAAGTCAATATATCTAAATATTCACAACAAACACCCTTTCAACATGAAACCAAGAAATGAGACCTAAACGTCCCCTGCCTCGCCCCACAGCCCCTCAAATGTTTGTATCCCCCATGTCACGTCGCCCCTTTTAGGGTTAATGACCTGATGATAGCTATACTCAAGTAATCATTATAGGTAAAGTTTACATACACTTAATATTAATATAACATTTTGTAAACTCCTGATCACAATTACATTATAAATGATCACTACAGATGTACTTTATAAAATTTACCATGGGATAATAACTATAATGAATATTTATTTGAGAAGCTTATATGAAATTAAATTAAAGGTGCAGAGTAAGAATAACTACTAGAATCAATAAAAATGAGAAACCAGATTGTATTACACACATTAAATGACACAATTAAAAAAAGGCAGGGGAGTGATGAGGTGCCATAAAAAAAGAATCAAACCAATAATAGCATAAATGAAGTAAAATGACTAAAAGTAAAATAGACTAAAAGAGAAAATCATTTGAACTTTATTGCTTTCATTCATGAAATCAGCACAGGCGATTAATGACAGTCAGTATTGAGGAAAAGAGCGGTCTATGTTCTTCGCCCAGGCCATCAATCCTCCACTGATGTCCTTCACAGTGATCTGCTCAATTTCCAGGCCAGACATTTTCTCCAGGAGCTGAACTGCCTTCTGGGAGTCATTGCCAAGTTTGCACACCACAAACACTATAAGACAATAAAGGTAAACAGTACAGAAAAAATAAGATTATTCAGTCCAAGCTCATTCACTCCAATCATACAGCACAAGAAGCTTTTTATCAAAAAATTATTTGACAAATTATATATATACGGGTAAATGATGAATAAGGTTTTTAAAAGTGTAAAAAAATAAAAAAAACCATAATGGAGATATAATTAATTTTGAAGTTTTATTAAGTGTTAACAATGAGATTATGTGGTTTTTATAATCAATTAACACTGATTTTATCATTTTTTACAAGATGGACAAAATCTGTCACCAATAAAGTCATTTGGTTTAACCAAAATTTTGGTTTTACTGAATGACACTTTTGGTTATACCGAATGCTAACAGGCTGATATCTAGCTATCTAGCAAAAGGACAATCAAACATTTTATATTTAGTACAAGTTTTTAAAATATTACAACATTTTCCATGTTTTATAGCTGTTGTACCGAATGACCTGATGTTTCGGGACATGCGCATGAATGAAAACATGGATTTTTCAAATAGTAAAAAGAGAGTTAGTCACTTCGCTTCACGACCATGCAGTCCTTTACAGGTGTCTGAATGATGTCACATCCTGTCACATGATATTGAACGCAAGACTTCATAATGGTCCCTTTATATTGGTTACTCCAAATGACATCAATGAAATTCATTTTTCCGGACATTCTCTCTCATAACAAAGCAACGATTTCTACACATAATTTTAATGCCATTTTGCACTTTGTTGATATATGATGTTATAAAATCATGCCAGAATAAAAAATATACATTTATTACTTTTTAAGAAATTTAATCACAAATTAAATGACTGTATTTGCCTTTGTACGGTTAAACCGAATGGCCTTTTGACTCTTAAAAATCTTTAAAATACCTTTATATGGAGCAAAATAAAATTAAAAACTTTTGGATTCAATAAAAGAGATGTAGTTGTACTACCTTACATACTTTGGATGTCATATCTTTGTTTATTATTATTATTATTATTAAGGCCTTTGGACAAAAAATGTCCCTGTCATGTCATTGACCCATATGCAGTGTGTGTGTGTGTGTGTGTGTGTGTACAAGCATACATAAACTCTGGAATAATTAACATTTTTTAAGTGTTTTTGAAAGAAGTCTCTTCTGCTCACAAAGGCTGCATTTATTTGACCAAAAAAAAAAAAAAAAAAACAGTAATATTGTGAAATATTATTAAAACATAAAATAACTCTTTTCTATTTTAATATATTTTTAAATTTAATTTTGTCCTGTGATTGCCAGTCACAGAAATCATTCTAATAGGCTGAACTTGTGCTGTTACCAATTTTTATTGATGTTCAAATATTGATAATAGTTATTATTATCAATGTTCAAAACAGTTATTAGTGCTTTATTATTATTGCTTTATAAAATGTGATTTTATTTCAGTATTCTTTGATGTAAAGAAAGAAATCAAGGCTTATACGATTAGTTTAAACAGACTCGCATCTCATTTTTTTAAAAAATCTAAAAATACAAGACTAAAAACTACTTGATTATTCAACACGAGGCCAGCTTTATCTGATAACTAAGCCATTTCTGTGTTGGAAAATAATCGCTTAGCAACCTCATCATCACCACCTTCATCGGCCATCCAAGAAAATCGAGGTAGCTGTCAATACTCTGCCCCAAATGCTTAATTAGCTTGAGAAAACTCAGATTACGCCTCCTCTGTGCTCAGAATACTCAACACGTCTAATGAGGGATGGCATTTGGCATACAGACGAGCGCTTATTGTGGATAAAGATAGGATCACTATGTACGGCTCAACACCATCAATTTCCATGCCTGCACATAGTGACGTTCAGTATGCACTTAATTTTCACCACCACGTTTGTTTGAGCAGAAAGAACTGAGATGCAGGAGAAGGGAGTGTTAAACATTAACCACCAAAAAATGGAATATAACAAAAATGATGTTGGTACTTACCTGGGACTTGAGATTTGATGTTCATCTGTTGTTTGAGGTTGCTAATAGTATCTTTTAAAAGTGTGATGTGCTCAGCCTTTTTATCCTCTAAACTAGCAAGTGGAATGTCTGTCATGCAAGGTAAGAAAATTAAACTGAAGGAATTAACTCTCATGCCACCTAAATAAATCACACACTAAATAACCAGACGAAATAATCACTAAATCTGCTCACAGGATTCTAAAGCACCAAGATTCTGAACCAATCAGATCTCTTCTCGCACTACACAAGGTCTACTACAGATCTGGCTCTTTACAGTACCGGACCAAAAACATGAAGAAACGAGAGTACAAAATGAACACCCGCTAAGTGAAATGGTCATTATGGTGGGTGATCATTTCAATAGCCAGGTTTCCATCCAAGGATTTTGGAAGCTGATGGAAATGCCAATTATCGATCATTTTTTGCAAATGTCGACACAATCTTTTTCCATTTATCTTTAGCATATAAATTCTATGTTGATACTTCAAATGTCGTGAAAAATTAGTTTGGAAACACTTTTTGTCAAGAGAAAGGGCTTTAACGCAAATAAATTTGGTGTCACATGACAGAATTAGCCTATATTCTGCTCCCGTTAAAGCACCGTTTCTGTAATATTCAAAGGCGCATTAAATCTATTACATTCATATTATTAAATTGTATAGGCATAACAATTATTTTATTAATATTGGTAAGAATACACTGTAAACCAGAATAAGTTGGGCTAACTCAAAAAATTTGAGGTAATCAGTTACAACAATTTTTTGAGTTATGATGTTCCCAATTTTAAGTAAGCAGAACTATCAAGTTTTGAGTTTGTAGTACTCATGCATGATAACTGCTCCTAACTTGAAGTACTGAGTTAGCTAACTCATACATTTTGATAGCAATTAACATAAAATATTTAGTTAATTAACTTTTTTATTTTGAGGTCTTCCAAATCAAATGAGTTATTTACTTCATTGGTAACCCAAATAAGAAAATTTCGAAAATGCCAACTTGCTAATTTGCTAACATGTTAACAAAAGCATGGTGCACTTATTGAATGAGTACAGAAACTTAAAACATGTAACATACCTGATCTCAAACCAAGCCGCATGTGCTACTTGTCACCATGACTGAACTAATTTGTTATATTTAAGTTTGTCCTACTCAAATCAATTAAGTATTTTGAGCATTTGGGTTTACAGTGTAAGATGCACCGTCTCAAACATCATGCATCCTTATTTTTGTAATTTTATGTTTTTTCTTGATTGCACATCATAATTTGATGTTCCATTTAATATGTATCATTTGTTTTATTCTGAAGATGAAAAAGTCAAATTGCATTCTGTACACTACAAAAAATGTTTTAACTTAAAGTGTTTGTGCTGCCTTAACATTTTAAATTTAGTCAACTTAAAATGTGAAAGTGTATTAAGCGACAACTTGGATATTTGAGTTATTTTAAGTTAAATCTGGGAAAGCTATTCTGATGATAATTAAGTTGTGATAGCTAATTGCAACAATATTTTTTACAGTGCATACATTCTGAATAGGCAGATGTTGCTCCCATTTTAAAAATAATAGTCTAAGCCTATTTCCAAGCATTCTTTTCAATCTGCAAACTAATAAAAGTTAATCAGAAAAATAATAGCTACAACTGCACCTGTTTCTGAATATGGCTTGATAATCAAGTATTGATCTTAATAGTCTTTATAATGAAGTACAAAAAAAAAAAAGATACTTGTTAATAATAAGTTATGTAGGCTATACAATTTAATAATAGCCTATATAATAAAGTTTTGTTTCAAATGGATGAGGAAAATATAGTGCCTTGAAAATCTCTGCAGCTCGTCAAAAATACGTTTCCAATGCAGACAAAAAGAAAAGTAAAATACACGTTACTTCTCTATCTGAATAAATAAAATTAATGTCATAAAACCATGATTTCATGCTCAGAAGCTGGCATACTTGACAATTGAAAATCACAAACATGCTTGTTAATAAAATAATTTTATAAACAGGACTACTATTTATTAATATGTAATATAATTTTATCTCAAACAAATTAGGATAATAAAGTAGGTTGAATCCAAAAAGCTCTAAATGAATTTTAGAATTGTTAAGATTGCATCAGTTAAGCTATATTATTTAAAAAAGTTACATTTAGGCCTAAACAAATAAAAGCTGCATCTGTCTATGAAGAAAAAAAAAAAATCTGAGAACAACTCTGAAACCAGACCGAACAACTTGTTTTTATTTGAATGACTAGGCGTTCTCGGCCACGTCAAACCGCGACTGGCTTGACTGCAAGTTTGAGGCTTACATTAAAGATGCCCGAACATTTCACTGTACCAATCTTTTTTATAGACCCTAAAATTGTGTACAGGACAAATGAGCTGCCCTGTGTCCAAACCCATGGGCTTCGTCACATAAAGGCACTTGTTCTATGCTGTCCCACTTCGGCGTGATATTTGATTTCCTAATATTTCCTAATTTAGTAATAGGCTTATTATTCATGAAAATAGTAAGCAGTAATCTGGTGAATTCCAATTGTCTCATTACTCTCTGTGTTTTACAAATATTTGGGATGCAAGAGATACGATATAATTTGCGATATACGTGAAATTATGAATGGAAATGAATCAAGGGCAGATTTTTTTTTAAGCGATACAACAAAACTTATCTGACAATGTGGGTTTTTTTTTAGGGATGGCATCATTATTATACAAACCATTTTATCGATAAAAGGCCAACTGGGTGGAAACAGTCTGGAGACTGAATCTTTTTTTACACACATTCACTTTGTCGATAAAACAGCGCAAAAAGTGGATGGAAACTTGGCTACTGTCAACTAGTTGAGTATGCGTGCTGTGGCATGAAGAGCCTGTAGCGAGAAATTAGCCCAAAAATTTAGCTTAAAATATGTAAAATAAACTTTACACAAGAAATTGTAATGGGATCTTAATAAAGAGTCCCTTACATTAACAAGAAAAAGAAATGACAGTAACATGTTACTATGTTGAGTTGAGAGAATATGGGTGTTACAGCAGAACCACCTCTGTTAACAGTTCGACTGTGCTTTTGTTTTCCTTATCTATAATTTAGTGAGTTTAAATATTTTAACATTTATATATTACACTTTTTTGCAGTGATAGTGTAAAGAATACATAATATTTTCATTTTATTTTACTTTTTTAATACGTTAGCCAGTATGAAATCTGACTCACTGGTAAGTTTTAATGTTTTTAAGTCTCATCTGCATTTATTTGATCAAAAATTCAGTAAAACAGTAATATTGGGCACTATATTACAATTAACAAGAACTCTTGTATTTTAATGTATTTTGAATTTCTGATTTGGTGCACAAGAAAGACATGACACTTATTATTATCACTGTTGAAAACAGTCGTGCAGCTTATACTTTTGTGGAAACTGTGATAGACTACTATTTAAAGTTTAAGAAGAAGAAATGAATAATTTTATTCAGCAAGGATGCTTTAAATGAATTTCAAGTGACAGTAAATTTATAATGTTACAAAAGATTTCTTTTTCAAATAAATGCTGTTCTTTTTTTTTTCATCAACTCATCCTGAAAAAAAAAAATGTAACATGATTTCCACATAAATATTAAGCAGTAAAAACTATGCTGAACATTGATAATAATAAGAACTGATAATAATAAGTGTGCAGCAAATCAGCATATTAGAATGATTTCTAAAGGATCATGTGACAGCTTTGCCATCATAGAAATAAATTACATTTTAAAATATATTCAAATACAAAAGTTTTTTTTAAATGTAATATTTCACAATATTACAGTTTTTACTGTATTTTCGATCAAATAAATGTGCATAAGTCTTTCAAAAAGATTAAAAAAATCTTAAAGTTGCCCTAGAACGTTCTTTCACAAGATGTAATATAAGTCTAAGGTGTCCCCTGAATGTGTCTGTGAAGTTTCTGCTCAAAATACCCCATAGATTTTTTTTAATTAATTTTTTTAACTGCCTATTTTGGGGCATCATTAACTATGCACCGATTCAGGCTGCAGGCCCCTTTCTTAATCTCTCGCTCCCCGCCCCCCGAGCTCTCGACTATAATACAGTGTATAAACAAAGTTCACACAGCTAATATAACCCTCAAATGGATCTTTACAAAATGTTCGTCATTCATGCTGCATGCATGCTTCAGATCATGTGAGTATAGTATTTATTTTGCATGTTTACATTTGATTCTGAATGAGTTTGATAGTGCTCCGTGGCTAAAGCTAACATTACACACGGTTGGAGAGATTTATAAAGAATGAAGTTGTGTTTATGAATTATACAGACTGCAAGTGTTTAATAATGAAAATAACGACGGCTCTCTTGTCTCTGAATACAGTAAGAAACGATGGTAACTTTAACCACATTTAACAGTACATTAGCAACATGCTAACGAAACATTTAGAAAGACAGTTTACAAAAATATCACTAAAAATATCATGATATCATGGATCATGTCAGTTATTATTGCTCCATCTGCTATTTTTCACTATTGTTCTTGCTTGCTTACCTAGTCTGATGATTCAGCTGTGCACAGATCCAGATGTTAATACTGGCTGCCCTTGTGTAATGCCTTGAACATGAGCTGGCATATGCAAATATTGGGGGCGTACATATTAATGATCCCGACTGTCACGTAACAGTCGGTGTTATGTTGAGATTCACCTGTTCTTCAGGAGGTCTTTTAAACAAATGAGATTTACATAAGAAGGAGGAAACAACGGTGTTTGAGACTCACTGTAGGTAAATTCAATTTTTGATTCTAGGGCACCTTTAATTATTTCAAACGTTTGACCGGTAGTGTAGCTAACCAGTATAGATGTGATGAAAAGCTTCTAAAAAAAAGTGCATCTAGTACAACATTAATAATATAGGTAATTTGCAGCATTAACATAAAATTAAAAATGAACTGAAAATGAATGAAGGACGAGTTACAGTAGGTTTTTGGTTAGGGATTTGAACAAACAAAATTAGTATAACTCACCTTAGCAGGCGCAACTAATTAGGAACATTTAAAATTCTGTAGTGCACTTCTGACTCACTTGGTTAAACTTCTGTATATTTTAATGAAGCAAATATCTAATACTAAACTGTTGCAGGGAGATCATGGGAAAGGATACTGATTGAGGTTGACAGATGGCAAATGTCCACCTCTACTTTGGGCCGTACGTCAAGGAGGAGATGAGGGGTTGAGCTGTCCAAAATGGCTCTATACTCCTGTAATGAAAGACAAATATATGTGCAATATTTGAGGAGGGAAGCTACACAGAAATGCAAGGTGACAGACCAGATCTGCTTTATATAATGACCAGCTGCACACACTTCCACAAAAATCAGTAATGAACTGGCTAACATAGAGCAGTTCTGCTAAAGATATAATCTAAACTACCAAATGGAAATTCAAACTCCCCTCATTACATTCCTCTGCATGCCCAGAATTATGACAAATAACTGTACTACCTGCACAGAGACTCTCTGTTCTTTGGTTAGAAGATTCAGCCTCCGACACTGTAAATGAAACGAAACAGAAATAACAGAATAAATCAGCAGCGGTTTTCATTACACGTCATTTAAAACAAATCAGGTGCCCGTCTCAGACTTCACCTTAAACCTTTTTGGTTTTAGAGTTGATTTTTGACTGAATGTGTTTGCCGTGGATGAAAAAAGCTTCCTTTTCCTAAGTTTAATAATACTTATAGAATTAATTTCCTACGTTTAATAATACAGCTATGTTCAATGTGTGCTGCAGTGTTGGGGGTAATTACACTACATTACACTTAACGAGTTATGTAATCAGATTACTTTAAGTAACTAGTAAAGTAATGCATTACTTTTTCAATTTACAACAAAATATCTAAGTTACTTTTTCACATTTATTGACTGATATCTCTATGTTGAGAGAAATAAAGTGCAGAGGTGTGCGCCGTGTGTAAACATGCATTTACTCATCTCACTTGCACGAAAACATTCAGAATTCCTCAAAATGAATAAAAACAGTGAAATGCAATCTCAGAATTTTATGCAAACCTGTAATTAACTATATTACACAAATATACTTCAAAGCTCAAGAGTGGCATTTAGTCGCAATGCAAGCAATCTCTGCAAAACACACTTTCCATAATAAGTGTGTGACATAATCAACCACAGCTAATTATGACTATAGGAAGGAAAGTGGGAGATTTCCTCATCCTCAGACCTTATCCGTAGCAGCGGAGCCACAGAACTGCTCATAGTCCTGGAGCTCTGTGACCGTGGGCGTCTCTCCACACACCGCGCACTCAGCCTGCCTGGGCCGCAGCCGTATGGGCCGGAAACGCCCCTCCTGGCCATCAAACATCAACAGCTGCTGCTCAAATGAGGCTGAACTGAGCAGTTAAGGAGTTCGTTCATTATGTTATGCCTACAGTATGGTAATAAGTGTGCTTAAAAGCTGTAATTGTTTTAGTTTAGGATGTCATTAAGGGTAGAAAGGATACATCCTTGGCCGGATGCAATTTTCAGAACTTCTAATGCTTGAAGGCAGCCCATTATACCAGGCACTGCAAAGTATCAAAACAAGACACTTACAATACAGAACACTGCAACATGAACTTATAATAATGGGATTATGGGATCATTACAGAAGAAGAATTCATATTCACTTTTTTAAAAGTCAGAAATAACTTAAAGTCCACTTTTAAATAAAATTGTCCTGATAATTTACTCACCCCCATGTCATCCAAGATGTTCATGTCTTTCTTTCTTCAGTCGAGAAGAAATGAAGGTTTTTGATGAAAACATTCCAGGATTATTCTTCTTATAGTGGACTTCAATGGACTCCAAACGGTCAAAATTATAGTCTCAGTGCAGCTTCAAAGAGCTTTAAATGATACCAGATGAGGATTAAGGGTCTTATCTAATGAAACAATCGGTCATTTTCGAAAAGAAAAAAAAAAAAAGTAAATGTATATGCTTTATATAGACAAATGATCACCTTCCAAGTGGTTCTGCCAAAACCGCACTTTTGTATTCTTCAAAAAGCTTACGCTGAATGTCCTACGCCTTCCCTATTCTACTTACGGAACGAACGCAGCGCCATTTTTTCCGCAAGTTGAATAGGGAAGGCGTATACAATCAGCGTAAGCTTTTTGAAGAATACGGAAAGCGGAGGCATGTGCCAGGTGATCATTTGTGTTTATAAAGCATATACAGTTGTATTTTTTTGAAAATGACAGATCGTTTCGCTAGATAAGACACTTATTCCTCGTCTGGTATCGTTTAAAGCCCTTTGAAGCTGCACTGAAACTGTCATTTTGACCTTCAACCGTCTGGTGTCCATTGAAGTCCACTATAAGGAGAATAATCCTGGAATGTTTTCATCAAAAACCTTCATTTCTTTTCGACTGAAGAAAGAAGACATGAACATCTTGGATGACATGGGGGTGAATAAATTATCAGGAAAATTTTATTTGAAAGTGAACTAATCATTTAAAAACAGTTATCAAGGTAAGATCTGCAGCAAAAAAAAAGGACATACCAGTGCTTGCAAAATAGGAACAGTATTGTCGTTTTATATCATCAAAGAATTTAGGCTTCAGTTTTGTGTGAAAGAAAGAGAAGCTTCGCCTTTGTCAAGACACTCAGCATACGCCATACAAAATTCAGTATGGAAGACCAATTACAATTTAGTATGCAAATGTTACAATGACATTACATTCCGTTGTCTAGCGAACAAAGTCAGTGAATTTCAAACTTTATTCTTAAATTACCTTAAATAGGACCTATTATACTTTTTCACATGTTCAACTCTCTTCAGTGTGTAATGTGCTGTTTGAGCACAAAAAAGCTCTGCTAAGTTACAAAGTCACTTCAGCAGGGAGTTATTCTCTATATCTGTGTTACTGTTTCTGAACTCCCTGAAACGCCTCCATCGTAGTCTTGAGTTTTCTTCTGGGAATGAATACATCACAATATTCCTCATTTAACTAATTTATGCCCAAGGTACGCAGAATAGGCCGGGGCCTGGTTCAGTTAGTTAGTAGCGAGTTGAAACTGGTGGTTATGGTTTCCCAAACACAAATGAAGCACTTGACCATTCACTACACACTGGTTCAGCCGACCAATCAGAGCACATTGTGCTTTTCATAGAGACAGGAACTAAACAGAGCGTTACTGACAGACTGGGAAGAGAGGTTCTGAAAATATGAAAAATATGTGAAAAATAATGTATTTGTTTGAACCTATTCTAGTAGAGCCCAAGAACAAAATCAAGACTTTGTAAAAGGGCATAATATGGCCTCTTTAAATTGAACAATTATGAAAACCAACAGCAGATGGCACACTACAGATGACTGAAACTATCTACAAAACAAAGTTTGAATGGACTCTGTACAATAAGCAAGTAGTTCTGGCTAAAATAAATATAGAACATTGTGGAGAAGATGATGACGAAGAGGAAGAAGCAGCAATCTCTTAAACTAAAATCGTGTCAAGCAGAGGCAGACTGACCCACTCCCAGAACCCCTCCATCAGAGCAGTTGGTGACAGTCTCAGGAGGAGGTGGTGAGGGGTACAAACACCTGTAACACGGCCCTCCTCTGTAGTTGTACACTGTGAGCTACAAGAGAAATATGTAAATCATCAAGATCTCCCCATTAACTTAAAAGACACTGAATCAAATTGCATATATACTATCATTCAAAAGTTTGGGGTCTGCAAGATTTTGTTTTCTTTTTGGAAGAAATGAATCATTTTATTTAGAAAGAATGCATCAATTAATCAAAGGTAACAATAAATACATTTACATTCCTACAAATCTATTTCAAGTCTATAAATGCTGCAGGGTTTTTTTTTTAGAATCCTGGAAAAAAAAAAGTTTATTAAGAAGCACTAAATCAGAATACTAGCATTATTTCTGAAAAATCATATGAAGTAATAATGCTGAAAATTCAGCTTTGATTACAGGAATAAATTACATTTTAACATATAATCAAAAAGAAAACTGATTTTAAATTGTAAAAAAAAAAAAAAAAAAAAAAATCACAATATTGCTGACTTTACTGTATACTTCATCAAACAAATGCAGCCTTGATGAGCATTAGAGACTTACTTCAAAAAAATCTCAGAGACACCAATCTTTTGAACAGCAGTGTGTGTGTGTGTGTGTATGTATGTACAGTGCCTATAGAAAGTCATCATACCCTGTGAAAATCTTAACCATTTTGTCACATAACCCTGGAAAATAAATTAAGTCTAACTTTTTTGAGCTGTATGTACATGTTATAAACCTCATCATCAATGTGAAAATAAAATTAATTAGTGAAATACCTGGTTTGGTAAAGTGATCAGACCCTTTAGGGTATACCATTATAAACTTGCTCAGGTGCAACTTCCAGATCAAACACCAGGCTAACTGCCCCACCTGACATCAAATGAAGTGGTTTTGATCACTTCAGAATAAAACCAGCCGTTTCTTGTTGATTCCACTGTTAGTAGAGCATGGTACTGCAACGAATTCACCATGGTCGGGAAAGTGCTTTCAAACGGCCTCCGAGATAAAGTTGTAAAAAGTCACAAGTTAGAAGAAGGCTATACAAAAACATAGCTGTCCCTCTGAGTACTCTTCAGAGCATCATTAAGAAGTGGAAAGCATATGGCACCACAAACACATTGCTTAGATCAGGCCAGCCCATCCAAACTGGATGACAGGAGCCAGGAGGACATTGATCAGAGAAGCTACCGAGAAGCCAAAAGCAACTTTGAAGGACTTGCAAGGCTTTACATTGGTCGGTGCATGTGACAACTATCTCACAGGCTATACACAAAGCTGGCCTGTATGGCAGGGTGGCAAGAAAGAAACCTTTCCTGAAAAAATGCCACACTGAGTCTTGTTTGCACTATGCAAAAACAGACCTGGAAGACTGATGCCATCTGGCAAAAGGTGCTATTGTCTGATACCAAAACTGACCTTTCTGGACTGAACTCCAAGTGCTATGTTTGGCAAAAAGCAAACACAGAACACCACCCAAAACACACCATACCTACTGTGAAGCATGGTGGTGGTGGCATTATGTTGTAGGGGTGTTTCTCTTCAGCAGGGACTGGGCGAATGGTCAGGATTTACGGGAAAATGGATGCTGCCAAGTACATCCAAAATCTTGAGGAAAACCTGCATCGCTCTGCTGGACATTTAAAGATAGGCAAGTCATTTACCTTCCAACACGACAATGATCCTAAACATACCGCCAAAACAACAACGCAATGGCTTGAGGATAGGAAAGTGAATGTCACTGAGTGGCCAAGTCAGAATTTTGAATTAAATCCCAAAACCTGTGGGTGGACTTGAAGAGAGCAGTCCATTGCCGCTCACCACGGAATTTAACTGAACTTGAGCAATTCTGCAAGGAAGAATGGGAAAATATTCCACAATCTAGTTGCGCAAAACTAGTACAGACATATCCAAAAAGATGAACGGTTGTAATTAAAGGAAAAGGTGGCTCTACGAAGTATTTAATGAGTGGACTGATGACTTTTCCAACACCATTCTTTTTTGTTGTAAGGTAAAATTTGTAAATAAAGCTTTTTTGTTTGTTTGTTTTGGAATGGGTTTTGATTTCAGGATGCACGACAAATAAAGTAACTATTTCAAAAGGGTTTGATGATTTTCTATAGGCACTGATAGAAAATTACACTCAATGTAATCACACTAATATCAAAAGAAGTGGCATTTATTGTAAAGAAAGACACTGTTTATTTAAAACAATTCACAATAAAATTAGGTTACAAAAAAGTCTTCAAAGTTGCTAGACTGCTTGTGTATACAAAACTCTTACTAGATTATTACAAATAATGGTAAAATTAATGTTTGGAAATGTAAATTGACATTTCCTACTGGCAAAAGATATAAATAACTGGCTTTTTTGGTGAAAATACTAGACTTTTACATAGTACTGTAAATAATTTAATATATTAAATTATATTATATATTTTTACATAATTTAATCTGAAGATAATTGAGGCTGCAGAATCGATATCTGTATTGGACATGAAAAAGTGGTCCTTAATGATTTTATAAATACACTAAAATTCATCTGTACTTTCTTTGTTCGTGTCCTTTCTTTCTTTCTCAACTTTCTTTCATCGGAACCACACAAACGAAGATATTTCGAAAAAAAAACATTGCAGCCCATTGACTTCCATTGTATAGACAAAAAAAAAAGAACTTTCAAAATATATTTTTATGTTCTACAAAAGAAAAAAAAAAGTCTTACAGTTTTGTAACAACATGAGGTTGAATAAATTACTACAGGATTTTCATTTTTGGCTGAACTGTCCCTTTAAGAATGTGTAATCAAATACTGTAAATAAAAACTTCAAATATCAATGTACAGCTCAGGCTGCAGGTTTGATTCAGATACTGAAAAGAGAGCTCACCTGTCCTTCCATTCGTAAAGCACTCGCTGACACTAAAGGCTTGCGGGCCAGAACACAGGCATCATTCACGAGGTACCGTGTAGGAACGTTGTCCGAACAGTCTGCCACAATGTCATACATGAAGACGCAAAGTCAAGGAGCCACATGAATGGATTTTGCACTGTACAGATCTGTGTTAAAGTTCAAGATTCACTTTTCAATAGCAGTTAATGAGTGGATACTGTTGAATGAGCTGTACGGCGTTCTCCCTGGAGAGCTGGAGGTGATACGGAACACACTGAACCGTGGAGTTCAACCTGGAAGAGATCACAAGCCGTCAACTCTCAGTCGTTCACACCTCTCCTTGTTTAGTGAGGTAAGATGGTACCTGCTGATGGCCTGGGCGGCAGACAGGGCTTTAGGCTGACCTTGAGTCAGTTCTGAATGAAGCACCTGTCGGTGCAGGTTACTCAGCTCCACCACATCATAGTCCAACAGACCCAAACGTCCTGAAAACACAAACTACATTAACAACTGCCAACTAGTGCCACAGTACAACAATTACAGCTGTGGCCTGTGTCTTCATGAAAGTGTTAGCTTTGGGACACAAACTAAAATTTATCTTAAATTAAAGGGTTAGTTCACCTAAAAATGAAAATAATGTCATTAATTATTCACCCTCATGTCGTTTCACACCCATAAGACCTTCGTTCATCTTCAGAACACAAATGAAGATATTTTTGATGAAATCCGATGGCTCAGTGAGGCCTGCATTGACAACAATGACATTTCCTCTCTAAGGATCCATAAAGGTACTAAAAACATATTTAAATCAGTTCGTGTGAGTACAGTGGTTCAATATTAATATTATAAAGCAATGAGAGTATTTTTGTGCACCAAAAAAAAAATATATATATCGACTTTTCAACAGTATCTCGTGATGGGCCGATTTCAAAACTGCTTCAGAGCTTTACGAATCGAATCAGTGATTCGGAGCGCCAAACTCACGTGATTTCAGCAGTTTAGCCATTTGATAGGATATCTGAGTCACTGATTCGATTCGAATTGAATCTGAATTTGATTCAGATCAAATCAAGAGATATTGTTGAAAAGTCATTATTTATTTTTATTTTTTTTGGTGCACCAAAATTATTCTCGTCACTTTATAATATTAATATTGAACCACTGTACTCACATGAACTGATTTAAATATGTTTTTAGTACATTAATGGATCTTGAGAGAGGAAATTACATTGCTTTGAATGCAGGCCTCATTGAGCCATCGGATTTCATCAAAATATCTTAATTTGTGTGCCGAAGATTAATGAAGGTCTTACGGGTGTGAAACGACATGAGGGTGAGTAATAAATTACATTATTTTAATTTTTGGGTGAACTAACCCTATAAAAAGTAAATGTAAAACAAAAGGAATACTTTCTCTAAGTAATTACAACTAGACGTATGTAAACTACCATTCAAAACTACCATTTTTGAAAGAAGTCTCTTCATCAAGGCTGCATTTATTTGATCAAAATACAATAAAAACAGTAATATTGTCAAAGAGTATTACAATTTTAAATTTAAAAGCAGTTGTACTGCTTATTATTTTTGTGGTATCATTATTTTCGGGATTCTTTGATGAATAGAACAATCAAAAGAACAGCATTTATTTGAAATAGGAATCTTTTGTAACAAAATAAAAGTTTGTCCTTTTTGATCCATTTAATGCATCCTACAGTATTATTATTTATTTTTTTTTAAATCTTATTTCATAATTTTGAATGGTAGTGTATATAAAATTTAAATGACAAACTATATCTATATAAAGAATTAGTGGTAACACTTTACAATTAGGTTTCATTTGTTAACATTAGCTTATTTACTTAACATGAACTAACAATATTACTACAGCATTTATTAATCTTAGTCAATGGCAATTTCAACATTTACTGATGAATTTTTAAAATCCAAAAGTTGTACTTGTTAATCTGTTAACACACTGTAAACTAACATGAACAAACAATGATTTTTTATATATATAATTCTTTTTACTACTGTTAACAAAGATTAAAAAATGCTTATAAAATATATTGCTCACTGATAGTTCATGCTAGCTAATGCATTAACTAATGTTAACAAAAGAGACCCTAAAATAAAGTGGGTAACACTTTATTTTACAGTGTCCTTGTTACACGTTACATGTAATTACTATAGTAATAACTATATATTGCCCTAATCCTACCTCAACTCTATAGATAGTACAATTAGTTAATTAATGTTACTCAGCGAGTTAGTTGTACTGCCACAAATAGCCAGGGAGATACATGTAACTTAGGATCTGTTTACACCCAGTATTAAGATGCGTTTTGTTCGATCGGATCACAAGTAGATGAGGCAGACACATTCTTGTTTTAACACCTGGTGTTTTAATCCGTCTCTTTTGTCCACTTTCAACCACTTCTGTCCTGATTTTTTCTATGGGCGGGTAAATGAATAGGCTTTTTCAAGATCTTTTGATCTAATGTACAATATGTTTGCACTATTTACATACAAACGTGAAAGGACACTATGAAAAAACATGGAGAGCAGCTTTCGTTTCTGCTCTGACAGCCACGATACCTCAACGAACGCTGCGAGTGTGTGTTAGAAATCAGGAATGGTGAGAGAACATTGTGCTTGGTATGTTTTTTGTCTTCAAACCAAACTTGGGTCTTCAGCCGACAAAGTTTAAACCCCGTCTGGCCAGCGTGCTTCCCATAATGTTTACGCACTGTGTCAGTAGCTGGAGAGTAGGTGTCTTTTGTGGCTGTTCGAACACATTCGATCACATGAGCATTTCCACTATGAATGCAATGAGGTTGAATGCGTTTTCAACTACCTCTGGAAGTGGACAAGCGGGCAAACGTTTTACACCCTGTTTACACCTGTATTTAGTGTCGTCCACTTGTGATCCGATTGACGAAAATGCTTGTTAAAGGATTAGTTCACTTCAGAAATAAAATTTTCCTGATAATTTACTCACCCCCATGTCTTCCACGATGTTCATGTCTTTCTTTCTTCAGTCGAAAAGAAATGAAGGTTTTTGATGAAAACATTCCAGGATTATTCTCCTTATAGTGGACTTCAATGGGGTTCAATGGATTGAAGGTCCAAATGTCAGTTTCAGTGCAGCTTCAAAGAGCTCTACATTCCTTTTTAGTAAAGGGCGTTTGACTTAGTCTTTGCACCTTCGCTTTGTAGACACTGGATTGGCTACTTCTGTCTACGTCACGCGTGACCTTTCCAACATGATTACGTAATGTGTGGCACATCGCAGAGCAGTTCAAGATGAGCATTTGTGGTTAAAAAGTATATAATTTTTATTATTTTTTAGAAACTGACTGATTGTTCCTCTAGATAAGACTCTTATTCATCGTCTGGGATCATGTAGAGCTCTTTGAAGCTGCACTGAAACTGACATTTGGACCTTCAACCCGTTGAACCCCAGTGAAGTCCACTATATGGAGAATAATCCTGGAATGAACCTTAATTTCTTTTCGACTGAAGAAAGAAAGACATAAACATCTTGGATGACATGGGGGTGAGTAAATTATCAGGAAAATTTAATTCTGAAGTGAACTAATCCTTTAAAACCAGGCATAAACAGGGTCTCACTTGTACAGATAAACTCCTATACTATACAGCACTATGTACATATTAAATACACGGTCACTTTACCTATCCAGCTGCCGCCAGATACTGCGCAAGAGGACAACCTAAACCTCCACATCCCACAACCAGAACAGATGTATTACTCATGGCAACCTGGCCTGTGGAGAAAAGATACTTGTTTATATAATGCAAAGAAAAGAAAGGAAAAGAAAATGAGTTACATCATAAAGATTAAAGCCAAAATATAGTTTAACCTTTAACCCCCAGTTCTGGGAGGAGAAGCTGTCTGCTGTATCTCATGATGTCATCATTGTTCAGTGTTGTGTTTGATTTCAGTGGTGAAAGATTGGTAACTTTCTCCTGTAACTCTGTTAATATTGAGTTTCCCTGAAAAAGGACACTTTTTCAGTTTTCAGACAAGAAAATGCTCTAAACTGAGAAGAGTTCTTCTTATATATTTGACTATAATTATCTCTGTCATTCTATGGTGCCTTTCCATTTAAAAAATATGATTCTGTCCAACAAATAATAAATAATTTGAGCTGTTCTATTAATCCATGCCTTTAGTATATGTTATGCCTTCAGAAAGATAACTGTAATAGGGTTGAGTTTAAGTGCCTGTCATTAACATATATATAAAAATAATGGTTAAACAGTAAAGAATCACCCAAAGGCTTTGCTATCTGAATATTTGCTCAGAATAACGACTGCAGACCTTTTCCACTTGATGAAGTTTCTTCTTTAAAGCTGCAATCTCCCTCTCTCTTTCCAAGAGCTGTGTCTTCAAACTTAAAATTGTATCATCCATCACGAACAGTCACCTCGATATCACTTTACTGTTAAGAAGCAGTTATTATAACGAGCAATTACGAGTATAAAGCCTAAAAGAACAGCACAAGCAGAACTAGAAATCACACTGCAGAAGACTTCCGGGTTCCACGCGTGTGCGAGCACGTGTAGCGCACGTACTGCGTGATTACAACAGATCCATAGAGAGAGATAATGCAAACTGTATAACACACTCAGTGTCATTACATTCATTTTGAAAAGACTATATTGAGTATTAAAGGGACTCGGAAACAATAAGAATCTCGATTTGTAACACGAGGGTTGCAGTTGAACAATATTACTGAGATAACAATTGCTCTTTCATCGCTGTATTTTGCTTCAGGCGAACTGTTCCTACTACAGTTAATGTTTTATACACTGATTATGGGTGAAAATCGCCTGCTAAATGGGCAGTCATGTCACAAGATCACTGGCATTATTTTTAATATGCAGCTGAGATGTCGTAAATAGCATATATTTATGGTATGGTAAGGTTCACTAAAATAAACAACAGTTGGGTTTGAATTGATTTTACTCGCTTTATCGTTAGAAATGCACCACTTTATCTTATAATTCTTTTATATATATATATATATATAATGTTTTTTTTTTTTATCTTTGAAAATTAATTGAACCATTAATACAAAGAAAAGAACTCAGTATAATATAAAATGTTTCGTAATTAAAGGGCAGGAAAAGGAGTCGAAGTAACAAAAAAACTCCAGCGCGAGAGAACAGCTGGTTCTTTGTGCCGAATCGAACTCATGAATATTAATAACGCCGCTGACGTTGCCGAATCGAACTCATGAATATTAATAACGCCGCTGACGTTGCTTGGTAACCTTCATTGAGCGGAATGTCCTGTTAAGTGATTAATATTCATGAGCCAAGCCTTCAACACGCCCGCAGCCGTCTTAGAAATGTAGAAATGTCCGTCTTTCAGCAAATCAGCTTGTCGAGCGTCACGGAAGGTTATTAATATTCACGAGTAAGGCTTTCTCCATAGTAGGATTTGTAAACCTGTTCTCTCACATGATCCGAGTTGTCTGGAGTCTGCGGGAGACCGTCGCGCGGACACAGCGGAGGAGATGGCCGAAAGACGCTGGAGCACGAGACTGCTGGCTTTGACTGGCATCCTCGCGACACTGGCGAGCTGCGACACTGTTCCCTGGCAGGAGGAGAAGGTATCAGTTTTCACACAACTGACTCTTTATTTTGCATTATTTTAACCATTTATTTTAAACAATGTTGAGTTAGAATTATTTATTTTTCGGCGTCATGAATTCTATTCTTTTCATGAAGGGTATTAAATTGAATGTCTGTCTGTTTTTAATACACACCAAGAAGCAGTTTAATGATTTACAGTCTGTTTTATTTATTCATGCATGCATGCATTCATCTATTTGTTGTATATCTTCTTTTTTAATTTCAAATCTCCAGTAGATGTGTGACAGTGATCAGGAAAGTAAGGTTCATTGGCTTTACAAGCACATGATCTGGTCACTCGCATCTTTAGACTTCAGTTCATGTCTCTCATTGTCTAGTTGCTATGGGAGCAAGATCCCCGTCATTGATCCACCAGCAGGAGATCTTAATATAGACTTTCAAACTCTTTTGAATTGATTCTCTGTGTTCAGTTCTAAAGATCAGATCAATACTCAGATCAATTTTGGGGAAATGTATTATCAATATTTGTATGATGCTACTGTTGCACTAATATTATTTCAGCATATGATCAGATAAGTGAAATGCCAAGTTATACTGTATTTTCCTCACCTTGACACGTAACTTATTATATTTTTTGTCGATCAAATGACTACAATGTATAAAACATATCTGATCTGCCAGATGTTGTTCATAACAAGCTACATTTATTAAAGGCATAGTTCACCCAAAAATGAAATCGTGATTCAGAACATCCCGTAAGTAGATGAAACAATAACATTGTGAATAAGTTGAACATTTTGGATGAAAGCAATGGCTTGCATGTAGCCTATTATAAATGTACTCGTAATACACTTTACAATAAGTTCCCATTAATTAATGCTTTTACAGACAATAGCAAATAACGCGCTATTCTAATCTTCTAATCTTCATTCAGACAAACACAATCGGAGATATATTTAAAAATATCAGTAGTCCTCCAAGGTTTAAAATGGTTGTGAATGGGGGGCCACGTTTTGAAGTAAAAAATAATGGCTTCAAAACACGGCTCCCCCATTTACTGCCATTATAAAGCTATCACCATTCCTATCTCTGATTGTGTTCATCTGAAAGAAGATAGTCATATGCACCTAGGATGGCTTGAGGGTGAGTAAATCATGGGGTAATTTTTATTTTTGGGTGAACTATCCCTTTAAGTGACTCAAATAACACATGCAGAATCAATAATCACGGCACAATTGGACTTTGAGACCAAACAAAACCAAACATATTTGTCATCAGAAGAACAATATCATGTTTAAAGCAGAAGTACTTTGATTAGGTGTTTCTATCCATCTTAACATCGATATTCAAGAAAGATCATATAATCAGAAGCCTTTCAGACTCCTCTATGAACGTCCTCCAGCTGCGTCGTTTCAGAACCCTTCTGTTGCCATGTGTAGTGTAGTTTGAACACATAATTATCCTCTAGACATACATGCGGTGTATAATTTCTCCTACAAAGAAGACTACATAGTTTGGTTGCAACATTACCATTAAGCAAGAGTATAATCATCATGTTGTTTCTGACTGTAATAGGAGTCACTGAATTAGATTGTATTGTAAGTTGGGTATTTTGTTTTTTCAGCTTTGTATATTGAGTAAGAGTAGACTTTTTAATATATGATTCATTATGAGTAAAGAGCATCACGGATTCATTTAGCTGAAGATGTCCCAGCCACCTTAAAGGGTAGTCAGCCCAAAAATAAAAATAAAAATCTCTCATTGTTTACTCACCCTCATGTCATCCCAGATGTATATGACTTTCTTTCTTAGGATGAACACAAATAAAGTTTTAATTCTTACGACCCCAATGGATGAAACTATGACTTCTGAAAAAAAAAAAAAAAATAGTTGTATGTATGGAAAATACTAATATTTTAAACTTTTTGAACTATAAACCATTGCTTCTGGCCAACTGTACACATTCACCAGAAGGTTGAGAAGTTTCACCAGAAGTTTATGCATGATGTAAATGTAAGCATGTTGTGAAATTCCCACAAGAAGTGACACAGAAGCGCAGAGGATGTCACTATTTGCTTCAAACCATGTGCAAATTCATATGTCAACATCATTGCCGAGTATGTTCTCCTTAAAACTGCAGTGATCTAAAGACAGTCTCAAACCCGTGGTTTGAAGTCGCTGGTGTCTGTGATATCACTAACCTTGTAACCAATCACGTCAACATGCCTGCAGGCTTTAGCATATCATTAACTGTGAACTAACAGGAAAGTCTCGAGAGAAGCCAGGTTATACTGGTATATTTTTCTGTTGATATGAAAAATCGTGTAGATTTAGCAATATAACGGGTGTTTGACGTATATTACGATGTTATGATGAACTATATGCCTTTCTCCACTGACGTTCTGAGTTGTTCGAAGCGTTTTTAAGGATACCGATTGTTAGAAGGCAGCTGTCTGACTTTGAGATGGTGAACGGGAACATGGTTTGTGTAACATTAACACATTATTAGCTGTTTGATAGCATAGTCAAACAAAAGGCTAAACATATTAATTACAGTTATGTGTCCGACGTTGTAAACAGCGATACTATTGTGAAGCGTTTTCCTCAGTAAGTTGATCGAGTGGATCTCTTGAGCTCGTGCGAGTGAGTGGAGGCGGGGCTAATTAGCATATTCATAGATCCCTGTATAATAAATGAGGCAAGGGTATAGAGTTACATTCAAGATATTTTAAGGCATGAAGACATTTTTCACAGGAAAAAAACATTTAAATATGTTATTTTGGTGATCAAAGATGATTTTTAAGTGATACAATTATTGACTACAGGGGGACTTGAAAATGAAAAAGAAAATGTGCCATTCATTGTAAAGGCCAATTCACACCGCACAAACGCCAGCAAAAACCAACAAACATGTTGGCCGTTGGATATAGAATTTTAACTGTCATGTTCACATTGCCACAACAGACACTGACAAATGCTGATTGATTGAACATTTCAGTTGGGTGAAAATAAACCCCGATCAGCACCAACAGACACCAACACACTGATCCGACAAAACCCAATGTGTTTGTTGTGATTTAATTGGCCTTAATCCAATGAGATTTTATGGTCTGTTATGCATATATTTAAAAATTAGAATTAGAATGGGTTGAGGTATTAGTTTTGGCAAGTGAAGTTACATTTCAAAATTGGTTTCCCCACACTACTTATTCCACTCTGCCCATTGTCTTCCATTGTTCAGACAAACTATATGTATGTAGTTGTCTCTGCACATTAAACTGGTATAGGAGAAAATATTGCAGCCAGGGCTCAATCTATTAAAATATTTAATGACACAATTTTGTAATAGTTAATGCGTTAACACTAAAAACTAAATAAATGGTCTTTTGAGGTTTTTAGGTTCATCAATTTGCATGGATAGGATTTATTGTAGCAGAGCTCCTAAATCCTCATTTATTATGTCAAATTATATAAATGTGTTAGTTAGTTAGCTCCGGTCATTAAATGCGATTAGCAGAGCAATGTTTTTACTGTTTAATCCTGTGAAGTAGTAGTGGGGATTTTACTCCAGTAGATGGCAGCAAGTGACTTTACGAATGAGTCACTGAATGATTCACTCAACTGATTTCTTCAAAATACTGATTCATTCAGGAATGATACACTGCTGCTGTGCTCAGGGATGCAGCGCTTCATTCTGCTTTGGAACTATTTTGGCGAAGCAAAAATACATAAAGTACAGTGGCATGAAAAAGTATGTGAACCCCTTGCAGAATCTGTGAAAATTAGAATTATTTTAATAAAATAAGAGGGATAATAAAAATGCATGTTATTTTTTGTTTAGTACTGTCCTGAGTAAGATATTTTACATAAAAGATGTTTGCATTTAGTTCACAAGACAAAACAATAGCTGAATTTATTAAAATAACCCCATTCATAAGTATGTGAAGCATTGATTCTCAATACTGTGTGTGGTTACCTGATGATCTACGACTGTTTTTATGTTTTGTGATGGTTGTTCATGAGTCTCTTGTTTGTCCTGAGCAGTTAAACTGAGCTCTGTTCTTCAGAAAAATCCTCCAGCTCCTGCAGATTCATCAGTTTTCAAGCATTTTTGCATATTTGAACCCTTTCCAGCAGTGACTGTAGGATTTTGAGATCCGTGTTTTCATACTGAGGACAACTGAGGGACTCAAACTCAACTATTAAAAAAGGTTCAAACATTCACTGATGCACCAGAAGGAAACACGATGCACCACAATGTATTGTAGAACATTATAAAATAGTATGCAATAATAAATAATCAGTGTATATAATTCTGTTTATTAAAATCATAAATGAATGCAGTCTTAGGACATTACTTGTCCCTGTCTCTAAAGCCCACCCCTACACCTACCTGCTAAACATATTATACCCAATATTAAATAACCGTTTTTTTTTTTACTTTTTCAAATATTTTCTTGATTGTTATTTAAAATAAACGCCTCTCCGGGCTGATGTGCAATGGGAAAAGGGAGAAGAATGAGTTCAGAAAAAGGCAGATTCAAACCCAAGTCTATCCCATCAAAAGCCAACGGCACCCGCCTTACACCATATCATTATTTTGTAATTCTGTCTCAACCAGACACTCCCTATTCTTCCGTTTCTGTAAAAGAAACGGAAGATTGCCTCAGTACAGATAATCTTGCAGAATATAGTGAACGCACACAAACAGTGTTGTAGTCGAGACCAGCTCATTTGAATCCAAGTCAAGACCGAAACCAAGGGCGTTTTCAGACCTGTAGATCTTTTGCTTTGTTCCGAAACAGGGACTTAATTTGCTACAACGTTGCATTTTTTTCTTGGTTCGGTTCGCTTTCACAAGCCAACATTTCAAAGCGTACTAAAATGTGTTTATGCAAGTCACATGTGAGTACAACTGTCCTCTTATTGGTCAGAGTTTCCTCTGCGTCATCCATCGGGATGATTGACAAGTTCGCTCCATGAGCTTATTGTGTCTTATTTGTAACTGTCGACACACGCAAACACTATACAAATGTAGCTGTCATTCCCACTGTGAAATTATATACTAATTTCATATTAATACTCCGACAAATTCAAACGCGCTCTCTCTGGATCTCCCAGAGCTGTCTGGTAGGCTAACTGTGTCGAGACCATATATCAGTGTTGCAATGCAATAGAACAGGAATCAAGGCTTCATTAGGAAAGCATTCTTGCACAGAGAAGCACAATTAAACAACATTTTAAGATCAAGAGGTCCGCTTTGGTTTTCAACTACAGTAACTAATGTACTCACTATATACACATACACATATATGTCTTGTTTAAGTTTATAAATATATAAATATATGTCTTTATATTATTACTGCATTCAGACCTGCCCAAACGAACCACACTAAGGGGGAAAACAAACTCTAGTGCGATTCAGCTGAACTAAGTGAGGCAGGTGTGAAAGCCTAAACATACCAAACTAAGCGAGAAAACGCACCAGGTTCAGAAAGAAACGCTCCAAACGAGCCAAGTGTGAGACACAGGCTCCAAAGTCCATGACAATACAGAGACCATGAAAATATGGTCTTGGACACGGACCATATTTCAATGATCTTGGTCTTTTCATTGACTAGGAAGCATTGTGGACTTGTGATTCAAACTCGACTGTCTTTTGGTGCCAGTTGCATAAACGCAGTCACTCTGTTAAGACTGTCTTAAGAACCAGTCAGCCAAACTATCAGTCTTGCAGTTTGTCCTAACTTGATCTCAACGCTCTTCTAGTCTCAGCTTTTACTCAGACTCAAATATGCTGGTCTCAACCACATTATCGCTCAAAGATACAAATACACACAGAAACAGTGGATACACACCACAAGATGAAGATTAATGAGCAGCATCTGCAAAAATCCACTGTGCAATAAATCAACGAATACAATTTTTTAATTCTCTTTCTCTTCAGCTAAAACATGAAGCAACCACACTGAGCTCCAGTGAACTGAGCAGTGTCATAGCTCGTACCGATCTGGACCGAATGTGGAAGAAAGACCTGAAGCCCATGCTTGTTGTGCGGTACCCTGGTTCAACTGGAAGCCAACACGTTCAGCAGGTCAGTGTGTGTGTGTGTGTGTGTGTGTGTATGAAAGCTCATGTTTAAATGTGATCAGTGTCTGAGTTTCTCTCTCTTCAGCATATTAAATCAACCCTCGGCTCGATGAATGCGGGATGGGAAGTGACAGAGGACGCCTTCTATGCTCATACTCCTTACGGCCAACTTCCCTTTACCAACATAATTGCTACTCTCAACCCTGCTGCAAAACGTCAGTTAGTGCTGGCCTGTCACTTTGACTCCAAATACTACCCTCCGCAGTGGGACGGCCGCGAGTTTGTCGGAGCAACGGATTCTGCTGTGCCCTGCTCAATGATTCTGGAACTGGCAAGAGCCCAAGATGACGAACTAAAGACCCTGAAGGTATGGCAGTGTACACAGAAATTAGGATTGGGTCACCAGGGTTGAACAGCTGACTAGTTGATTAGTAAGGTCATCTAATGTATGTAGATTTTTTTTTTTTTTTTTTTTTTTTTGCTTATATTTGTTTTTAGTTTTAATATTTTTAGCAAATGAGCTTTGATGACTGAAAAAAAGCACTGCCACTTGTTTTTATAATAAAATTTTCTTATACATCCATCTAGAGGTCTGTGCAGGATGGATTTTTCAATCACGCTTCTGCAAGATTATGTACCGCTTCCACCAAAAATATGTTAGATTTTATCCCTCTCCCGCCCGGACATTTCATGTTTTGTGCCGCAAAAGCATCGGAAGAGGTCTAAAGCCATGTTTCCATCGAAATTGCCTGGAACAATTTGTCCCAGTAACTTTTTTCCCCCAGACCTGTTGGTGTCTGTGTTTCCATCACAGTCTAAAGGACCGTGAAGATTAAGCGGTGACGTAAGACTGCGCGTGACTTTTTTTGTTGATTCGAATAGCAAACAACTCTTACTGCACGCACTGCAACAGACTTTTAAAAATGGTGGTTAAAATAAAATGCTGCGTGGTGTCAACAAATTAAAAAATGCTGTGTGAACTCAACCAATAAGCATGTTCAGAGCCCAAGCCCCACCCCCGCCCTCCTGAACTTTGAAAAAGTACTACCTCGTGAACAGGGACTTTCTGAGTGGGAATTTTTTTTACCCAGAACTTCATTTAGACCCTGGTCCCTGCGGTTGAAACACACAGAGTACCACCCCAAAATCCCTAGTTCCTGGAGAAAGTTCCTGTGGTGGAAACGTGGCTTAAAGGTGCAATATGTAATATTTTCTGTCCGCTAGAGGTCGCTAGAGGCCTGTTCAAAAAAAAGGCGTAGCTTGATGATGTCAAGTTTGAGCGCGGAAACTTGGGACATGTGGTTCACCTCAACGGCCAGTGGAAACAAATTGGGATAGGACTTGGGAAGAAATCATGTTCATGGATGAGATTATTAACGTTACTGTAGTATGAAGCAGAGCAGGAGCGAGTGTTGTGGAGCTGAACAAGGAGCTGGAGCGATTGATCAACACATAATTTTATTATGACACAGTCGCCGGCACCGTTTCCGCTTTTCCGGTCATGAGTACGAGGTAACGCAGCTCTGTTTATCATATTAGATACATTTGAGTGTTATAACATTACTCATATTAGATACATTTGAGAGTGTTGAAAATGATGTTATAACGTTACTCTGTGCGTTCGCTCGGCGGCTGCTGTGAGACACACGCAATTGACAAGGCGACTCCTCACACGTCCCGGATCCTTGGTTAAAATTGCAATTTTCTCACGATTTACAAATAGTTGGAAACATTTGGGATATTGTAAGTACTCAAGTGAACAAAATATTTAACACTGGCCTAGTGGTTTTTGAATATTTTACTGCAAAAATCTTACATATTGCACCTTTAAGCTGATCTTCAGACCTGGTCCGGTTAGATCCAGTTAACGGGTTTCAGATCTCCAGTTACAGACTTATGTGTGCTGTTATTATTAGAAAATTATATTTTGTGGGAGCCCATGAGTCATTTCTTTCTCCTGCTTCCCGCGCACATATCAATATCTTCCCTCCCGCTGTCAGCCATTCAAAACTTGTCCCACGGCGCATTCTGTTACGTCAGGTCCCGTGGGATTGCAGTGCCACTACAAACATAACCATGAGCACTGAAATTAAAGAGATTGTGATAAAAAAGAATTAAGGCACAACTCAGGCTCATTAGAAATATGTCTCTATTACATTTTTGCAAAACTTCAAAAATGTGCAGTTTCTAGCTGAAATGAACACTAAAACAGCAACAAATTACAGAGGCAGATTATCGATTAATGAAGACTTATTTGTGTGCAATACTGGGTTATGACCTCAAAACACTTTGACCATAGTGCACGTTTTGTAAACTAATGCATTTTAATGTGTGCATCACATTAGCAGCTCCATATGTATGTCTTTATGTAGTAAACTTGCTACTGTAGCTCACCTGGTGCAACAATTCAGAGCAAAAATGGCATTGTTGCCTCAGCATAAGCATTTTTATCTCACATTTGCTTTTAACACTATCGGTTAGGTTTAGGGCAGGGTTAGAGTAGGTGGTACGTTATTTTCAAGCACCACTCACCAGACATTTTATTTCCGAACTGCTGCGATTGGGTGTTCTTTGTGGTTGCTTGGATGTGGCAACGCGGTTGCCGAGTTATTTTCAGTGGTTCAGTACAGAACTCTCTTTGTAAGTTGGAAGTTTAGCTTTATTTTGTGCCCAATTATTTAGTTCCATATTAATTTGATTGGAATCATGGGATTGATTATGAATATAAATATTAAATGATATTATTTGTGCTGTAGTGTGCTTGTGTAGTGTCACAAGTAGATGGCAGTATGTGTATGTTTTTTTTTCCTCACAGGACTCTGGGTCAGATCTGTCTCTGCAGTTATTCTTCTTTGATGGAGAGGAGGCTCTTTATCAGTGGACCTCTGAAGACTCTCTGTACGGATCTCGTCATCTGGCCCACAAAATGGCGGCAACACCACATCCACCGGAAGCCACCAACACCAGCCAGCTCGACAGCATTGTACTGTTCTCTCATAAACAATGATCAATACATAAAAATAGTTGACATATAGCCACATTTACATTCCTCCATGGATTACAAAATGAGATATTTTGATATTTAGCCTGTGTTAAATTTTTCTAAAACTTTGTATGAGGAACAGACCAATATTTAAGTTGTTATTCACTGATAATTTGTACATTCATACTTCCTCATGAGATTTTAAGACCGTAAAAGACTTAAATTTAGGATTACATACTGCTGTGCTATCAGCAGATATACATTTAGATGGCACATGTACACCATTCACCATGTCAATAGAATTAGAATTAGAATTATATGTAAATGGGCAATCATATATTGAGAATGTATACGGCTAAAAAATATGAATGCAAGCATACAACAAAACTGGTTAAAGTCCTTCATTCATTCATTTTCTCCCCAGGATCTGTTTGTTCTACTGGACTTGATTGGAGGTGCTAATCCACGCTTTGGTAATCAGTTCTCTAGTACGACCCGATGGCTTTCCAGACTACAAAATATTGGTTTGTAATTTTTCTGCTCTGTTTTCTTGTGTCACATGTTTTCTCTTTCTTTTCCTCTGAGACTTTTAGTTAGGTTTGGTTATGGATGACAATAAGTCTAAACAAATGTATATGAGAAAATAACTGATGCATATACTTGAATGGTTCAATTCAAATGTTCATCATATATGTGAGTCAGTGAATCATTCACTCAGTCGTTTTTTTTTTTTTTTTTACCAAAAACACTGATTCGTTTAGAAACTAAACACTGCTGCTGTGTGTTGCTTTTGTGCAGTTGATTTTCGTTTGCCTTCATTCGCACCTTTTTTTTTATTAGCAGACCTTTGTGAAAAAAGTACGCTTATTGAGGGCACTTATTACGTAAAAATATACTTTCAAAGGATATACTTATGTGCGAACTGAACTTAATGTTTTCCGACACTTATTTGCATGTTATTTGCAATTTAATGGAAATGTATTATTGTATAGCATTGTTTAAATTTATATTAAATGCAGTTTTTTGATCCACCTACACATTATTATGTGTAATTTCATGATGACTTTTATTGTTTTAGTTGGAGAGTACTGGAGGGTACTAAAATCTTTTATGCCATTTTTATTGAAATTTGTATTTAAATATATTTGTCATTACACATTTGTAATGATGAAGTTGCAATTTAAAAAATATTAACTTTAAGTATTATATTTAATAATGCATTACAGTTAAAATTCTAATCAAGTACTATAGTCAACACATCAAAAATAAGTGTACTTTAAAATATACTTTATGGTAAAACTTTTAATTTGCACTTAAGTGGCTTTTTATTCCAGTAATATTTTACAGTATATTTTTTTTAAATATACTTTAAAGTACACTACAAGTGCACATTCGATACAATGAAGCACACTTCTTTCTCACAAGGTGAGCAAAAATATACTGTAACTGGTAATATTTTATCTAAAATCTAAGACACTCAGAATTAATTTGTCTTATAAGGATTTATCTCTGTAACTCCTCTCTCATATTCTGTTGTTTACTGAGAGCTGATGCTTTTGCATCTACACCACTAGGTGTCAGTATAATCAAAGACAGCTGCCATATTAACAAGCACAACATAAACAAAAACACTACCATGTGCACCTTTAACCTTTATAAAATAATATATGAAATATTCCAACTGAACTGATTTTGACAGGAAAACTCTTTTCTGTCGTCTAGAGCGTCGGCTGCATGCGCTCGGTCACCTACAGGATCACCCTAATGAGGTTCAGTACTTCTGGCCTGGCCTGCATGTGGGTCTAATTCTGGATGACCACATACCATTTCTTAACCAAGGTAAAAGACTTCTGAGATTAATATGAATGTTCATATAAAAAAGCATTTACAGTAAGCCTTATCAACATATTTTGTTGATCCTGGAACAACATTTCTGTCTGAAAACTGAGTCCTCACCCTATCTATACCCCTAAAATCAGAGAGAAATGATAATAACACTGATGTTAAACTGTAAACTTGTCCCTCAAATCTGATTGGTTGATTGGAATGTTGATCCAGGAACATGTTGTACTTGGCGAAACCACGTTCACCATTTCTCTGCCCTCACAGGGGTCCGGATTCTTCATCTCATTTCGACTCCTTTCCCTTCTGTGTGGCACACTTTTGATGACAACGAGGATAACCTGGATCGTACCTCCATCGGCAATCTCAACAAGATCCTGCAGGTCTTTGTTCTTGAGTACCTCAACAAGAAAATTCAGAGCCCTGTCACTGAAAGCTCCTAATATTCCCAAACCTGACCATCAGACCCCTATGACACTTCTCATACTGATAAGCATTCCAATTTAGCCAGTTTTACCAATTCCAGGTCATTTTTGACACAATTTTTGTCACACAATCAGTTTTGGTCACACGATCGGTTCTTCTGTAGTCTGTGAGTTTTAACCAGATGCACATTACTGCAACTGAGGCTGCATTTGTCTATAGGACTGTTAAAATTCTGAAAACATTTAAGTGATTCAGGATCTGACTCGGTATGCAGGTTTCTCTGTGTGTCAGCAACAGTGTTAGTTTTTTTGTCCCCTGTTCATGCCCCTGTCCCTGTGCAACAGAAAACCAGGACATAACGGCAAAACGAAATACTTACAAATAAAATGTTGGTACTCAATATATCTTATTTTTGCTGGTTATATACACTCTAAAAAATGCTGGGTTGTTTCAACCCAAGTTTGGGTCAAAAATGGACAAACCCAACCATTGGGTTAAATTTTTAAATGCATTTTTTAACCCAACGGTTGGGTTTGTCCATATTTGACCCAAATTTGGCATTTTTTAGAGTGTACATAAATAATAGAATTTATAGTAGCCTTATACTGTGTAGCCTTTTTGACTTTCAGTGTAAATGTTTTATGAATCATCAAACATGTAAAGAATCACAGTGTTTCATGATGCCCATGTGATTCTGCGAGCTGCTGCTATTGTCATGTGTTTCAGGTGTCAATGTGTTCCTCACTGTCCGGTGAGGTCTGAAATGTTACTTTAAACATGTATCCATTTTAAATAGCTGATTATAATGCAAAACAGCTAATAAACAGTTTACAAAGCAGTGGTAAAACCATTCTTGGCTTCTGAGTGTTCATTCATAGCTTTAGTTTCATTATGGATTTGGGAAAATGTGTATGGTTACATTCGTGCATTTATGTTATCTTAAAGCATTAAATGGGTGTTTTTTTTTTCCTAACACATATAATATATTACTGAACAATATTAAGTTTTCTCGAAAAGCAAAAAAAAAAAAAAAAAAAAACTTTTTGAGTGAATTTGTCTTTAACACCATGAATTCCTAAAGCTGTTATTGATTACTTTAAATATTTGGATTAGATATTTTTCTTAATTCGTACATTTTGTTAATAAGCTGAAATTAAATAAAATATAAATACTATATGGAAAAACTTGAACTAAACAAAATTAAAAATGCTGCCTTGGCAACTTGAAATAAGTTTAATTTGAAGCACTAAAATTGCTAACTATAAATAAAAATAAATTAAACTGGAATATTGCTATTTAAAAAACAAATACGGCAAAAGCACATACAGTAAAATGACTAAAAATTACATTATGATGAAAACTGAAAATATATTTTTTAAAAAAGCTCATTCAAAATATTAATAAACTCTATAATAGTATATAACTAATGCTAAATAACACTGATCTGGAGCATAAAATAAAAGGTAGAGTATATGTTGTTTAAAGAATCAAATTGATTTATGTTCACTTCTAGTTCTCATCTGTTTTTAGGACATGACTGATTGTTATTATTTTGAATGTTTTAGTATGTATGGTTCATTTAGACGGAAGCGTGAGTCTGAAAATGTCTATAGGCAGGAAGCTCTTAATGTCTATGTTTGTCTATAAACTGTAGTATAGACTGGTTTCATCCTCCTGGAACTGGGTGTTCCCAGCATAAGAACTTACAGACCACATGATCATGATGCTGCCATGAATTCCAGTGTCAAAATTCCCCTGATTTATTGTGCCCTCACATAGAAATAAGGGTTTTCATGTGCTGGGTGTAGTTATAGTATTCATTTCAAAAATGTAGTCACTGCAGTGTGGTACGATTAAAAATTTATTTGCATACTACCACAAGTCTGCAATGCTCAGTCCAGTGTTATTTTAGTGTTAATCACATACTGGTATAGTATTTATTAATATTTTGAAATAGATTTTGATTTCATATTTTTAGATTTCATTTTAATTTTACTTAAATTTTAGTATTTTTTATGAGCTTTTGTCATTTTTATTTTTTTCTATTTAGCTTTAATTTATTTTAATACATTATTTTTATTTCAGTTTTAGTATTTTTTTTTAGTACTTCAGCTTTAAATTATTATAGTAGTTAGTTGCCAAGACAACATTTCAAATTTTCTTTTAATTTTTATTTCAATTAACAAAAACAATTTTAATATTTTTTGTTTATTAATAAAAACAACACTGGTTCAGTCAGACAACTGGAATCTGCACTTTAATAAGGGATATACAACCTCATGAGTGAAGCGACATTTGATGGGATGAAACATATGTCATCGTAGGAATATTCATTACAGTTAACATGATACAATCAGTAAATCAGTGAATAGCTCAAAGGCTTTGAATACTTAAACCACACTTAAAATATAGCCTATGCATTTCACTGCATTAAATAGCAACATATAAATCTAAGGGTCATTGTAACGAGGTCAGTCAATGTGGGAAGAAGGAGGCGGGAACCGGCGAACATTCAACAAAACTTTAATATAAAATAAACAAAGAACAAAACGAAAGTAATGCCGGCAGACCCTCGCGGACGTCTGCCGGCCACACAAACATAATAAAACATAAAATAAAGTCCAGGCCTGGTCCTCTCTCGTCCTTCATTGTAGTCGCTCCTCCTTTTATGCTTCCGGAGCTCCTCCGTGAGAGACTCGAGGCCGGCACGCCTCGCAGGTGACGCTCATTATCACTCGCGTCACCGGCCTCGCGCCGTTCCCTCACGGCTCTCGCCCGCCCTGCTCGTCACAGTCATCTTAAAACAATTGACGTTATAGCTTTTTTCAGACCAAAAAAAACAAACAATTTTGCCTTAAGTAATAGATCAAAATAATTAATTGTAATTAGTTTGGACTAACATAATGTACTAACATTTAAATGAATCATTTGATACAATGCACTTATTGTATACATACATGTTTTACATTCTACCTATATAAAAAAAAATACATCTATATTATGATGTTATTACATCTATAATTCATTTCTGTAATTACATCTATGATTACACTGTTTACCCTTTCCTAACCCACCCTTAAACCTAACCATACCACCAAACCTGTCTCTAGCCTCACCCGTATCCCACCTCAGTAGCAGCAAAAGTAATCAAAACATCAACACTATGGGCGAATTACAATCAGAAGTGAGCATCCATGCCTTCCTCAATCCGAAAGGGTAGAGCCCTTGAAGTGAGGACTTTGGAGGGAGCAGTGCACTTGTGTGTCATAATGTATCCATTTGTAATGCATTTGGTTAAGGGATCAGTGAAAGACCATAGCTGTGTCTCATTCCTAAGGTTGCATCTTCCAGAGGTCGCACTTGTCGGCTGCATACGTCATAAGGCTGCTTCATTTCAGTAAACTTACCACTACATTCGAAAGTCATTTTCGAATTACATCAATTTATGCTAGAATTACGGTCAATTTTATAATGGTTAAATGGCAGATGACGGCGCACCAGGAAGCTATAAAGGACACCCAGACCAAACATCGTCAGCTACTGTGTCTTCAGTAAGCGCTCTGTGCGAATTGTATGTCTTATTTTGGTGTTGTTTGAACCTTATATTATCCTGAAGAGAACAGGATAAGCAAAGCATAGCTACTTGAGCCCCCCTCAGAGACACTGGGGGTTGAGCAGCACACCCAGCCAAAGTCCTCCCTGGGTGGATGGATCTCTTGAGGAAGGCTTCAGTCTTGATGCCGCAGGGCTCAGGACTTCGAGGGCAGGCCCGTTTGTAGAGAAGTGGCCCACGGCAAGTTTTAGTGTGCCCACTTCTCCTCTGTGCTCTCGGGAGGCCGGTCTGCCAACCCCAGCACCTTTGGTGTTTCAGGGTGCAGTGGTTTCCAGTGAGTTTTTGGCCCAGTCTCTGCCCCAGAAATGTTGCAGAACTGGGAAGCTCACTCCCTCCAAGGAGTGTGTTGAAGAAGCCGTTGGGAAGCCATTTCAGGGCACCGGACATATTACTGATTCCTCTTTCAGACTATCGTTCGGCCTAGCCTTGTCAGGGCATTCCTGGGCATTCCTGTACTCAACATTTATGACAACATTTAATATCATTTATTGTAGCTCAGTCTGGGAAGATGGCGGTTCGGCACCGAGGTGCCGAGGTTCGCTCACATAGGTGCTTGGGTTTAAGTCTAAACTGCAAGAATAATGTGCTTTCTCCATTACAGAGAACCTATTTCTAGGAATGATATGGGACTCCACTAGGATGCAGGCACATCTGTCTTATGCTCATATCAAGTCTCATGGCAATCATTTCCAATGTGATTCTTTTGGGCCTTCTAAACATGAGACCATTGCAGTGGTGAATTAAGCCCAAGAAGTTTTCCCTAGGAGCAACCCATTTTGAATCATCAGGGTTACGTGCAGATGCCTTCGTACCCTAGAGATGTGGAAGAAGCCTTGGTTCTTGGCCCAGGTTTCTGTGCTGAAGGCCACCTGTCATCTCAAGATGCTAACGACAGATGTTTCCCTCACAGGCTGGGGTGCAGTCCTAGATGGCCACTCGACTCAAGGTCTGTGGAGAGGTCACCATCCTTTATGGCACTAAAATTGCTTGAAAATGATGGCTGTATTTCTAGCACTGAGATACTTTCTCTTGGATCTCAAAGGCTACCATGTCCTTGTCCACACAGACAACACATCAGTAGTCATAAATCACCAGGGGGGTCTGCGGTCGCACCCTCTATGCAGACTGGCGCATCAGATACTCCTCTGGGCCCAGGGTAAACTACTCTAAATGAGGGCAGTATACATCCCTGGGCACCTGACTCAGGAAGAAGACATCCTCATAGGCAGGAGCTGAGGCCCGGGGAATGGAGACTACATGCAGAAACAATGGAGTTGATTTACTGGAAGTTCAGCCAGGGGGAGTGGACTCCAGATGGGGTTCCTCAGTCTCCGAGCAATGCATAAGCAAGTAGATGGTAGAGGCGATTTCTGTGGCTCACAAAGTGTGTGATCTTCCTTCACATTAGAGCCCATTTTACTAGGAGAATGGTTTCCTCTAAAACGGGCCCTGCACATTTTGTATGTCTTCCTATGTCTGACACACCCATTTCAGGTCTTGGAGTCTCTACTAATAAGCTCATGAGTTGAATCAGGTGTGATAGATGTGGCAGACATAGAAAATGTGCAGGGCTGGTGGTACTCCAGGACAGGTTTGAGAACCTCTGTTTCGAGGGGTTTCCCTTGAAGATGTTTGTGATATGGCAGGCTGGTCCTGTCCTTCAACAGGTTCTATAGCCTGGATATGGAATCTACCCCAGGCTCTCAAGTGCTTGTGACTCAAGTTTTGTGCTTGTTACAATTCACAGCTTTTGGACAGGCATTTGTTCAGTATGTTGAGTTCCTTCAAAAGTGAACGTCTCTGTTACTTGGTTCCCTGAGAAGGGAATGCCATACTTCCTGCTTGCCTGAGAGCGACTTATTTCACCCACTAGGAAGCTGACAGTGTTTAGTCCAAGTGTCCTTTATAGCTTACAGGTGCACCGTCATCTGTCAGAGGACTATGTTTCCGAAACTCTGGAATAGCCTTCCTGATAATGTTCGGGGCTCAGACTCGCTCACCCAGTTTAAATCTAGATTAAAGACACATCTCTTTAGCCAAGCGTTCACATAATGCATTTCATGTCAGCTCAATTGCACGTATCTTTGCTTAATGTTATGAACAGCAGCTACGCTAATTATTCTCTATTTGCTTTTCTGTTTTACCTCGGGACACTAGAGAGGACATCAGCTTCAGTTTGGATCCAGCCTCTTAAGAAGACCTCAGATGACCAACACTTATGAAGAGACGGCGCCAACTCCTGCGAAGACCTCAGAAGATGCAACATGCACATTCCCAAATTTCTATATATCCTAATTATTGTTGATGTATTTCATTTTTCCAGGAGCTCATTGCTTCTACCTTAAAATTAAATGCTAACAGTGTTTGTAAATTAATTGCACAAATTATTACATTATTTGCTAACTGCATTCTTCTAATATTGTAATTTTGACATGCATTCTCTGTAAAGCTGCTTTGAAACAGTATTGTGAAAAGCGCTATACAAATAAATGTGAATTGAATTGAACTGAATTGAATATGTTTCGCCAATGAGATTGGAGTGATTTCACACATGCTTCAGATGCAGTCATGCAGGAGCATTCCCATAGTGTCAACATTCTGACAGAGAGTCTCGTTTCCTTCTTAGGGAACCAGGGTTACAATCGTAACCGAGATGATTCGCCACCCTGCATTACATGACCGTAAAGAATAAAATCACTTCCTTGAAGTGACCATCGCATGTACCCTTTGCTAACAGACTTGTTGAAGGGATTCAGTTGTTCAGTTGCCCCAACAAATGACGTCCCCTTCCCGAAGGGCTCTTCAAAGATGCAATAACAATGTTTGGAATTCGCCCTTCTGTTTGTCAAGTAACAGAAGTTGAGATAGTCTTTTCTTCCCTACTGCAACATATTTTGAAAGAAATGACTTTTCAAACAAGAAAAAAAACTTGATTTTGTCCATGGGGAATTGATTGGATGGTTGTGGTTTACTACTGGTCAATCTCCTGTGAGTGACAGGTTGTCCCACCCTTGCGCCGGTAAACACATCATAAAGAGAAGATATGTCACTGCATGAGGGATGGGGAAGTTATTTTGACTAAGATTATGAGGCACATGATTTTTTAAAACATGATGTGCACAGATAAAACTTAATAAATACTGCAATATTCCATTAAAAAAAAAAAAAAGAAAAAAAAAGAATTGTCCATTTTGATTTCATGGTGACTTTACAAACACCTAAGGTGGACTACTAATTTAAATTAAATTCTGTCTTAACAATACAACAAATATTGTAATACTTTTAAAGTAAAAGCAAAAAGTAATAGTTAAAGTAAAAAGTAATTTCCCACCTCCACAAACATATGATAGCCAGAAATTTGGTACTTTACAAGGAATCTCCCCAATGAATTCCTTTGTTTGGATCACTATACTGATGGCATACCCTTGACTCATGCATTCCTAACCTGAAAGCTGATGATTAACTGAAAGGTTATATACTATATATAAAAGCAAACTCTGGAGACAGTTTACTAACAGTGGGTCCCGACAGTAGCAGATCTCCATGCTGCTCCTCCTCCGTTCGGCTGAGGGGAGGATCACTCACTGAAATCTGATACATGTGCTTCCTCGTGAGTTTATCCCGATCGCTCAGTCCATGTGAGAGAATCGGCTGGTTCAAATGGAGATATCTCGTGAGCCGTGCTTACCCCTGGATTTCTAGAGGACAGACTGAAAGCATGATCTCATTGCACAGTGCCGATCACACACTGCTGCTTTACGTGCTTCATTATTAATCTCCAGCTCTTCAGAAGGACTGGACTCAAATTAAATCAATGGATCCAGTAACGAGGTGGACACCAAAACAGGTTGTTGACTGGATGAGAGGTGAGTTCAAGATGTGTATTTCCTGCATGATATGTATGCTGGTCGTTTAATTTTAAATATAAATGGCCTCTCTCTTTCTCTAGATAGCCAGTGTAAGAATCTAGTGTGCTTTGTTTACCTGTACTTTCGACGAAACCAAGATTAGTGTCAGCAATATTCGAGCACCAACAAAACAAACTCCTGTGTTTAAAGAAACTATGGTTCTATCGCGTGGCAGAAAACACAATAGGTACATTTATGAAAATAACATCCCGTTTTTATTGTTATGCACGCATGTTATGCAGGAGTATTTTACTCCCACAGTTCTTATTATTGTTTTACACAGATTTATCAAACCGCTGATCGTTTTTCACTTGCAGAAGATGATTATACCCTACCAATTGTGTAAATGATTGACACACAAAAGCCCATTTTCAGTGTTGAGAACTTGTTGTGTAGCTGTGGATTACAGACGAATTAAAAGTGAGTGCCAGTCAAATCTGATCGGTCATGTGTGAATTCGAGTCGTGGTGTTTCACCATACAATCAGGAAAGATTAATGTAATAATAGTCATAATAATGTAAGATTCAAATGTGAATTGGGCCACCTGTCCTTGCATGAATTGGAGTAAAAATCCACTTATTATTATAAATTGTTTGTGTCTGTTAAGGTCACTTTGGAATCTGACAGTTGATGTGACATCTTGTTTGCACTGCCCCTCCATGAAAAAAAAAGATATTAAAATATTTAAGTATAGCCTATCTGGAGTTTCATGGTAAATAATAATGTATAATTGTATTATGAGTTACCAGCTTTCTTAATATGTCTCAAATTTTAATCGTATTTTTGAGAGAAATATGCGACACTCTCAATTCATAACTAGTTCTACTAATGTTTTGGTGAATTGGTGACAAACTTATTTGTATGTTGTTTTCATGCAGTAAAAATGTTTTTTTTTACTATTCAAATTGCACAGAATGCAATACATAATTACCAATTCATAAGAATTTTCTCATGAGATCGGGTTGGAAATATGGAAATATAGCCACCTCTAGCCTTCCCATGTTTTTAATATCTCAATAAAATCTCTCAATGAATAATAACAGTCATTATTTTGTTGAACTCAAATGCGTGTGGCATTATATCAGTGGGTTTTACAGTCTTAAAAGGTTGACGCATGCTCTAGATGTGATTCATAGGTGGGACAATGTAGTTGGTTAAGTGGTTCACTTATCCCTAAAGTTTTCTTAAATATTTTTTTTTTCTTGCACATCTCTTGAAGTTTACTAAAAATATATGTTTTTACCTCTCAAACTACTCAAAAACAATCATACTGCATTACTTTATCATTAATATTACTGTCCTGCTTATACTTAATTTGATGGACACTAGTTAATGCGTCCGTTATCTGACAGTGCACTATTGACTCAGTAGGATATCCTGGAGTTATAACTTGCTTAAGGGCACAATGGTGACGGTTAATTGATCAACCGTCACAGGGTTTGAACCAACAACATTTGGTAACCAACCTGGATGTTAAGACTAGACTGCTATGCCACATGACTCTAAATGAAATTTAAATACACTTTGAGCACTATGTTAGTGTAAACTGTACTACTACATTGCAAACATACAGAAACAAACAAAACAACAAAGAGCATCAGTTCATCAGATGAATAAAATGCCCGAAGGCTTTAAAGGTTTGTAGTGGTTCATGTTGGGCTCTTTTTTCTCAGCGCTGCTTCATTTATTAATTAGTTGATTTCTTTATGCTCACGAGAGTCAGTTACATTAAATATTATTTTTCCATGGAAAAGTAGCCTACCTGCCAGATGTAAGTAAAATATACTTTATTTTTGCCAAGATGCATTATGTACTTTGTCTCGTGTTATGCCAATATCCGCTTTAGATCTGTATCACTTTTTATTTATTTCTTCTGGTGCAAACATGCGTGAACAGACAGTAAAAGTTGAATGCCAAGTCTTTAAACCTTTTGCTGGTTTGGAGTATATGTTCATGGAATGCTCTGCAGAAACTGCAGTGAATAATTTCACACTTACGAATTGAGTTTCATTCCTCCCCTTCTACTCCCACACATGTTGAGGGACAGCTGGGTGCCTTACATTCTTTTTCAAATCTTCAGAAGCATCCAAAATGATGATTGAGTTACAAAACATCTAAATGACTTAAAAGTACCATAAAAGTATTATAAGAATGTAATCCACAAGTAGTCCACTCTTCATGAGCACCATATGTGTGAGGAACAGACTAAATTTAAGTAATTGTTCACTCATTACCTGAGCTGTTAACTGTTCCAGTACTCAATTTGAAAACCTGATCCATTTTTTGATTAGTGAATGAGTTTCATTAATATTTTTTTGTAATCCAGTTTAGCTAATTCATTGCAATGGTTCTACTCAGAGCAATTAATCTACAAATTGGGCATCTCTGCTTTTCTTGCAAACTTTTATAAATGCAAAAAGTGGATGTCAGTATTGTAATTCATGTAATATTTAAGGCTTTGAGTTGCATTAACTTGTTTTATTCTGTTTTTGCCTCATTGTTGAAGATCGAAAGGTCTAAACCCCATTAATTTAATTGCATGAAAAAAAAAAAAAACTATCCATTAGTGTGTTCTTTTGTTCTACAGATGCGAGAAATTGGTGCGGTTTTGACATGACGTGGGTGTGTAAATGATAAAAGAATTTTCATTTTTAGGAACTAGTCCTTACTAGACATTCAATTTTGACCATTACCCAAGATGGTGATTATTGTAAAGACTAATTATATTAAATTATCCAATTACTGAAACTGTGCATTGTGGATATAGATGGTTCTTTATAAAGTGTGTACTTTTTGTTGCTAGCAGCACCAAATGGAGTTGCAAAAATAGTTTTCTCAAAAGTAGTTTTCCCAAACCCTCCCCAGTTTCAAACAGAATTCTTGGGCCCACTTTATATTAAGTGTAACATTTAAATTAATTATTTGATTTGAATTATTAGAATTATTCGATTTTAATTTAAATTACACTTAATTTGCACATACTTGTTTTTACATTGTATCTATATATATATAAAAATACCTGCATATAATTACATCTGTAATTCATTTCTGAAATTACATATATAATTACACTGTTGACCCTTTCCTCAACCAATGCTTAAACCTAACTATACCACCAAACCTGTCCCTAACCTTACCCTGCAATGATGCTAAATGCTAAAAGTAGAAAACAGTTTTAAAAGCAGAAATGCAATCATGTGACTGCAGAAAGTTCTTAAAATTTCTGAACCATACGTCTGTGTTGTGTGTTGTTGTTTTTATGGATATCATTAATGAAGGGGAACTTCTAACAATGATCTCATTGTTTAAAAAAGCCTTCTGTGTGGTGCAATTTAATGGATTTCCAAGGCTTGACATCTAATAGATGTGTCAGTCCTAGTTTGTTAACAGTTAAGAGACCTCCATCAACCTGGACATGGTTGAAATTGTTAATATTTTCTTTGCTGTAAGTATGATTACTTGCTTTCACAGACTACACAGTTACCATGCTGACTTCAACAGTGCATCACTCTACAGTGACTATTTCAAATATCACCAGATCTGTAAGCTTGAATGATAAGAATATATTTGTGATGAGGAACCACTGAACCAACAAGTATACCTTTTCCATAGGTTCTGTTAATTATATTAATGCTTTAATCCAGTGGTTTCCATCCATGTAACCACAACACCATATGTCAACCCTTAGATCTTGATATCGCCATATGGCGTCTTCATGAGATTCTCATAAATATTTAATGGAGACTCTCTGTTGAAGTTTAAAAAGAAGAGGTGCCTGGTATTTCCTGTTCTCTTCTTTAATTTTATGGGGCTGCATTTTTGGAGCGTGCAGTATAGAAGTGTTTTGTTTTTCTTAAAGACAATGCAAAGTCGCACTTGCAGACACAAATACAATGCAAAATTGTATGCCGTTGATCTTTTCTGAGATGCTTCCACAAAAGACATTTGATCCCGCTTTGACAATCCGTTGATGTTTGCATGAATCCATGCTCCGTTTAAAACGGCACTGAGGTGACAAGGCGTGATCCTGCTGGCTTTTGCATTCAGAACTGAACAACCCAATGCAAATCTCCCAGATCACAGTAGCTTAGTAGTGCCAGAATAAGAGCAGTGATCTCTACAAACACGTAGCTTAACTCAACGTGGGAAATGCAACCTCAGGTAGCACATCACGCACAGTTCACTGCCTCACCATGAGTGCCTAGCCAGGCAGAAAGTTGGACGGGACACTATGGGCACGTTGCTGCAAAAAGCCTAATCCTCAGGATCAAATGGAATGCCTATTAAACACACAAGTTCACCAATGAAAGGCACAGAAATGAGCTCTGGGCAAAGTTAGATTTTGATGACCATCTTATGTTCTTTATGTTCTTGGTGTTCATGTAAATTTCATACAATTGCAGAAGCTTGAGGTTATCTTTAAAGGGTGGTTCACCCAAAAATGAAAATTGTTTAATCAATTATTCTCCCCCATGTCATTCCAAATCCTTTTGACTTTTGTTCATCTTTGAAACACAAATTAATTAGTCCATTCTACCAAAAAAGAATCCATGTGAATCGAGCAGTTTAATCCAAGTCTTCTGACAAGACAAAGTTGCTTTGCATGAAAAACATGTTTAATTTAGAATTTCGTATCAACATTGATCATTAATATGGTAAAAGAAGCTCAACCCCACTTGCTTGACTTGAATCGTTTTCATACACAGTTATGATTACAGGGTCAGATTATGGATTAATAAACACTTGTTTTCATGTCTCCTTGCACAATATTATGTTATGATCTTAAAACACTTTTTAGGAAAGTGCATGATTTATAAACAAATACATTTTGGACTTTGCATCGCTTTACCAGCTCTATATGTTTCACTTTTCTGCTGGTATGGAATTTTACTTAGGAAGCCTTTGGTATGTGAAACATGTCTGGCGATAAAAGAGCTCAAAGATGAGAGATCAAAAACAAGCTAAAATGGCATGATTATGATTGTGTTTTATGTCACATTTGCTTTTGTTAACACTATCGGGTAGGTTTAGGTGTAGTGTTGGTGGTACGTTATTTTAAAACGTAATGGAGCATTAAGTTTACTGCCAATCACGGGACATTTCAAATCAGAACTGCACGATACGTATAAAACCAACGTAATAAAAATGTACCATATTCATGTTCATCTACATTTGCATGTTCATGTACAGCACTTTGCTACCCATTGTGTTTTTTGAAAGTGCTCTAGAAATGGAGTTGAGTCTGTTTCGGAATAAAGCTGGACATGCTTTTAGCGCCACTCAGTGGACATTTCACATTGAAACGTCACAAAACGTACATGGTGCTATGTATTTTGGTTTTGCAAAAATGTTCCCACATTTACGTTTTTCTTATGAGCCTAGGGTGGAAGATTTGCACAGCAAAGAGTCACACCTACCTATTACGTAATCACCATGCACGCACCAGTGGTAGTTCGAAGGTGTTTAAAAGCCGTTGCCAAGCTGTTTCAAACTCCTGGAACAAACTCCAAACAAACTTTGATTTTGTTTGAAATGACGTCACACTAGTTCGTTCCTTGATTTTGTAATGTGGGTGATTGACGAATAAAGTTTTTAAAAGTGTAAAAAAAACATAATGGAGATATAATTAATTTTGAAATTGTATTTATTGTTAACAATGAGTTTAACACTGCTTTTGTCATTTTTTACAAGATGGACAAAATTTGTCACCAAAAAAGTCATTCGGTTTAACCAAAATTTCGGTTTTACTGAATGACACTTTTGGTTATACTGAATGACGATATTTTCAAACAATGCTAACAGGCTGATATCTAGCTAGCTAGCAAAAGGACAATCAAACATTTTATATTAAGCACAAGTTTTTAAAATATTACAACATTTTCCATGTTTTATAGCGGTTGTACCAAATGACCTGATATTTCGGGACATGCGTATGAGCAAGTGAAAATATGAATTTTTCAAATGGTTAAGAGAGAGTTAGTTTGCTTCATGACCATGTGGTCCTTTGCAGGTGTCTGAATGATGTCACATCCTGTCACATGATATTGACCGCATGACTTGATCCAAAATGGTCCCTTTATATTGGTTATTCCGAATGACATCAATTAAATAAATTTTTCCGGACATTCTTTCTCATAACAAAGCAACGACTTCTACATATAATTTTAATACCATGTTGCACAATGTTGATATATGATGTTATAAAATCATGCCAGAATAAAAAATATATATATTTATTACATTTTATGGAATTTTAATCACAAATGAAATGGCTGTATTGGCCTTTGTACGGTTAAACCGAATGACCTTTTGACACTTCAAAATCTTTAAAATACCTTTTTATATGTAACAAAAACCTTTTGGATTCAATAAAATAGATCTAGTTGTACTACCTTACATACTTTGGATGTCATAGCTTTGTTTTTATTATTATTTAAAAAAAAATACCCGTCATGTCATTGACCCATATAGTATATCGGGGCTTAATAGTTACGCTTTTCCTCAGCAAGTCACGCAATTTGTGGTATCATTCATGTCTGTAGCACAAATAGTATGAGCAATAGAAATGGAATGAAAAAGTGTATGTTCATAAATATTAAATCAATATATTATACTTAAATCTGAGAACAGTTTTAAAAAAAAGTTCAGTTGACTGTGCTGGAGATTTACAGTGCTTATGTTCCTCTGGTGTGTTTCCACTACTTGCAAAAACACAAAAGAATTGGGCCTCCCATTGCACGGTGTAAAGGTCACATTATAATACCCCTCATCCAGCACCTGCAAATGGGTAAACAGAGGAAGGGTGTTACTGTGCATGCACAGACAAAGAGCCTTAACTACATCAGGGCATCATGGGAAATCCTGCTCTCGCCTTCATGTGGCCACTGCTGTAAAAACATACCTTAATTTATAGGATCTTTTTGTATTGCATGCCTGCATATAATCATTCGAACGCCTGTATTCTGACAAGGTTAAAATTAATTTGCTTTTTATTTAAACAGCCTTTATTAAGGAAAAATCAATGTACATATTGCAGAAAGACCAGTCCAATATGTCATATTCATAAATGCATGTACATGCTTGACATCAGTCTCCTGTGAGTGGTTTGTGTTTTTGTGTGAGATCGGAGAGTAACAGCATCACAGGGTTTAGTCAGCCATGCTGTCAATGACTGAGAACAGTTTGGTGGATGTGACTCATCTACAGCAACAACTTTCACACACTTTGAAAGACACCAGCTATAATATCCTTTGTCCATTCTCTCATTATTCATTCAGGATCTATTCAGACCGTATTGATTTACTGTATTTTCATACTTAAGTATAAGGAGTTAACTTTCATAACTTCAGTGAAATTGAATATGTCCCTAGAGTGCTTCATTTATGTACTACAATTGATTAGTAAATGAAGACATTTTTCCTTTGTTACACTGTAGTGTTTAAAGTAGGGTGACCAGATTTCTCATGGGATGGATGGGAAACACCCCCCATTTTACGTGAGCGCTTCTGCTATGTGTCATACAGCGAGATAACACATTGAGTTTTTTTTTTTTTTTTCACAACTTACTACGCATAATAACTTGATAAACTCTTTTTGAAGATCCTTGTTAAATACTACTTACTTTTATGATCACCTAGCAAAGACAATTTGGGAAGGAAGAAACACAGGACAAAACATGATTTTTTCATAATAAGTTGGGACACTAAAAATAGAGCTAAAATATGGGACTGTCCCAGGGAAAAACGGGATGTCTGGTCACCCTAGTCTAAAGTCCATTTTTCATGGGAGAGAGCTAAAATAACAGACCTAGCAGATCACAGTATTCCTCATTTAAAGGGGACATCGGATGCAAAATTCACTTAAATGTGTGTTGGCAGTGTGTCTACACAACCACCCTATAATGATAAAAACCCACCCAGTGCTTTTTTTTAAATCCCCACAAATCATAAGCACTTTGTCAGATCAAGCCGTTCACAGATTCTTGGCAAAGTGACGTAAATTTGCACAGGCCCCTCCCATGACTCCTGACGGACACTGCCGTTTTAGCATAGACCCGCCCTGAGTGAGCTGTAAACAGTCCGCCATTGTTTCGACGCCGCGCAGGTGTAGACAAGAATGTCTCCAAAGCAGCTGAGCCGTTTTGTTATTGATATAAGAATGAACATAGCAGTTCCAAAATGAGACGCAGCTAGTGTGATAGCCCTGTCGCCGTCTGTTGCCGTTGGTCGGAGTTTGTTTTCACCCGACTGAACATGTTTAATCAGCATTTGTTGGGTCGGGGAATGTCTGAGCAGTGTGGTATGATTTTCCAGCAAATGACAACAAACTGACGTAATTTGACCTGGCCACGAACCGTTGCCATGAAGATGAGGAAATCCCTTGCAAAGACTGCTGTTTGATCGCGCCGGCGCCTCACACACACACAACAAAGCACTACAAATGTGACATCGCTGCTTGTTCATTATCAAAATAATACAGTCGAATAAACATATATGTCGTCATTTCTATTTAGAACCTTTTCACTGTAATTCATATCTGCAAGTTTATAATGAACAATGCATTAAGGTGATTGTCTTATTACAAACTGTACATTTTATGTAAAGATAACATGGTAACACTACAAAAGGTGTTAGTTAATGATTAACAAGTATTTTCAAATGTATTTTAATCATTTTTGAGCATTTACAAGTGTATAAATAAGAATGGTGAGTTCAATGGAATACCTGCCAAATAGTGTTTACAGCCCGCCCATGGAAGATAGGGGTGGGGTGAACAGTAGCTCATTATCATTTAAAGGGTCATGCACCGAAACGGCTCGCTGTGAACAGAGCTGTGTTTGACAAGGTAAAAAGGGTGTTTTTTTTTTACACAACCATTCAGAAATTTTAATCAAAGTATGTTATAGACTTTTCATGAAGACCCTAAAGAATCATACTAACTTCTGGAAAATTGGCATCCGATGTCCCCTTTAAAAAAATTCCCGCCCAAGGAAGCAGAATAAATATGCAGAATAAAGGGGCGGGGCAGTTACTTGAAACCAAGCGGCAACCTTCCCCAGTTTTTCTTGAAGCCAATACAGAAGTGACTTAGGCTGCAATTCATCGACTGGCCGCTAGGGACAGGCTCCAAAAGAGAGCAGAATCTCATTGAGTCCCATGTTAAAATGCCCAACTTTACAGCAGAAAAAAACATGTTTACAGCCTGGTACAAATTGTGGTTTAGGTCTATACTGCTAATTTTGCCCTTCATGACAACTCTGAGGGGGGTGAATGTTTAAATTATATTAAGCCTCTGCATAATTAAGGGTGTGGCCACTTGAGTGACAGGTGGATTGCCACTGCTCAGCTAATTCCAGCCACTGAATTTGGCATCACTGCCGTATTTGTGCTTTTTCTGGATTATTTTATACAATTATCAAATAGTATGGCTTGCTGTGCGGAGATAGGGTCGAGACAGATGTACGTTTGTGTACATGTGCACACATGCAGAAGATAAACAGAACACGTGTTGTTGGATCGTCTTGGCATTGGCTAAAAGATTTGTCCGTCAGATTTACTACAACGACAATGGCTGGAGAATATGCCTCTCAAGACACCACAAAATCCGACAGCACTGCTTGGATATTATAACTAAAACTGCTGCACTATTTTGAAAAATAGGACGCAGGACTCATTTGTTTGTCAGAGTCTAATGTATACGATCGTATACAGTTTTACAAAATAAACGCTGCTCAGGTTGTATAATTTCTTGAAGAACGATGATTTTGCGTGTTGTCATTTGCACAGCACACCCAACACAAATGACTGTTGCTGGAGCATCGATATCGTAAAACAGATACCGTAGATTGACAGTAATCCTTTAAAACTTGTTATCTTTATTAATATTTTAGATGGTATCTAAGATAGACACCTCAGTTCCAACCACGTCCCGCCTCTTTTCCCATTTTCAGTTATCCGGGAGTGACGTGCTGCCAAGATAGCGACGGCCGACTGTAGGCTTCAAAAATGCTCTTCAGAAACTTACGGGTTACGTCACGGACACTACGTCCATATTTTTATTTACGGCCTATGGTTGAAACTTGCAGTTACGGTAAGGGCTGTGACATTTCCCAAACAAGCTCGAAGCGCTTGACCAATCACAACACACTGATCTAGGTGACCAATCAGAGCACATTGAGCTTTTCAGAAGGAGGGGCTCCATATAGTCCAAAATTAAACAGAGCGTTACTGAAAGACTGGGAAGACAGGTGCTGCAACAATGTACAATATGTGAAAAATAGTGAGGGTTTTTTTTTTTTTTTTTTTTACATTCAAGCATGAAAACCTATTCTAGTTTGCAGTTTGCTGAAGGTCAACAAATGGACTGTGGTCACAATGCACATTCAGTTATGACATGTCCCATCCTGGTATCTTGGGCAGATAGTAGCAAAGGTGACAGGCTTTACTTTTTAGCTGGTTATGACATGAGCTGAGAGATTGAACAGACAGGGATGATAACAAGTCTCATGAAAAAATGTGTAATGTGTTATACTTCATGTATTTCTGTCCTAATTTTTTTGTTGTTGTTGTTTTGTGATAATTAACAATCTGACACCCTATTTTCTTTTTTTTTTCTTTTTTTTTTTTTTTTCTTGACAAAGTGTGAGCGTGAAATTAGGATAAAATATGCCACCACTATGTTTACATTACTCTTCCACTGTGATTTTGCTTTTTATAGAAATAAAACTCATTTAATTCAGTTTGATAACGGTCGCTTCAGTCCCATCCAGATCGTCCAAAATAAGCAGCAGAGTCATACATAGTGCAGCAGGAATCAGAGTTCACAGATCACGTGACTAGAGTAAGTGGTGTGATGACTGACAAGACCATGGCGAAGGATTCGTTGCATAACAGAGCCTAAAAGCATCTAAAAGAGCATAAACAGAGCCTAAATAACATCTTATCTTGTAGAATGCATGCTCAGCATTTGGTTTCTATTTGCACTTTGAATATTGATCAAGTATTTTGATTATGGTTGCACACTTGCACTTATTGTTTGCACTTAATAAGACTAAGAGAAGCCTGTGTTATTAATTTTTATTAAAAGTGTTTTTATTTCTATGATCAATTTGTGGAAAGGAGTTCAGTTAGGAGGTCAAAAGTTGTAGAAGCTCATAAATCATGTACAGATCTGAAGAGACTCATATGAAATCATACAAGTTTGTAGCAAAACCTTTTACAGTGCTTGAGTATTGTTGTCTTGTACTGCATATGATAATTCATACTCAGAAAGAAGAACTGAAATGACATTCATTACAAGATTATCAGTTAAAACATTTCAAATGCACTTGCAGACTATTTTTCTAGTCATGTATTTTGTCATTCAGGATTTCTTTAAAATACTGTGTAAAAGTCTTGTCTCATCTGGTTCTCGTGAACTCAATCTTGTGTCTCGTCTCGTGAGCTAACTGTCTCGTCACACCCCTAAAAATTACCCATTAAGTGTGGTGCATTTTTCTCGTTCATAGATTTGTTTTCATCAGTTATTGACTTTACCGAGCTACCTGTACAACTCTTGTTTTGGGTTTGTGGTAGTAACACTCATTTTGGAGTAGTTTTTCTGTAATTGTAATGACACACTAAGTAATTTTGTTTAAATACAACGACTAAACAGAAGTGCAGAGCATAATGTTGTCGCCTGTGGATAAGCACAAAGAAATTGGAGTATTCTTTTAAAGGTGCCATCGAATTAAAAATTTAATTTACTGTTACGTTACAGTCGGGATCATTAATATGTACGCCCCCAATATTTGCATATGCCAGCCCATGTTCAAGGCATTAGACAAGGGCAGCCAGTATTAACGTCTGGATCTGTGCACAGCTGAATCATCAGACTAGGTAAGCAAGCAAGAACAATAGTGAAAAATGGCAGAGGGAGCAACAATAACTGACATGATCCATGATTACATGATATTTTTAGTGATATTTGTAAATTGTCTTTCTAAATGTTTCGTTAACATGTTGCTAATGTCCTGTTAAATGTGGTTAAAGTTACCATCATTTATTACTGTATTCACGGAGACAAGAGCCGTCGCTATTTTCATTTTTAAACACTTGCAGTCTGTATAATTCATAAACACAACTTCATTCTTTATAAATCTCTCCAACAGTGTAGCATTAGCCGTTAGCCACGGAGCACTAACAAACTCATTCAGAATCAAATGTAAACATGCAAATAAATACCATACTTACATGATTAGACATGCTGCATGGCGAACACTTTGTAAAGATCCATTTTGAGGGTTATATTAGCTGTGTAAACTTTGTTTATGCAATGATAGAGTTGAGAGCTCTGGGGGGGCGGAGAGCACAAGCAATTAAAGGGGCCGCAGCCTGAATCGGTGCATAGTTAATGATGCCCCAAAATAGGCAGTTAAAAAAATGAATTAAAAAAAATCTATGGGGTATTTTGAGCTGAAACTTCACAGACACATTCAGGGGACACCTTAGACTTATATTACATCTTGTAAAAAAACGTTCGATGGCACCTTTAATATTCATTACTGTGTCTTGGCCTTTCAGCAGGAAGATCCACAACACATTCCCTCTCCTCAGAGGAAAGGTTTATGTTCTCTCTGTATTGGGTCTGTTTGCAACATGCAAGTTAAAATATGATGCAGGAATTTCATAATTGCGATCTTTTCCATTGGTGCATTGCATGTTTTATGCTAAAATAAGGGTGTGACAAAGTAGTTGTTAAGATATGGGAAGGTTTGTCTCTGTAATTATGGTTTGGCAGAAGGCGATGTGGCAAAGTTTGGTAAGGGTAGACCCAGTCACAGATGCCTTTTTGTTTTCAAAGCTACTTCTGATTACAGGTCTCTCAGACTGACTTTCATCCCCTAGTGTCTGCACTGTTCAGCCACAACAATTACTGTATAAGGAGTTAATGAGGAGATTTTGGCAAGTGTGTGATCACTAAGCGGCTCTTACAGGCCTGTCTATGAATGGCTGGCAGGCAGAAACCCAGTTTCTGTGTGCAGACAAGTGGAATGTGTGAAACCACCTGCAATGTATTATGTAAATTCAAATTCATATAAAGAAGTGATGAAATGAAATCAGGAATTGCTGTTCTCAAAATGGAAGTGAAGTAGGGAAGTTCTGCAAGTCACCTTAAGCACCTTTAGTATTGTTTTTGATGTGTGTGCTTAGCGTATAGACATACAGTCCAATGCAAAGCCTTTTGAAGTATACTTCATTTGAACTCATGCTTAAGCACAGGCGGTCCACGCATGCCCACTAAAAAGTTTTATCTTTGTTCAGTGTCTGTGCTATTTCTCTTCAGAAGTTATGACCGATAAAATGTCTTTGTACTTTTTTTGAAGTGGAGTTGCAGGATTCTCTCTGCATAAATTGTTTTTGTCTTCTTTTCCGTTTCTTCTTTGACTGTGAACCAGTGGCTGGGACTGGGGGCAAATAATAATAGAAACATTCACAAACACAGTGCACAGACTGGTGTAGGCCCAAAATATACTTCATTTTTGATGCAAATGCTTGGCATCCGGAGTGTACAGCTGAACACATGGTCTTGTAAAGTGTATTCTGTTTTGGTGCACGAACATGTGCACTTGAAAGTTTCATCCTTGTTTAGTGTCTGGGATTTTTCTCTCCAGAAGTTATGACCGATAAGAATGTCTTTGTACTCTTTTAAATTAGAGTTGCGAGAATCTCTTAACCCTATGATACAACCGTTCTTCAGCGTGGCATCTATTGTTGTTGCGTCCAGAGTAGATTGTTGTTATTCCATTCCTTAAGGTTTTTTGGGGGGGTTTTTTGGACTGTGAAACAACATGCCAAGACAGGGTTGCCACCTTGTGGACCTTGTTAGATTAGAGCAAAAAAATTCAAGGCACATGGTCGAATTGTAGTAGTGTTGTCAAAAGTACCATCTTCGGTACTAAGTCTGAACTGAAATTTTAAAAATGTGCCGATACCAGCATTTCATTCATTCACTGTTGAGCGGATTCTTAAACAATTCTGATTGGCCATTGTGTTCACGTGCTCAACATGTCTCTGATTGGCCATTGTGTTCATGCACTCAACATATATGTCTATGATTGGCTACAATTATCAACGCTTCAAAAACATGTTGTAAATAGACAACTTTGATACTGTTTACCGAGCGCTTACACAGTTACACATGAAGCATTTTGAAAGCAGGTGTCTTATCAGGGGATCCGTCTATCCATCTATATATTAGGGATCCACTGATAAACGCTTGCTTTCAAATGCTCCCGTGTGTATCTGTGTAAGCGCTCATTCCAGAGCATCAAAGTTGTCTATTTACAACATGTTTGATCATTGTAGCCAATCACAGACATATCTGTTGAGTGTGTGAACACAAAGGCCAATCAGAGGTGTTTAAGAATCCGTTCAACAGCACGCTGGAAAGTGAGGTTCTATTTCCAAGCCAGGCTCATTGAAAAAAAAAAAACGTTCCTGTGGCAACATTTCTACAAAATAAAATTTGCTGCTTGCACATTCTGCAACACTTTCAGAGAGAAATGTCTAGTTAGTGGCGCTAAAAGTGCATTCAGTTAATACATCTGGCACATAAATCTGGCAGTGTTTTATTACATTGCTTGCTGTCTGTATCATGCCAGTTCAGAAATAAAATGTCCGGTGAGTGGCGCTGAAATGTTCATTCTCTATTTGAAAATGATGTACCAGTACCACCTACACTAAGACCTCCCCTAAACCTAGCTGAAAGTGTTAACAAAAGCAAACGTGAGATAAAAAGCATTTGCCGAAGCAACCATGTCATTTTTGGGTGCTTCTGCAAGACTTATTTTATCGTGACTCGTGTTTCACGAGACTCATATTCAAGCACTCTGCAAGTACAGTGCTGTATCAGGTGAGTTAGGGAGCAAGTTTACTACATACATTTGCTGCTAATTATGTGATACAAATGTTAAAATGTTTTAGTTTTCAAATCGTGCACTATGGTCAAAGTGTTTCGAAGCCTATATTGTGCAAGGAACTGTGCCTCTAATCATAATTTGTATGAATAGGAATAAAAGTTTGTATTTTACTGGATCTAGTGTTCATTTTATTTTGGGGGGTTTTACAAAAATGTAGACCTATTCAAAAAAAAAAAATGTAAAAAAAAACAAAACAAAAAAACTTTGTCTATTATCAGTTAGGATGTTGCCTTAGAAGATTTGACGGTACAAGAAATAAGACATCAAGGCAGCTCACAAGTTTTTGGAACAGAGCTTGCTTCTTTACAGAATAGTGAGAAAAATGAGTCTTTAAAAAATGTGCTGTATTAAAGGACCTGGTCAAGAGGTAATTCTTAAACTCACTGACGCAAAACTAGTCCTCCTTCTTGTCAGTTAATCCTGAGAGAGATTATGCATGTGACCCTCAGCAAACCTGTCAGTTTGTCCTTAAGGTCTTTTTTTTTTTTTTTTTTAAGGTCTTCTCTTCCACCCTGTCTTTTGATCTAAAGTGACAAACATGATAGCAAAAGCAGCCATCTGCCCAAGAGCATCTTCTTTATGCCTGTCATTCGAAAAGCTTTTTGTCTCTCTTTATCTCTTTTATCTTTCATTTCAAGAATGAGGGTTTAAAAACCCTAACCAAATGCCTTTCTTTTCTTTGGGATTTGTATTTTTGCAAGCAAATTTGCAAATCAGATTAACAGCATTGATTGTTACATAAGCTGCTGTACACCAATCAATACAAGTGACTTTTTGTTAGATCGAAGCTCCATGCCAGGATAATTGGATCTAGTCTCTTTAGCAGATGCCGTTAGAAGATATCCATTTTGTTTGATATCCAGGCAGCAGAGTTTTGTCTGATACCCAAGACAAAAATGTTTTTTCGAAGGTGTAAAACAAAGATTACTGGGGTACGTTTTTACAAGAAAATACTAGGGATGCATGATATATCGGCCACCATATCGGTATCGGCTGATTATATGTTCATTTATAATGCTACCGGCCTGATAAGAAAATTTGCCCGATATATTAAAGCCGATAAATAGTGGATTATTTCCTTTAGATAAGACAATTATATATATATATATATACACACACACTGTCCATTATGGTTTTGAGTTGCATGAAATATGATTGAAATAACTTTACAAAGAAAAATACAGTTAAGTGCAACATGTACAGCGCAAGTCTGTCATTAAAGCTACATAATATTATAATCATGTGATTGGGACATGGCTTTTAATGATGAGACTTTTGTTTTTGTAATCAGGCTCTCAAAAATTATAAAGTTTTGATTTAGATTTATTGGCCAATATATTGGGTATCGGCTTTCAAATATAAAGAATTATCGGTTATCGGTATCGGCCAAAATTTTCATATCGATGCATCCCTAGAAAATACTATTTTAGCCTTTCTACTTCAAAATATCATTTTTAATTCAATGTGTTACTTGTTAACAGTTAGTTTCTTGTTATCTGTAATTAATTAGTTGTGAAATGTTCCAGAGTGAAAATTGTTTCAAATGAAATGGTACACCAAATCATTTTTCAGTGTTAAAGTCTTTGCAATTGAGATGAAGCAATGATTATAAAAAATGAGCAGGGTTTATTGAATAATCTTAGTTGTGTACTGAGAATTTTTAGATCCTTACATTTTTCAGGAGGCAACAAATCTTGACACATACAATGGAATTTACCACTCAGCACTTGCCTGTTTTATTTGATTTATTATATTTTTTACACTAACCATATCTCTGCTGCTCTGTTTACTCGTTTGGTTGTTGTGTCTAATGAGAGGTTTTGCACACAAAGGATTTTTTTCTAATTATTGCCTTCACAATAACAAATGTCTATCGAGATAGCACCATTGTGGAATTCCCACAAAGGGTCAACGCCCAAAAACAATGGACATTCCTTCATTCCCCTCAGGTTTACTGGAAATCTCAATAGAACGAGAGAGAGAGAGAGAGTTCCAGTGGCAGTGGCTATTGTACACGCTGCTTATGAAGGCACGGAGTTTGTGTGGAGAGAGAGGTCAGAGTCCCACTGGGAGGCCCTTCATTCTGGATGGTGGAAGGGCTTTCTCTCTCATGTAATCAAACCCCTGAGAACCACAACCTGCCATTCTGTTGACATGGGGCCTGTGTGAGCGAGTCTCACACTATGAGACTCTCAGAGAAGGGTTAGATCCGCATTATACAGAGAGCTGGGGGCACATCCCGTCAGAACAGATGTGCAGGTTTTAGTTTCAGAGCACAAGGTGTTGGGTTTATCAGTGATCACATCAAAGTCTGTTAGAGCAAGAACAAGGTTTGCAAAAACATGACTTTAGACTGATCCAACTGTGTAATTATCCAATTTTGATCAGAAACGTGATACTTTAACAAGACTCAGACAAAAGCAACAGTTGAGGAAAGAACATGGTGTAGCTGAAGTAAGCGTTTTTTTAGTAAGGGCTAAGGTGAAAAAACACCCAGGCCCTTATTTGTTCTGCAGTGTTTTTTTTTTTTTTTTCACCAGGATTATCAGTTCTGTTTTCGTTTTCGTTTTTTTTTTTTTTTTTTTAAATGCTGGAGACACGCAAAATTCATAATAACCCTTGGTTCCAAAAACGGTTCTGGTGTGGTGTGTGGGCGAAGCAAAGGGAGCCTATCTCAAAGCAATTTGTACGTATTTTACGAGGTGGCTATTTCGTACGAATTCGTACGACCTCACACATATGTTTTCGTACAATTTGTCTTGAAGCCAGTGACTGGTAGGTTTAGGGGCGGGGTTAGGGGAGGTCCTTCCTTGTGACACTTTTTGGAGAGTGAGGTCCTACGAATTAGCTACCTCGTAAAATATGTACGAATTACTGTGAGATCATTGTCTGGCTATCACCAGACCAAGCTCAATTTAAAATTGAACATTGGTCGGGGGCAGTCTGTATGTGTTTTCTACTGCACAAGAGGCGTGATCAACGAGCATTATTCACGCAATTGGATAGTCCTTCAACCAATCAGATCAACGATCCGGGTGACGTACTTTGCAGAGCGACGCGAAAACTCCAGACAGGTTTAGTTTGTAGCATTGATCAGCGGTTTGCAGAAGCAGCAATGGCATCGAGCGATTTTTGCATGTTGTGCAAAAAAACCCCATGAAAGTGAGTGGTATTTACACCCACTCGAGCGATTTGTTTGCTAAACTAAAGAAGTCATTCAGCATCGTCGAGAGGTTAAAAGGAATTGGATTGACGGTCGTGCTTGCCGTCGCTTCTCTATCGTCATCGTTTTATACCCGCCAATAGCGAGCAAGGTGGATAAGCCAGTCTGTGATTGGTTCCCGCAAAAGTGTAACAGAAGCAGTAGAAATGAATGTACGGGTTTCCAGACTGAGTTGCCGGGCGAAATCAAATCGCTGGCAGATCAGGCTGGGTTTACTAGTGAGATAAGGTTGGAATCACGAAATCCAGTCATAAAAAAAAAATGGAATTGACTGTATAATATGGAATGTTACAGAATTTGGGATGAATAAATCAACATCTTTAAGCATGTTTATAAACGCTAAAAACTAGGGATGCACCGATTCCATTTCTTAAGGACCAATTACCGATATTTTTTTCTGGTACTCGCTGATACCGATTGATGCCTATACATTTAATTTCTCTTTTTTTTGTCTCAAGATGCACACCAGTGATGTGTTTTTTCTTTGGCACGTTTATAAAAGCTACTTAAATGTCCTAATTTAACTAAGGCCTAATCCTGGCTTAAGGGACTTTCACACCGAATAGTTCTAGGAGCTCAGGTATAGATAGTTCCCCAAGAACTATTTTCTCCCCTGGGCCATGTGGTTGTATTCGCACCCGGGAATAGGAAATCTGAAGCGTCCTACAGCGGGCATCTTTAAGCGCGGCATTTACTAACACTAAAAACCGGTGGAAGCATCGGAGCTGCGTTTTTTGTGTGTCGTGGGTTTCGTGATAACGGAGATGGAATGTAAAACGCAAAATTTACTTGACAAAGAGCAAAAAGTAGGGCAGAAGCCTGGGACACACTGCACAATATTTGGCTGTCCCAGACGAAAGATTGCCATCGTGAAACAATCGTGGCGATTTCTGTGATCGTGGCTCTAATCAGTGGCCTTATGTCGTAGAGTGGGAGAGGTTCAAAGTCAGCCGTTTTCCCAGTCGTGCAACCAAAGATAGCCTACGATCATTTTCTGACAGTGTCAGAAATCCAGCATGATCAACGCACAGTGTGTTTGCTGCTACGACCAGCCAATAAAAATGCGACATAAAATAAACACGACATGGCGCCAAACCTTAAAACCCACTTACCTCAAGCTCTTTTCCCTTCTAATTTTGCCTCTTCCTTTTTTATTTTGCAGCACACGTAAAATCTACAACTGCCAAAGTGTGATTCAACCATAGACTGTAAAAAAAAAAAAGACATGGTGTTTTTGTTTACCACTAGCGCATGCTGATGACGTTTTATTCTTCTATAGAAACTTGCATCGTAGCCTACGTGTCAACAGGTGTCATCAATGTACAGTCTACATGCATGCCGTGCCCAAGTTTAATGGATCCATGTCGCACAGTGTGATATGTAATGATCTTAAAGGATTGCAAAAATTGTGCAGTGTATCCCAGGTAGGGCTGGGGGATATATCGCATGTGATTGTCACGCGCATTTTGTCAGTAAAGCCAGTTCCCTGATTACCACTAAATCGCCATCACCTGCTTTCAAATGGAGCGGCATTTAATAGACAGAGCCGTAGTTCACTGATAAGACACGCAAATATCGCGTTCATATCGCAGATGAATCGCCTTCGATAATGAACGCGATATTGCGTGGCTTGTCAGTGATCTACGGTTCTGTCTATTAAATGCCGCTCCATTTGAAAGCAGGTGATGGCGATTTAGCGGTAATCAGGGAACCGGCTTTACTGACAAAATGCGCGTGACAATCGCATGCGATATATCGCCCAGCCCTAATCCCAGGCTTAAAAGACGAAATCTCAAAACTTTCAGTATTACATATCATCGAGGAGGAGAAAGAACACAACCCTGCAGACAACAGGTAAATGCTGTTATCGCTGTTTTCAATGTTCGTGAAGTAAATATGTTTACACGGCTTTTTAAAAATGCCGGGTGCTGGTGTTTGACGCTCACGTCACTGATAGTTCCTATAGTGCTGGGAGCTACTTTAGTTCCCTAAAAAGAGATCCTAGAACTAAAATCGTAAAAAAGGGGCAAAATCCGGGTACTTCAGCCAATAGTTCTAGGAACTATGATAATGTTCCTTGGGTGCAAAAGCCCCTTTAATCTAAAGGCAGGAACACACCAAGCCGACGGTCGGCCGTCTGGCAGTTTTTGTTCCTCGGCCGACTAAGTTTTCTCAGGGCTAAAGTTGGTCCTCATCGCCTTTTTTTCGGCCGATTCGAAATGTTGAATGCCGTCGGAGCTCGTCGGTCCGTCGGGCCATCTGATCATTCTGATTGGCTGTTCAGATACTGCCACCTGCTGGTACGGAAAGGCATTTCATCTCACGCAGACGCAGAACTGATGTGCTACTTGGCCGTCGGCTGTTTAGTGTTGGTTTGGTGTGGCAGGGCAACTTTGGACACAGACGCTGCCGACGTGAACCAACCCCACAGTCTGCTTTTGTCGCCACTAGTTCGTTGGCGTCAGCTTGGTGTGTTCCTGCCTTAAGCCCTGTCTGTGAAACCAGGCCATAGAGTCCTATCAAACATTCCACACATGCGTCACTTCATGCGTTTTCTGATCAGGTGGCTATCAGATCTTGAAAAGACCAGGTATTTTCACATTCCAGACAAAACTGGAAAAGGGTAACCTGGTTGTTGAAGTCACATATGTAAATTTTACTCTTCCCAAAATGGTAAAGAACGCTACTGCAACATGCATCACCACAGATCAACACGAAATCTGCTGCAAATTAAACTGAAAGTTTGGCGTGGCATCTTGAAGCTCAACACAGAGTCACCTTCATTCAGAGTACTGAGAATAAATGATCTTACCAGTGCTGATGCCGCTCTCTCTCCTATTGCAGACAATCTTTGAGCTTGAAGTTAGCTGATGATTAATAAAATGAAGCTAATATATCTGTTGCTTTCATTGATGTGAAATCCATGGAATTTGCATAAAGCATGGAATTGAAGAACAGATTCCTTTTCATTATGTGGTAAAGTGTAAATGGAACCGTTTTAACTAATTGGATCAGTAAAACACATTAAGAAATCCCACTGGAAATCTGTTACTCAAAGTCTAATATAAACCTGAAAACAAACCAACTAAAGGATTTTGACAACTTTAAAACAAATTGGCACAGTGATTAACTCAGAAACTTAAAACTTCATGACAGAAAGGTTGCCGACTAGTGTCTGAGTATTAAACCGCAAAAATAATACTGCCATTTAAATATGAAGTCTGCATGTTTTGTGTGTCTGTGAATGAGCAGCATAGTATATTTTATATAAAGTGCAACTTCATCATTACAAAAGTTTATCATAAATGCTTCTCAGCACATTCAGCAGTACATTTTAACCATATTTCAAAGACAATAGAAGTAATTATGAAATGACAAACATGTACTGAACTTAATTAGGTCAGAAAAACACTCTAAAGTCCATTTATATTAACATTTAATATAAATATAAACTATAATACATTTTCATTTAATTGCAACTAACATGCAATTCAGTGTTCAATGAAAACATTCACACTTAAGTATATTCTTTTATATAGTATATAATTTCCATAATGAGTACTCTTTGTAAAAGTATACTGAAGTGTACTTCTTTTTCACAAGGCAACATTCACTGAAACAGCAGAGCCTCAACTTTGTTTGAGATTTCCAAAGATAAATGGAGGTGGACTGTGTATTGAATATTAAGGTCAGTGATTTTGTCTGGGCTGTCAAGCCGTTGAGTCCGAGGGCACGGGGCCAGACCTTTGCAGCTGCTCTCTCTGTAGTGCCTTTGACTGGGTGAACAGTGAACGCCCATCCCCCTCTCGTCCCACAGGAACATCCTTCACCGTCCTTCACTGGTGGTGCAGCCTGGGTGACTGAGTGCATTGTGTGTCTGTTGGATGCTCTTGTCAACATGTCAAGAATCAGACATAAATTCCTTTGCTAGCTCAGCAAATCCTACTTGTAACTAAGTTTCATGTGATTTACACAGAAAGCCGGAAATATTTCCCACAATATTTCCAAACGGATCTACACGTAAAGAAACTAAACAAGGCATAACAAAGCCCTGAAGAATCCAGCTAAACCAGTCCGCTGACATTAGTTTCCTTTGAGCTGTGCGTTCTTTGAGTTGGTAGGCTTGCTGTAATTAGAGTTGACCCTTTGCAAAAAACAACAAAACCTGTCGATTGTTTAACCAGCTTGACACACATGTACACACTCTAGCAGGTGGAAACAACATGATGTTTAGTGTCTGAAAGCTCTACACACCTGTTGCAGTGTCAAGGAAGGAAGTATGTTGTTCTTAATACCTTAATAAATACCATATGTGGCTATCTGTCTTACTTAAAAAGTCTCTTATACTCACCAAGACTGCATTTGTATGATCAATAATGCAGTAAAAACAGTAATAATGTGAAATATTATTTCAGTTTAACTGTTTTTCTATTTAAAATGTAATTTATTCCTGTGATCAAAGCTGAATTTTCAGCATCATTACTCCAGTCTTAAGTGTCACATGATCCTTCAGAAATCATTCTAATATGCTGATTTGCTGCTCAAGAAACGCTTAATATTGTTTAAAACAGTCGTTGTGCTGCTTAATGTATTTGTTCAAACCATGATGTTCTTTTGTTCTTTTTTGACGTACAAAAAAACTTTTATTTAAAACTGAAACATTTTTTAACATTACTGTCACTTTTGATCGATTTAATGGCTGCTTTCATTAAAGTATTAATTTCTTTCAAAAACGTTTTTTAATCCCTTTTTTTTTTTTTTTTTTTTTTTTTCCAACTCCAAAAAGGTCTTACAGTGCGTTTAAGTTCATTAAGTTTTACAGGTGTTATCACTGTTCCACCATAACGTTTCTTAGCAGTCCTTAACAATCCTTAAAAAGTCAAAAGTTGGGCCGTTTACACAACACCTTTTTCAACTAAACGCATAAAACTTTTTATACGTTTTGACCATTCATTTACATGACAACAGTGTTTTGGGGCTTTAAAATGCAAACTTTTGAAAACTATACCATTATCATCTCCATGCAAACTACAAAAACGTTAATTTGTGAAACCGGTGATGTCATGCGCATGCGTGTTACGTGTTCAGTCTATATGTGCGTAGTGTTTCTTTACAAAGTGACATCGCCAACTACTGGCCTGGCATGAAAAATACAGCATTTTTAGTCATTTTCGCGGATCCATGTGAACAACATTGTCATCTGCATGTGGAAAACTTTTCCGTTTTTAATACATTGTTGACGTGTAAACTTGCACTAAGTTTGATCAAAGTTGAGGCCATAAAAGGTCTGAAATGGTATAACAGAAATCTTAATTGAAATTTTAAGATGTCTTAAATTTGGGGGTGGAGAAACAGGAATTCAGATATAGCCTAATATGATTATTATGCTTCAAAGGGAAATGATTTAATTCAATATGAGCACTGCACATTTAAAGTCAAAATAATTAACACTTTCAATGCACAGAAAGTTACTAAAGACATATTATGTTATTAAGCAACGAGAGTATTTTTTGTGCGCATTTCCCCGCAGCATTTTGAGCATTTTTTTTCACGCACTCAACAGATATGACTGTGATTGGCTTCAATGATCCACTCAATGATCAAGCGTTTGAAAGCACACGGAAGTGTATGAAAGTGTTTTGAAAGAGGGAACCTTTGAGTGGACCAGTCCGGTGATAGGCACCTGCTTTCAAATGATCCCGTGTGTATCTGTGTAAGCGCTCAGTGAAGAGCATCACAAGAGCATCACTATTTACAACATGTTTTTGAAGCGTTGATCATTGGAGCCAATCACAGGCATATCTGATGAGCACGTGAACAGAACGGCCTATCAGAGGTGTTTAAGAATCCACTCAACAGTGTTCAAAATGCTAGAGGGAAATGCTGGTATCGTCACATTTTTTAAATTTCAGTACCGACTTGTTACCGAATTCAGTACTTTTGACAACACTATAGACATGAAGTATTAATTTTATTTGTGCAAGTTTTAAAAAAGGGCTTAAACTTATTTGACAATTCTGCAGATACCCTTCAGTGTAAACAGTGTGGTGCTATCAGAACAATGATCTGATGTTTGTGATGCAGAAGTTACATTCTTTACCTTTCTCTTTCCTCTTCTTCGTGTGAAGGTCTGGATGACAGCCTACAACAGTATGTGCACAACTTTGAGAGAGAGAAGATTAATGGAGAACAGTTACTGAAGATCTCCCATCAGGACCTTGAGGAACTGGCCGTTGCCCGCATTGGCCACCAGGAACTGGTTTTAGAGGCTGTAGATCTCCTCTGTGCTCTGGTTAGTGTTCTTATTCATATGTGTTGTGCCTCTAAATTATGACCTATTTATTACATATTTACTGTTGTAAAATATATTTAAGTTAAACTTTACAAACCAACTTTATATTAGGCATCTTTTACTACTATGTACAGTGTGTTTGAAAGCCTTGGAGAGCATAAGACACATCTTTCAAAACAAAAAATTGAACAGTCGGTAGTATTCAGCTTAAGAAATCAGCTTAAAAGATTAGTCCACTTTCAAATAAAATTCTCCTGATAATTTACTCACCCCCATGTCATCCAAGATGTTCATGTCTTTCTTTCTTCAGTCGAAAAGAAATGAAGGTTTTTGATGAAAACATTCCAGGATTATTCTCCTTATAGTGGACTTCAATGGCCTCCAAACGGTTGAAGGTCAAAATTACAGTTTCACTGCAGCTTCAAAGAGCTTTAAACGATACCAGACGAGGAATAAGGGTCTTATCTAGTGAAACAATCGGTCATTTTTGAAAAAAATGTAAATGTATATGCTTTATATAAACAAATGATCGCCTTGCACGTGCTTCCACCAAAAGCGCACTTTCAAAAGGTTTACGCTGTATGTCCTACGCCTTCCCTATTCTACTTACGGAACGAACGCGACGCCAGTTCCATTTTTTCCATAAGTAGAATAGGGAAGGTGTAGGATATACAGCATAAGCTATTTGAAGAATACAGAAGTGAGCTTTTGGTGGAACCACTTGGAAGGCGATCATTTGTTTATATAAAGCATATACATTTACATTTTTTCTGAAAATGACCGATCGTTTCACTAGATAAGACTCTTATTCCTCGTCTGGTATCTTTTAAAGCTCTTTGAAGCTGCACTGAAACTGTAATTTTGACCTTCAACCGTTTGGAGTCCATTGAAGTCCACTATTAGGAGAATAATCCTGGAATGTTTTCATCAAAAACCTTCATTTCTTTTCGATTGAAGAAAGAAAGACATGAACATCTTGGATGACATGGGGGTGAGTAAATTATCAGAAAAATTTTATTTGAAAGTGATCTAATCCTTTAAGACATGTAATGTGCACTGGCTTTGGAATAATAATGAGGTTTACCACAAAGAACAGTATGATTTTGAAGAGAAAAAAAAAAGCAAACAAGGAAGTCATTACATGAGAATTGACTATGGCTCAGACAGACATTGGTTTCTATGGATGGGTGTTGTGTGGTAGAAAATTCAAGGACGTGATATGAACACATGGAAATGCTTAGGTAGAAGGTATTGGTGGCTTTGACTGATGGTCATGTCAGTGCTTGTAAAAGATACCGTACATCCCACTGTCCAGCACTGAATGCTATAATTGTGCCCAGACCCCTAGCATCAAAATCAGACAGTGGCCACAAATCTGTTTTGGTTCCCCAAAGAAACTTTCAGTCAATGGAGTGGGATTTTTTTTTTTTAATAATCTAAAGAACCTTTTTCCACTTTAAAGAACCTTTTGTGCAATGGAAGGATTCCTTTGATGTTAAAGGTTATTCATGGAGATTGTATGTAATTTCACATCCATTACTCCACCACAGAATGCCTAATTGACCAGCTGCGATCAAGCATCCCAGGGAGCCATGGAATAAATCTTCAGATAAAATAATGTAGTAATATACAGGCAGAATCTCAGGAATTTACCAAGATGTCAGTTTACATGTTTTGTGAAATGCATCATGGCAAGGATCATTGTCTAAGAATAATTAATGATTTAGAATGAGACGCATGATGATTTTTCCAGATCATCTCCCCAAACCTTATACATCTGTTTTGTCCCTAAATCACAGCAGCCTCCTCAACGTAAAGAGTCTCCTATTGTCTCATAGCACTGGAAATGATATTAAAGGCACTCAGGCCAAGTATTGGATGCAGAAGTGCTACGTGTTAGTGTAAGCAGCAGTGCTCCAGAGCTCTCCCTGATGAGGTGTCCTGAAGTCTGTTCCATGCTGAACAGGAAACAAATTCCCGCCCCCATCTGTGAGAACGTCTAGGAACTTTGTCTGTGCGTTGATGGAGGAAACCAATCTCTCATTTCCTATAAACCATATCAGGTGTAGGTAACCCTATCATTTGATAAATAAAAACCCTCAAAGGGCCTTGGGGAGTTATAACACTGTCTCATTTCAGGACCATTTCTGATCATTCTGTTGTCTGGAATGAACGTTAACTTGTCACCAGTGTAACATTGCCTTGCTGATATTAATGTTGAATCAAGTACCTCTAGGAAGCTAATTACGCTGGCTAGCTTTGTCTTTGTGCAGCATTATGGGACTGTTCAGAGTATCCATGAGAATCCATATGTTCTCAGATGAACATGATTTGGCAGTGTGAGCAGAGACTGCAGTGCTGCCATCACCAGTGGTCAGAAGACAATAGTGTTATACTTAGGAATATTAGAGTTTCTGTGTCATATTCATATATTGACAATCAGGGCAACTATTTAAGTTTCTGAAAAGTTTGGAATAATTATGATTTTTTTATGTTTTTGAAAGAAGTCTCTTATGCTCACCAAGGTTGCATTTGTACTCGATAAAAAATACAGTAAAAACAGTAATATTGTGCAATATTATTACAATAAAATAACTTTTTTTCTACTTCAGTATATTTTCAAATGTATTTCTGTGACATTCATATTTATCAGAAAATCCTAAATATCATGGTTTCCATTAAAACTTGAAGATGCAGAACTGTTTTTAACCTTGATCAAAAATCAATTAAAAATTGATTATTCTAAACTTTTTATTGGTAGTGTAATAGATTGTTTTTGTTTTTTTTAAAGGGGTCCTATAATTCCCTTTTCACAAGATGTATAATAAGTCTCTGTTGTCCCCAGAATGTGTCTGTGAAGTTTCAGCTCACAATACCCCACAGATCATTTATTATAGCTTGTCAAATTTGCCCCTATTTGGGTGTGATTAAAAACACAGTTTTTTTTGTGTGTCCCTTTAAATTCAAATAAGCCATCATGTTAATCCAGCGTTGAACTGACCCTCGTTTGTGAAGCATAAAATGACGGCATGTCAACAAAACTCTACTACAACAACTCTTTCTCTTCTCTAAAGCAGCCCAACATGGCCTCACCCCCTTTTGTTGTGTGTTCTCGGTGCGGGGTTTATGTAAATTTTAGGGTTAGTGATGAACCCGGGAAGAAGCTCATTGTAGTCCCTACCAGCCTTTTGTTGTAGTCCTTCAACGGCAAAGAAAATATCTCCGTTTGCATTGAACTTTGAGTGTCGTTTTTGAGCGTGCAGATGTTGTTTATGATCAAACGGCAACATTACACACTAACTAAAGTTAAAAAAGTGAAATAATAATTAAGGACCCCTTTAAAGGAACAGTTCACCCAATATAGTTCTATCAGCATTTACTCTCAACATTTATTAGTGAATGCATGCAGAGAGCAGTGGTTGTCCAGAGCTACAATAAAAGTCGTTCATGTACTATATCAAAAGTTATCAGAAGCCATATGACCAAAATTGGTTATTTACTCTTTTACATCTTGATCATTATACCTCAGAAAGCCTTGCTTTAGTTTTTACATCAGTAATGATAAGGTTGCAAGAAATGTGAACCAATTACATTTGATTTTATTGACATAAAACCTGGCATAACACATTCTGAGGCGCCACATACGGAATGTGATGAGGGTGAGGAAATGATGATTTTTATTAATGGGTGAACTTTCCTTTCTAGACCATAGCAGATAAACCTGAAGTAGTCTTTTTCTTTGGCTTGGATGCAGTATACTTTTGCAAACTGAGATTTGCCAGACCAGGAGGAACGCTCTTATCCTTTCCAAGATATTAAAAGTAGAGCACAGGGGATGCCAGGTTTAGCAGCTAAATCAAGAAGCACACTTTCTAAATAGGGCTGTGAAATTTTAAACAGTCCAATTGCTTTACATCATATAACAGTTGAGCATGGGGTGTTGAATTTAATACCTTCTAAGTGTGGATTAAATTGCACTGTATGCAATACAGTCTGTTTGCTTTTTGCTGCATCTGCTGAACAAGCCTACATTCATTGCATTCTAGAAGTGGATAAATTGCCTATACTAAATACATGGAATTGGACAAGTCAAGCATCGAGTTTTTATTTACATATCAAGCATTTTAAATCAATGGCATACAAAAGGACACCATAAAAACAGAAGTGAAATGCAAACATGTGTTGATTATATCCATTAGGTGGTGTAATGTGCACATCTCATTGGCATGGAGTGCAACCTGAAGAATGTTTCACTGCTGAAGCAATTAGATTTATTGCTCTTTCAGTCAGTGCCATGCAGGAATCACTAACTCTTTAAACTAAAATGAATTAAATAGTGAATAAAGGATAAAATCTGGTTAAAGAATGTTTCTAGTAGAACTGCTTACTGAATATATTTGGAACAAGAGAAAATAGATTTGGGTTGGGCATTTTTATTCATTTTAGCTGCTTGAGTACTCAACAGATTAATCAGCTAAATGCCTGTGTTGGGAAGGTGAAGCTGCTCAATGCGTCAGACTTGCACCGGTGCTTCGTGCCTTGCTGTTTTTTCAGCATCTCACTCCATGAGCACTGCATTTAAGACAGAGTGTCAAGTGAAAAAGCTGTTCAGCTTTCAAAAACGTGTCACCTGATGTCACCTGTTGGAGTTTGGGTTCCTTGCCGCTGTCGCCTTTGGCTTGCTTAGTTGGGGACATTTGACTTGACATTTGATATTCAACAGTGCTTTGGTCTGCCTGCATTGACACCATTCTTTAAGAGCTGCTGTGCAGCCAAAATTATATACCAGTTATCACTGTAAAGCTGCTTTGACACAATCTGCATTGTAAAAAGCGCTATATAAATAAAGGTGACTTGACTTGACTCTGCAAATAGTGTTGCACTGGCATATACAGTTCTCGACTCTATCCAGTTGAACTATAAGGCATCACCCAATATGCCATTGTAACCAATCACAATAATGAAAAGGTTTTTAGTTCAGAGTTCTGACACATGCCCATACCTGTATAGCTGATAGTATATGTGTACAGCTGAACGTGAAGCCACATGGAAGTATGTTCCATTTGATAGCATGCACAAACACAAGCACTCAACACACGCACACTAGAAAGTTTAATTTTTGTCCAGTGTATGTGCTATTTCTCTCCATAAACAATTAAATAATTAGTTCACTTCAGAATTAAAATTTCCTGTTAATTTACTCACCCCCATGTCATCTAAGATGTCTTTCTTTCTTCAGTTGAAAAGAAATTAAGGTTTTTTAGGAAAACATTCAGGATTTCAACGGGTTGAAGGTCCAAATGTCAGTTTCAGTGCAGCTTCAAAGACCTCTACATGATCCCAGACGAGGAATAAGGGTCGTATCTAGCGAAACGATCAGTCATTTTCTAAAGACAAATTAAAATGTATATACTTTTTAACCACAAATGCTCATCTTGCACTAGCTCTGCGATGCACCACACATTACGTAATCATGTTGGAAAGGTCATGCATGACGTAGGTAGGGCTGTCACGGTTAAAGGTGATAGAGAGGATTTTTTCGTCAACTGAGAATCCAAAGACTGTTAGTGAGTTTTTGAAATGAGCGCATGCGTAAGAACAGCCCCCCTCCTTCACAGCTCATTTCAAAGGAACGCCTCCCAAAACTCGTAAACACTCGTATTGGAACACGAATGTTTACCACCGGCATTCGCTGTGTTGTGTTAGTTGATTCATTATGTCGGATTCACCGCAGGTAACTCATAATCTGCAGTTGTTACTCCTTTCTCCTGACAAAAACATCGCATGCGGCGCCTGTGGAGTGTGGAAAGTTACTGGAGCGCGCAGCCGCGCATGTCTCTCACAAGGAACGTCACGGCAGTGATTGACAAGCCAGAGGGCCAATCGTTTACGCGATGATCGCGTAAACGATTGGCTGATGTTTTTAAGGCCCTACCTCGTGCACAGATGATGTATATTGTAGCAAATTAGCTCAAAATAAATATGAATAATTAATCATAACTAGTTATAATTAATTATTAATATTTGAATCAGTTAATAAAATTAACTTAATGTAATAAAATTAATATTACAATCAATTAACCTGTTGTTCAATGAACACACAGTTTTAATTGTTTATTAACTAAGAAATGTTCATTTCCAGGTTATGGGAAATAACAATCTTATTCTACTAAAAGCCTGTAGTCAGGACCGACATGAATAGGGACTCCCGTATATGAGCGCAAAACACGGACAACCTTACGTGTGACATGAACAAGACTTTATTAACTAGACTAAACACTTAAACTACTCTAACATTCACACACATACATGCATACAGTTTACCAAGAGAGAGAGAGAGCTAACGCAGAGTACAGGAAGCAAGAGGTTACAGCATTGTTGGACATTCAGCAGATCAACAGCCTTGAGCAAACCATCAGTTTTAATTTTAACCGGCCCTTCTTTAAAAGGGCTAAGGATACTCAATGTATCCGATAATGAGACTAAGTTTGATACTTGCATGTCTCTCCAAGTTGAATTAAAGTGTCCTGATGCAATTTGTGGAGGCTCCCGTTGAATCTTTGCTGATATTGTCTTGATGAAAGAGAACCAGTTGGATTCAGAGGATCTTTGGTGAATGGAAGGTCTAGGCCGAGGCCCGGCACAAGCTTGGGGTTCCTTAGAAGCTTCTAGCTTCTTAAAGCATCATCTTGACATCAGCATTTGTCAGTGAAAGAGAAGAAGAGGAGGAAGAGCAGGGAGAGAAGAGTTTGATCTTGTGTTCAGTGAATATAAGAGGTGAAGATGTCACACCCTCTTAAGGTGTCTGAGCCAATAAGGAGTTGCCCCCTCGGAGAGAAGTTTTACGAGTCTTTGTTCTGTAGCAAGATATTAGCATAAGACACTGGATTGGATGAATGAGAAAAGAACCCTCTAAATTCTTATAATACTAATGTGTCACAGAGTTAGTAAAATGTAACATAAATTACCAAATAGGAAATTAAAGTTGGAGTCCATAGATACCAAACATGCTGCCAATGTGATCTCAGTCAACTATACATTTGCAACTATGGAACATTAATACCAAAATAGTTCAAAAGAGAGAATTAATACATAGAATAAAGCCTATAAAAGGAAAGTCGTGATATGGGACAATTGGATACATGTTTATACATTTCCCAAGTGGTTATATAGAGAATACATAGGATTAAGAGAGTTTATTTGTCCCTCTCAGAAAGAATGAGTCACTGGTCTCTGCAAAATTGTTCCTGATCGTAAAAGGTCCAAGTATCTGTAACAGGACACCTAGTTCTTCCTGTAGTTTAGCTAGTTTGGGATGCTAGTTGCAGTTTTAGGGGGATGGGTTCACAGAGCTTTGATAAAGTGAGTTCATAGGTAATTCATTAACTATATTGAATAATTTTGTGTGCCTGATTAGTCCAGACGCTACATATATCCCCCCTTTTGATCGTTGTTGTTCTTTCTGTGGACAACAGCGAGCGACATTGAAGGTGCAGAAAGATCAGGCACACCACTAGCACACAAGGCTGGAAGGCTGTGATGGACTCTGGTTGTATGTGTCTCCTGGAGTGGTGATCGTTCCATGGCGGTTGATGTAGCCAGTAGGCAAGCTCAGGTCTCTGAGCTGGTGCTGCAGGAATCAAGGCAGCCAGTGCCTTGACCGTGTGTCACCTGTCAGTTAGTGTTGGTACAGTTAATGCGGGCAAGATGTTTGCTGGTGGCAAGGTTCAGGTCTCTGAGCTTGCTCAGCAGGTGTCGAAGTAGCAGGTGCCTTGACAGTGTCACCTGTCGTCTGGACGCCTGTGGAGCAGGTGGTTGTAGGAGGAGGTTACAGGAGTTGTAGTGTGAAGAGGGTTTCAGACTCACCTAGGTCTGATGGCAGAGGAGCAACCGGTGATTGTAGCCTCTGCTCTCAGTCAGAAGCAGTCTGAAGTTTGCAGTGTCACTCTGCTCTTGTGGTGTGGCTGGCTTGAGCAGGGCTGCATGGTGTTGTGTGAGTGGTCAGAATCTTGTGCTTCTGAGTACTTCTCAGGTAAGAACTGTTCAAGAAGCTCTTTTACTAGCATTAGAAGCTCCTGTGGGTCCAATGCAGGCATGTCCATTCGTCCTTGTGCAGCATCTGGATGGCTGCTGTGTGAAGGGCGTGGATGAGGAGGTGGTTGCTGCCTGCTGTTGGAGGTCCTGCGGGGTCTGCAGGATGAGGATGCTCCCATCCATGGCTTCTTCCTGTGGTAGGTCTGGTACCTGGGTCTGTCTGAATTAATCCTTCTCCTTCTGAAGCTGCAGAGGATTTCAGGAAATTGTCTGATAAGGTGTCAAGCAGAAGGCTTTGGCTCCCCCCTCTGTACCTCTGTGCTTGGCTGGGGGAGGTTCTTCTGCTGACTCCATGTGGTGAAGTGAGATGTTTCTCCTGCAGTGGTTCTGTTTGCTGCAGGTAAGAGAGTCTCAGTTCTCTTTTCTTCTGTGTCTCTATTCTGTCAGGGTCCTTGTGTCTGTCCCGAGCCTCCATCTCTAGCTGGTCTATGTGGCTTTTAGCATGCATCAGCTCCTTGTGAGTCTCTGTGATCTGGAGTTTGAGGTTGTTCACCTCCTGTTTCAAAACAGCGAGGATGTGGGCCAAGAAGAAGTTGACTTCAGTCAGATCATTGTGATCACACCTCTGGTTTGAATCATCTGCCTTTACTTCTCTTCCATCTTTGTCCAGTTGCTTTTGGCTCTGGGGCTGTAATTGATCAGCTGCACTGGTTAGGAGGGTGTTCCTCACGACACATAGCCAGTCCTTTTGGTCTGCCATCTGGGCAGTTAGGCTGAGCATCTGCAACATTTAGGCACGCTTGTGGTGAGAGTAAGGGCAAGAGACTACTGCAAGATCAAACAGAATTTAGGGCTAAAGGCACAGTGAGCAGCCAGGTGTATAAAATACAGCTAGGTTTAATAAATGACTTAAGATGGTTCTTGTGGTCAAATTATTTCTTAGTATTTCTTACTGATGGCTCACAACAGGCTTGACCTCTGAACAAATGGAAAAGAGAAAGAGAGAGGAAGAGGAGAGCTTTCCTATTAGATTGTGCTTATTAGTGGTGCTCAAAATTATGCCATAGCAATCATTCAGATTCCTTTGTAACTGGCTCATAAAATTGAAGCAACTGTTGTAAATAAACAAAATCAAGAAGGAGAGTATGTCTAGTTGCTTGTGGTTATATTGGGAAATTAAACCACACAATATTAAAAGGGAGATGTAAATAAATCACAAAGATGAAAGAAATAATACTAGTAAAAATTAATAGCTGACTGCTATTATAATTAAAATCAATAAAAAGATTTAAAGAAGTGACTAAAACAGCAGAATGACCTGGTATTGGGAATAGTCAATAGCACTAGTGATTAACAATTAGATTAGCTTTGGAAATCACTCTATAGTTGGTCACAGCTGCAGCGTGTTCAGGACCACACCATGTGTGTGTCCCTCCCAGAAGTTTAGTCAACGTGCTATTGAAAAATCTCAATAAATCCTAGAATTCTTCTTTAGTTAAACAGTTTACATGTAATTAAATTTAGATTTAATTACCCTAGAAACTGCAGATTTAGCTGAACAGTGTTCAGGGAGAAATGCACCTAAGTGCAGGTGAAATTAGCTGAGAAGAATTAAAGGTAAGGAAAGAGAGAAATCAGAAAACCAGGAATGTGGTTAAGGGAAATTGGTTTAGATCAGTTCACACTGCATACACACAAGCTATAGTTAAAGGCTTCACGTAAATGATGCTAACCACTAACTGTAGAAGCTATTATTTAGCTTAGCCTGAGGTGCAGGGCTGCTAGGTGAGGTTAGCTTAGCCACCTAGCCTGGTTTGTTTACAATATGGCATCACAGGGTGATGAGTTAGCACTTCCTGTGACAAGTCGTTGTCATGGGAACCAATGCACATCTGGGCAATTCAAACAGTTTATTGAGACTGTCTGCTCATTTCAAACAAGTTACGTATAGAGTTAAAATGTGACGCTTATACTTTCAGATTTTCAAAAACTTGATATTACATTCAATAAAATGCAAATATGTTTTGGCATTTGCAAATTTTACTCATGTAAACTCTTCTCTCTACTTTAAACAACGTCTTGTACTTGTTTAAAGGGTAATTACACAGTTTGCTGTAAGTCAAAGCTTGTTTAAGCATATATAGTTAAGTCCGTCTTGTGCATGAATACTGATATTCCTTTCAGCGAGTGAAACACAGTTTTGGTCAAAAGGTAGCTATGCTTGTAGATGCAGCCAAAGTTTAGATGAATGACATCAATCTTAACTATAAAAGGGGAGCATTACCCAAATCTACATTTATATAACACTGTACTGAGATTCATTCATCAGAAACAGGTTAAGCAATACTGCAATTGGTATTTCTCCAACCAAAGCAGAATAATCAATTCTGGTACAGTTTACATGCCGCTGAGCTGAGATTCCTTCGTCAACACAGGCTTATGCTCTAATACTGAGATTAGGATTTCTTCGCTAAAATCAGATTAACTTTACACTGATACCATTTGAACATATGCTAAAATGTGTCAAGAGTAGACTCTTTCAGTTACAGTAGAGATGTCAATTCAAGCTATCACTTTATCAGCATCTAACAAGCCCGCAATTAGTGACCAAAATGCGCATCGTCTGACATATTCTGACTGGAATTATCAAATGCACACTTTTAAGTTGACAGTGGTTTAAGCTCATAACCTTTGTTTATTCATGCCCGCGTTCTCCACCATTTGTAGCAAATTAGCTCAAAATAAATATGAATAATTAATCATAACTAGTTATAATTAATTATTAATATTTGAATCAGTTAATAAAATTAACTTAATGTAATAAAATTAATATTACAATCAATTAACCTGTTGTTCAATGAACACACAGTTTTAATTGTTTATTAACTAAGAAATGTTCATTTCCAGGTTATGGGAAATAACAATCTTATTCTACTAAAAGCCTGTAGTCAGGACCGACATGAATAGGGACTCCCGTATATGAGCGCAAAACACGGACAACCTTACGTGTGACATGAACAAGACTTTATTAACTAGACTAAACACTTAAACTACTCTAACATTCACACACATACATGCATACAGTTTACCAAGAGAGAGAGAGAGCTAACGCAGAGTACAGGAAGCAAGAGGTTACAGCATTGTTGGACATTCAGCAGATCAACAGCCTTGAGCAAACCATCAGTTTTAATTTTAACCGGCCCTTCTTTAAAAGGGCTAAGGATACTCAATGTATCCGATAATGAGACTAAGTTTGATACTTGCATGTCTCTCCAAGTTGAATTAAAGTGTCCTGATGCAATTTGTGGAGGCTCCCGTTGAATCTTTGCTGATATTGTCTTGATGAAAGAGAACCAGTTGGATTCAGAGGATCTTTGGTGAATGGAAGGTCTAGGCCGAGGCCCGGCACAAGCTTGGGGTTCCTTAGAAGCTTCTAGCTTCTTAAAGCATCATCTTGACGTCAGCATTTGTCAGTGAAAGAGAAGAAGAGGAGGAAGAGCAGGGAGAGAAGAGTTTGATCTTGTGTTCAGTGAATATAAGAGGTGAAGATGTCACACCCTCTTAAGGTGTCTGAGCCAATAAGGAGTTGCCCCCTCGGAGGGAAGTTTTACGAGTCTTTGTTCTGTAGCAAGATATTAGCATAAGACACTGGATTGGATGAATGAGAAAAGAACCCTCTAAATTCTTATAATACTAATGTGTCACAGAGTTAGTAAAATGTAACATAAATTACCAAATAGGAAATTAAAGTTGGAGTCCATAGATACCAAACATGCTGCCAATGTGATCTCAGTCAACTATACATTTGCAACTATGGAACATTAACACCAAAATAGTTCAAAAGAGAGAATTAATACATAGAATAAAGCCTATAAAAGGAAAGTCGTGATATGGGACAATTGGATACATGTTTATACATTTCCCAAGTGGTTATATAGAGAATACATAGGATTAAGAGAGTTTATTTGTCCCTCTCAGAAAGAATGAGTCACTGGTCTCTGCAAAATTGTTCCTGATCGTAAAAGGTCCAAGTATCTGTAACAGGACACCTAGTTCTTCCTGTAGTTTAGCTAGTTTGGGATGCTAGTTGCAGTTTTAGGGGGATGGGTTCACAGAGCTTTGATAAAGTGAGTTCATAGGTAATTCATTAACTATATTGAATAATTTTGTGTGCCTGATTAGTCCAGACGCTACAATATTAATATTATTCCTTTCAGTGCACCTAATAAATAGTCTTTTATCAGTTAGTAAAGACAGTTTCAAGTAATATTGCAAAAATGTATAAAACAAAACATCCTCTTTAGCACCTTTAAGTAATTTCCCTTGCAGTATTTTTGAGTGGCTCAATAGCACGATATGCGGTATTACCGCCGAGGTCATATTCAATAACGAAACTAAATCGAGCGTTGAAACAGGAAGTGAAGTAAACAGAAGAGAATGTCAATATAAGGGTCTACATAACAGAATATAAACCTGACAATAAGATCGTAGGGCTATTGTTATATGTATAATAGTTAGTTCCGATCCTCGAATCTGACTAAACAAGAGTCTTTCTGCTGATATTTCACGAGTATAAGCAGGACTACTCATCTGCTCATTCTAGATGGGCTGTCAGTCAGTGCAGTTACATTGTTGCGCCACAAGGTGGCGACAAGGGACTGTCTTTGAGTCTTTAAATAGTTCATTCAACTACATGTTCAAAACGCTGATTCATTCAAAGAAACAAGCTTGTTGAAATCATTTTAACTTTGAGCGCCACTTTATAAGGCTCAGTTGACCAGTAATGCGTCGATGCTAAGGCAGAGATTTTGCTTTCCTTGGACACAAATATATGTCTCGGCCTGAAGAACAGATGCAGGTAATTGCACATGCTCAGTGGATCTCTCTCACATTGTTTAGTCCAAATCTACGGAGCCTCTGTACAAATCACCATGGTACACATTATTCTATCATTATTAATTTATTTAATATTTAGTACGCATGCATGAAGTGTAAAACCAGAAAGACATAATCTTTAGAAAACATGCAAGAAAACATGCAAATATAACGGTTGCTGCGGTTTTTGCAGTCCTCTGCAGTTGGCTCGCCAATAGCGCGGTATTACGATATTGCGGTTATCGCGACAGCCCTAGACGTAGACGGAAGTACCGATCCAGTGTCTACAAAGCAAACGTGCAAAGACTAAGCCAAACCGACTTTATAAAAAAAGGTAAAACGACTATGTTGGACGATTTTGAAGTTTAAGAAGAAAATGAGATGGAGTTTTTCACCCTACAGTGATACTTTCGCCTACATCACACGTGACCTTTCCAACGTGATTACGTAAGAGCATACGCTCAGTATGGCTGCACGATTTGGGGAAAAATCGAATTACATTTGTTTTGTTTTTTTTGTTTGTTTTTTTTTAAATTAAAGGTTTGTGTTGTTTGTAAGGCTGAGCGATTTGTCCAAAATGTTATGGCTATAAAATAATAATAATAATAATAATAATATAAAAATAGTAGTAGTAGTATTACTAAATTTTATCAAAAAAGTTTGATGGTTTAACATTTGAGCATGAAGAAGATAAGACAGCCATAAATATTTGTATTGTAATTTAATCTTATCTTCATGTTCAAATGTTAAACCATCGAACTTTTATTTTATTTTAAACCCTTAAAACTTCTCTTTTGTTGATAAGCTTCTCATTACTAAAATTGGAAGATGATTCACAAATAGACATTAGAATGACCCGAACGCTTCACTCTGAAACATGCAACATGTACATTTAATTAATTCACAGCCTTTGCGTTTTCATAATCATGATTTAGATTTTATTTTGATTAATTGTGAAGCCCTAACATGTGGTTAGAAAAATCTGGCTGTGAGTGTACAGTAAGCATGTACTATACCGATAACGATATTGACATCATGCACACTGTACGCATTTCCTAGCAGATGCGCAAAAAGCAAGTATACTTTAGGCTTTACAGTAATGTATGATTCTCTGCCTCTTCCTCAGAACTATGGTGTGGAGACGGATAACTTGAAGAATCTGGTGCTGAAAATGAGAGCTGTGACCAACAGCCTTCAGAATGCAACGTCAGAACGCAGGAAGAGTCCAACGTATGAAAGCAACACGTCGAGCAAACTCCCAAATGAATTCCTCTCCTCTGTGGTTGAACTTATTGGAGCAGCCAAAAGCCTCCTGGCATGGCTGGACAGGTACAAACATCCATATTCATAATTTCTTTACATATTTCTATTGCTTATTTCTATTTCTATTGCTCCTTTATTTCTGTAAAGGAGGCGTATGGACAAGAGTTCCCAGGGAATTTAAGCATGTAAAAGGCTATCTTGTGTTACGCACAGATGATTTATAAGGAGCTTTTACTCTTAAAACTGATGGTAATCCTCTGGAAGGTCATATAATTGACTGCAGAGTCTGAACTTAGACTTGCATGAGCAGCACTTACATTTAGATTTTTCCAGACAGGGCAGACAGTTGTAACCAGATACAATCCGCTTTTCTTTCCCAACCACTCTGTGCACAGCTAACCACATCTTTCTCATGCAGGGTGAACAAAAACTCTGTTCCAAATCCTAGTTAGCTGCCTTGTTATATCCTCTCTACATAGGCAGCATCCTTAAACCCTGGGTATACTTCGTTTTTTTACGCATACGCTATACTTCATATACTTCACTTGACTTGTACGCATACACACGATTGACGCATGCTCAGTTTCGAGCAATCTCTCTCCGTGAGTTACAACCCATATAAACATCTTTGTGTTCTTTCATGCTAGAGTTGTACAAATGAGGGTACTTTATAACCTCTTCGCACAATATCTTGTCTATGTAGGCCTCCATCGTCGCTGTAGCTTGCATGCAATCCGGTCTGTTCTGTTTATCCAGTTTTTCTTCGACTACCTTGTGAATCGACACCCCCAGGGCACTGTTGCACTTTGTGGATAAAGTAATTACTGCAAAAAAATTTAAATGCACATCTGCAACCTGTACGTACAATTATGCACGGTTATAAAAATCCGACGGTGCGTGTAAAGTATGCACATACTCTTCTGATGACAAAAATCTCATCACGCACACTGTACGCTGACACTCGTGTACGCGTAAAAAGTGAACTATACTGTGGGCTTTACTGAAGTGGAGCCTGATAAGTGACTGAATTGCAACACTCTATATACACAAAAAAAAATGTTGTAGGATTTATTTTGAAACTATTTTTCACTCGAAATTGCTAGTAAATTTCAGAAATAATTACAAAGAAATGACTAGTGACACATTGGAATAAATATGGAATTTGTATAAAAGACTGACATAGGATAATCTTTGAAAAATCATAGTTTTCCAGTACAGCTACTCCAAAAACCACTCAAATGTTCCTCTCAAGATTCCAGAAGATTTTGACTGTGAGAGAGATGGTGCACCCATAAATACATAAAAATGTGAGGAAAAAAAAAAAGAGTCAGTTGTGTTTTTCACAGAAGCATGGCTGTAGTACAGTGCATTGAAAGTTGATTTTGTGTGAAGATGCAGAATGCCACAGAATTGGAATCCAATCTACAGACAAAATGTAGTATTGCTTTTTTCCTATATCGACAAACAGTTAACAGAGTCAGAGTCCCCATTCAAGTAAATAGTTGTAGTACTTGCATGACTAGAAAGTGGTGATATAAATATTAGGGGTGTGAATCTTTAGACACTTCACGATCCGATTCCAAAACTATTCTTGATCTACTTTTTTTTTTTTTTTTTTTTTTTTTTTTTATAAATTAATTAATTAATAAAGCAGCCATATCACCCTGTAGCCCAAGACTGGTTGCCCACTGAAGTTAAGCAGGGCTGAGCCTGGTTAGTACCTGGATGGGACACCTCCTGGGAAAACTAGGTTGCTGCTGGAAGAGGTGTTAATGAGGCCAGCAGGGGGTGCTCACCCTGTGGTCTGTGTGTATAATGATGTGGACACTATACTGTCAAAAAGCACTGTCCTTCGGATGAGTCGTTGAAACAAGGTCCTGACTCTCTGTGGTCGTTAAAAATCCCAGGATGTCCTTCGAAAAGAGTAGGGGTGTAACCCCGACATCCTGGCCAAATTTGCCCATTGGCCTCTGTTCATCATGGCCTCCTAATCATCCCCATACACTGATTGGCTTCATCACTCTGTCTCCTCTCCAGCAATAATCTGGTGTGTGGTGGGCGTTCTGGCACAATATGGCTGCCGTCGCATCATCCAGGTGGATGCTGCACATTCACCCTTCAATATGTAAAGCGCTTTGAGTGCCCAGAAAAGCGCTATATAAATGTAAGGAATTATTATTATTATTAATTGGTTTACCAACTTGACCTTAAAATTTTAAACTAATATAACTTCAAAACATACAAGCAAGTAGCAAATAATAAATAGGAGCAACGAAACATGTTACAAGCAATAAATACTGAAAGAACTCTTTGTTTAAGATTATCTGAACATTTTCTTCCTCATGTTTACTGTCGTTTGATTGTTACATCATAGACAGCGGGAGATCTAGTAGGTTGCATTTACGCACAGATCTCTTGAAATATAAAACATTTTGAGACGCAAGTACATTAAACCACTTACACGGAGTGGCGCGCAGCCACATGCGCGAGCACTCTTCACAAACAAAGCATCAACATTTGAAATTGAAAGCAGCCTTCTGTAAGTGACTTTAATATTTTAAATATATAAGTCCACTGCATTCCAAATGACATAAATGATGCCTTCGTAGAGCATTTGTAAGGAAAATACAGACTGGCAAGACCGCGCACAGCGACATCAAACATCCTGTTCAATGAAGCCCTCGAAAGTTGTTGTAATTCACTTCAACCTTTCCGATCTTTATGAAAGATTTTACGGAAGATTTGAGTGGTGTATGTGTGTGAGCAGGGGCGTAGTTTGCGGGGGGGATGGGGGGGAGGTAACCCCCCCAATATTCAAATCCATCAGTTACACCCCCCCAATATTTCAACATCACAGTAGATCTATACTAACATATGTATAATTCATTTATTTTGTAACAATAATTTTGTTTCTAATCTAATATGAGTTTGTCATAATAAATTAGTCAAAAAAAGTACCCCCCTTCCATTGAACCGATTGGTAACGCCCAACCAATGCGCGTCACATTTTCACCAAAACAACGCGAGTGGAGCTCTAATGTTTGAATGGAGAGCACGGGTAGCACCAAAAAATGAAGAGAACCGTTGCCCAGCCAACTATATTAAACTTCTGTTCAAAGAGGGATGTTAAAAAGAATAAAGCATGTACTGAGAAGGAGGTATGAAAACATTGTAATAGCTAAGTACACTCCACATATATTTTAGCTATCTAATCCATTGCAATTTAGCCATAACTATCAGTGTAACTGTAACCAATTACCAAAACAGCCGTCTGTTTTGTTACTTCATTTTTCAATAGTTATCAATGACAAAAGTTTTCACATCGGTGTTTGTTTTCTTCCTTAATTAATCTGACATTTTAACAAATTAGCTTGAATGAATGATTTAAGTAGCTCACTCATTAAAACGTCGAATCGCTGCCACCTACTGGCGGTTTCAATATTTAACATAATTTCTTTCTTTTTAGAATCACTCTGTTATGTTAGAATTTGATGACTGGTTATAGATAAATTCCATAAAGTTATGATAGATAGATAGATAGATAGATAGATAGATAGATAGATAGATAGATAGATAGATAGATAGATAGATAGATAGATAGAGAAGAAATAAATTATCCAATAACGCTACACATAAAACAGATTTTTTTTTTTTTATTAAAAAAAATAATAACAGGCAGCATACCAACGCTCAACCCCCCCAGTGTTGAAACCAAATCTACACCCTTGTGTGTGAGGAATTGGAAGCAAGCAGAATCCGAGTGTTTCTAAAGCACACTCAGCACCATTGCGCATCTGAATAAAAACTCAGCTGAAATTCTCAGAATCGATCCAGAATCGTTAGAGAGAGAATCGCGATGGATCGTTTTTTTGTTTTGTTTTTTTCTCTTCTCCCACCCCTAATAAATATGGCCACAGAGTGAGCTGACTTTCCTTAAAATAATTTTGGTTTGAAGTAGCATGTTGTTTAACTAAGATACTAATCATATACAGAGCCTAAAATTAACACTCGTCTAGCGCCAAATGTGAGTAAAAATCAATTTTGGCGAGTAGATGAACGTGAACAAACGTAAACGACACTCTGTACCATTGATGGGTCAGTGCTGCATCATCACGAATGTTTAAGCCTTTCTAATGAAAATATTTAAGCGCTAGAACACGCAAAAGTGTGTGGGAAGTTCAACATCCGAAACATCCGGAGGTGGTAAAAAATAATTTTGGTCGGTATATTTTCGTAAGTCACTGGCCATTGGCAGGTGGCATTATATATATTTTAACTGAGCTTGTCACCACATATTCTGGCAAAAAAAGGGGAAAATTCCCAATGCAAGAATTATGCTGGGTGTGAGTAAGATTTTTTTTTTTGTCTAGTTTCATCTAGTTTCTTTCTAGAAGTTTGTCCACCCAAAAAAAAGTAAAAAATTGTCCAACCGCAAAAGGACTTGAATATACATTTTTTTTCTTTCTGAGAAAAAATATTTAAGGAAGAATTTATGCAAGTGTTTTAACAAAAATACAAGCTTTATATTTCTGCTTTTAAACCCTTGAAGTGTAAGGCCCTGTTTTCAAGTGCCTTACGGTAACCACAATTTTGTGTGTATTTTATGACACAAAGGATACTGACTTTAAATTCAGAACATTCCTTTAAAGTCAAAGCCACTGGTACTATTATTACTATTATTATAATGTTTTAACCACAGAAATTCAGTGATATCTTCTCAAGTTATATGGTGTCATTGTTCTGATCTGTCTGGAAAAAAAAAAACAAATGGAAACTGTTTGACTGAATTTAATAGGTTTATAGGGAGCTACATAGTAATGTGTTTAATCCCAGCTCCAGTTTTTATGACCACCGATTCAGAAACTCCAGACACGCAGTGATGGAAATAAAGTTCTTTGCTATTGTAAGGCCACATCAGAAAATCCTGTGCAAGAAGTTTGTTGTCCTGTCTTGGTATTAATTTGATCTTTTCAATAATTTCCTCTGTCTGCAGAACTCCATTGACAGGAATCAGCGATTTCACCACCACCAAGAACAAAATCATTCAGTTGTGTCTGGAACTGACCACTACAGTTCAACAGGTCAGTATGATTTTTAGGACAGACACACTAGAACATGAACTAATGTTCATTTTTAAGCTCTAATGCATTTCCCAGTGTGGGATTTAGAGCTGGAAAGCTGGATTCAATCCAAGCCTGAAGCTAGTTATCTGGCCATGTGTTGCCTTGCTGTGTTTGCTTTGGGGGATTTACTTCAGACAGTAACAAGCAGACCCCCCATCACATCAGTCACAGGTTCTGAGTTTACAGTTTCATTAAAACAAGCCAGGATGCTTTTGTAACATGGCCGCCAACATTCCTCCATGTTATCTTCCTTGCTTGTGGTTGCCTTCTGCAAGATGTTCTCAGTGGGAGTCTTGTGTTCTGTGTGCTTTCAAAGCTGCCATTATCAGAGATGCTTCGAGACGGATGTTGGTTTGATAGGAACTAGAGCTGCACGATTAATCGTTAAAAGATTGCAATCTCAATTCAAACTCCCACACAATCTTATTCCAAAATGTCAACGATTCTCCTGTGTCTATTAAACCTTTGAGAAGTACGATCACAGCGAGCATTCAAATCTGAGTTGGTGCAGAGAGATCATCATGCATAGATATGAAGCAAACAGTCTTTCAGCCACGCAGTATTATTATTTCTGTCTTTTACAATAATTCATATTATCACAGAAGTACTGGAGTAAATTGTATAGTTCAAATGTCTATGGTAGCGATCAAAATATTGCAATTCACCTTTTTGATGCATCAAATAAAGATTGAATCAATTACATCGTTACATCAGTAGGTGGCGACAAGTGACTGTTAAAAAAAATTGTCATTGAATCATTCATTCAAAAGATTCATTCAAAAATGCTGATTCATCCAGTAATGAAACAAAGGAAGTCTTTATGAGCAAGTCATTGAATCATTCACTCAAACTGATTTTTTTTTTTTTTTTTTTAAATATATATATACTGTATTGTTTAGTTACCTATCCAGAATCGTGCGGCTCTAATAGGCACATACTCTCTCCTGTCACATCCTTTCTCGCCTAGTAATTATGTTTAGGTGGTTAAATAGTATGTTTCAATATTGTTAAGTTTGAGTTTTTGACATTGTTAAATCACAAATTTCTTTCAAGAACTTGTTTTGGTGGATTTGAGAGAACTTTAACATTTTGACAGCCCTGCATAGATTTTTGTTTTGAAAATGAAGTATTTTATGGAAGCTGTGGAGTACCTATATTGTTTAAGTTTGATCTTGGCTGTCTATGTTGGGCCCTATGATTTCCACAATGTGGAAAATGTGGTCAGAATCGTGTCTCTACTACACATACTCATGCACACATGATGCTCGTTGTGTTTTTAGTGTCTGTCATCTCACTATATGAGGACATGAACACATGAACTTCATCTCCAGAGCTGCTTGGAGAGTTCACCAGCATTTTACCATTTAATTTGATAAAACCATCATCATATCACGCAGAAACTTAAAGGTCTTCATGACAACCCGTCAAAATAAAAGTTTGGTTTAACTTAAAGAAATTGTGACAGAAATATATTACTGTTGTACAGTAGAATGTACCTCTCAAAGTAGTTATAATAATAATAAAATTAATAACTTTTTTTAAGGAATAATCATAATTTTGCAGCACTTTGTTTGCCATATTGTTTGCCAATAAAAGGAATTGTTTAATTTTTGTTTGATTATTTTAAAATGAATTAAATGTTAATGTTTTATGCCTTCATTTGATTACCACTGTTTCAAATCATGAATCCAGAAAATTACAACACATAACACAGAATTTTTAAATAAATAAATAAATAAAATAAAACATTTTATTGGGCCCTATTATTGTTAAAAAAAAAAAAGGTAATAAATAATTTAAGTTGTATAAATTTAGTTTATTAGACATGCTTTTTGATTATTAATATTGAAATAAACCATTAAAATGAAATGAAAATTAAAATGGAGAAAACAGAAGTCAGAAAAAAATGGAATTTGATAAAAAATAAAACTCATTTCATAGGGCCCTAGGAATTTAATTTTTGTTAAACCTTTTAATAAATTGTTGTTATATTGTATACGTTTCATAATTTCAATGAATTAGACATGCTTTTTGAGTACTAAAATTTAATTTAACAATTAAAATGGAGTCCAAAAGAATTAAAATTAGGTAAAAAAGAAAAAAAAGAGTAAAGTAAAAAGGGGGGGGGGGGGGGGGGGGGGGGGGGGCTTAATTTGGAAAAAAAAAAAAAATTGAATTTGGTAAAATAAATAAAACAGATTTCATAGGGCCCTACTGTCTGTGATAGTGGGGATACTTATTATCTATATTTATTTTTCATTTATACTACAGGGCTGATGAACCTGAGGTTTGCAATTATTTTTCATGAAACGCACGGCTAAAGTAGTTCCGGGCAGGTCCTGAACGCATTACAGTTCCATATCACTTTGACCAATTTAGGTTTTGTATTAGTGATCGGAAAGTGAGTAGTTGGGAGAGAGAAATAGTCAACCAAGAGTTTTTATAGAGAGTAAACTGGAGCCAATAGGGATCTTGCCTAGGACCGAAATGGTCAGCATGGGTGTTTTCGAGAGTGTCTGGTACTCCATATTAAAGTTGAGTTTCCGGCCCAGTCAGGAGTTTAATGATATGGGATAAAATCATTAGAGTGCATAGCCTCTTACTGGAGAACAGGAATGCAGCCTGACAAATGCGGAAGAGTGACAGATTAACACAACTGCTTCTGACATCTCCCTCTGATTCCCAGTCAAGTGGAGTCAGAAATAAGAACACAAACACATTCCAGACATGAACTCTTGTAGTGGACTGAATTTAGGACACATGTAACTTTGAGTGGCTTCAAGTAAATTTACTCTGAGCCATGTTAGGTCATGTGACATGCGAGAACCATTGAGGTTTGCACTTTAGTTGATGTTTGTTTGTGTCAAGTACTGTATGCAAGTGTTGTTTATCATTGCTGGGTGAAATATCCCGTTAAAGCTGTCATAGCAAATGTCCAGCAACCATTGGACATTTAAAAATGATAAACTTCTTTAGATCAGGACTGTTTCCTTTTCAGTGTACCAGTCAGTTTGAGCTCCGTATGTGGAATCTTAGATATCAAAATGCCTTAATTGAAGCTTTCTTTCCCTTCTACTCTTAATGCACCAGACGCTGGGTTATTGTCTGTGTCCTCTTCCCTTCCTCACTTTGGTTTACTCCCACGATGTGTTGTGTAATTATCTTGTCTTGGAGTGGACATGGAGATGTAATTCAAGGCTGAAAGCTGTTTATTTGAGGCTGGAGGTCATTCACTGTTGCTGTGTCAAGCTCTGTAATTATACAACATTCCTGAATCTGAACTTTTTGTTTTTATTATTCACAGTGGTTCAAACATGCTCTGCAATTTTTCTTTCTTTCCTGCACAGGACTGCACTGTGTATGACATGGAAGAGAAGGTTTTGGATGTTGTAAGTATCTTTTTGCATTTCCATTATTGCTTTTTTAAATAGTCATAAGTTATTGGTTTTATTTCTTTCACTTGTGTAAATGGTGATAATGTGTCTAGTTTTGGTTAGTTTTATGTTTCTCAATAAAATAAATGAAACATATGCATTGATGAATTGTTCACACCAAGACCAATAAAATGCTTTTAGAAAGTAGATAGGGGGAATTTCCATTTTATACCAACTTTCACTTAAAGGATTAGTTCACTTCAGAATTCAAATTTCCTGATAATTTACTCACCCCCATGTCCTCCAAGATGTTCATGCCTTTCTTTCTTTAGTCGAAAAGAAATTAAGGTTTTTGAGGAAAACATTCCAGGATTATTCTCCATATAGTGGACTTCACTGGGGTTCAACAGGTTGAAGGTCCAAATGTCAGTTTCAGTGCAGCTTCAAAGGGCTCTACATGATCCCAGACGAGGAGTAAGGGTCTGATCTAGTGAAACAATCGTCATTTTCTAAAAAAAAAAAAATAAAATTAAAATGTATATACTTTTTAACCACAAATGCTTGTCTTGCACTAGCTCTGTGATGCACCACGCATTACGTAATCACATTGGAAAGGTCACATGTGACGTAGGTGGAAATACCATGTGTTTACAAAGTGAACGTGCAAAGACTAAGTCAAACAGTCTTGACAAAAAAGGAAAAACAACAATGTCTTTCGATTTTGAAGTTGGAGAAGAAAATGAGATGGAGTTTTTCGCCCTACTTCTGTCTACATCACGCGTGATCCTTTCCAACATGATTACGTAATGCGTGGTGCATCACAGAGCAATGCAAGATGAGCATTTGTGGTTAAAAAGTGTATGTATATGTGTATATATATATATCTATAGAAAATGATTAATCATTTCACTAGATAAGACTCTTATTCCTCGTCTGGGATCATGTAGAGCTCTTTGAAGCTGCGCTGAAACTGACATTTGGACCTTCAACCCGTTGAACCCCAGTGAAGTCCACTATATGGAGAAAAATCCTGGAATGTTTTCCTCAAAAACCTTAATTTATTTTTCGACTGAGGAAAGCAAGACATGAACATCTTGGATGACATGGAGGTGAGTAAATTATCAGGAAATTTAAATTCTGACGGGAACTAATCCTTTAATGTTATTGCACTTAATGATATTGATAATAAAGAATTTAATACATTTTTTCCTCTTTGTATTTTATATTAAAATGGTAAGATTATTCTACTCAAATATTTGTGATTTAAACAATTTGGTTAAAAGTAATCAGAAAGTAACCAAAAAGTAGTCAGAATACCTAAAATGTGTAATCTAAAATATTACATTGCTGACTATGTAATTTGGAATCAGTAACAGATTTTAATTAATTTGCAAAACATTGTAAATTAGAATTCGTAAGTGCAGTAAAATGTGAACATATGCAGTTATACATGTGTAGTATTTGGCATTGGGAAGGGTGCAGGAAGTTTGGAATTTACATGCAGGCACACGTTAAGTCGAGGCATAATAGGCTGGCAAAATCAGACACACAAAGCATGAATGGGTCGGATCCTGTTATGTATTCCTTCCCTGTCACGCATCTGCCACAGAAAGAAAGGCAGCCCATTCATGAGAAGTCGATTAGTATAATTGGTCTAGTATAATTCCTGCGATCAAAGCTGAATTTTCAGCATTGCTCCTGTCTTCAGTGTCACATGATCCTTTAGAAATGTGATTTGGTGCTCAAGAAGCAAGTCTTATTATTGTTGAAAACATTTTTGCAGCTTCATATTTTAGTGGGAATTGTGGTACACTACACTGGAAAAAATGGTAACACATAAAATGTTTTTTAGTCAAAAATATTATTTAACATCACTGACCAACCTATACCCATCAATTTATACCACCTAAACTCATTTTCATAGGTTATTTTCATAGGTCTTTACTGTAATAATTGCAGCTTATCACTCTTCACAGTTTACCATTCAAAAGTTTGGGTTACGTGAAAGTATTAAAGAAATTAATACTTTTATTTAGCAAGGATGCATTCAGCTGATCAAAAGTGTCAATAAAGACATTTATAATGTTGCAAAAGAATTCTATCTCAAATAAATACTGTTTAATTGAACTTTCTATTCATCAAAGTATCTTGAAAAAATGTATCACAGTTTCCACAAAAATATTAAGTTCCAAAACATTGATGATGATGATAATAATAATAATAATAGGAGCCATTATTAGAATGATTTCTGAATGATCATGTGACACTGAAGACTGGAGTAATGATGATGAAAATTCAGCTTTGATCACAGCAATAAATTACATTTTAAAATATATTCACATAGAAAACTGTTATTTTAAATCATAATAATATTTCACAATATTACTGTTTTTACTGTATTGCAGCCTTGGTGAGCAGAAGTGACTTCTTAATTATTTCAAACTTTTGACCGGTATAGTGTAGATGATTTGTGTCTTGTGTTATGTTGTACTCTGGCTATGTAGAAAGAAAAAAGGGATATTCGTCAAAACTATCTGGCTGAACATTCAACTCCTCAAATTGCAACCTAGATTAAATTTTGAAAGAATTCCAGCAATGACTTATTAATAAATCAAATGAAACCGTGTTGTTTAATGCTGTTCCCTCCAGTGTTTGATCCAGAATGTTACTGTTCGGTTTGCTTACACTCCTGTCCTTGTGCACTGAGCGGAAAATTAAATCAAAGCTCAGATAGCATGTCGTTTGTTTATGTGAGCCCTATGGTTTGTTGGACTTATTTATGGGCTTGGCTGGGCTGAATTCATGTGGAATTTTAAAGTAAAACTAAGATATCTGTTTTTCCACGCACAGATTAAAGATTGTGTTAGATTAAATTAAAATAAGTGTTTCTATTATTGTTACAATCAACATGTTAGTCCATTTAGACTCTGGGAAACCCTTTTTTTTTTTTTTTTTTTTACTTTTCATAACTGAAAATTCAGATAATAGCTATTATCTCAACTCCTTCCTCTTGGGACTTCACTTCTGTAATATTCTCCCTCCACCTGATACTTTGCCTTGGGGCAAACGTGGAGATCAACTCATACGCTGAATTATCTGTACTTCTATTGCATAGCCATTATGCACAGAAATCATCTTGACTGACAGAATTTGAAGATGCCGCCCATTCTTGCAGGACTATTTTTCTAAACTCTGTTCTCCTAAATTTACAGTCGAAGGTGTTGAACAGTATTTGTGACCAGACTGTGAGAACCACCTCTGATCCTCTCATGAGCCAATCAGCGTGTCTGGAGGAAGTTCAACTGACCAACATCAAACCAGGAGAGGGACTGGTAAGAATTATTATTTATATATTTGATATTCATAATGTTTTTATGTCATTCCTAAGAGGACATCTCAAAACAGGTCATAACGACAAAAGTTAAAATTCTCTCACCATTTACTTACACACATGCCATTCACACACAAAAGAAGAACATTTAAAGAAAGTATTAGGGTTGGGCATTTTAGTCCATTTTTACTTTCAAGCACTCAATAGTTCAATAAAATGAGCACTCAAATTTCATTAAAACATATTGTTGATAAAATTATGACAAGAAAAAAATAACACTGCTAGATTATATATCATCAGTGTTTCTGGGAGAAACATATAAAAGGAATATGATTGTTTTAAATATATATTTTTTTAAATAATTCACTATTATAGAAGTTTCATTTAATTCAATCAAACTAATAATTCTAGATTATCAAATCTAATAAGATTATATAAAAAACATAAACATAATATTACAAATTCTATCTATCTACACAAAATGACACGAATGCATAAGTGAACTTGAATTGTTACATTCTAATCAAATACATTCATATAACTTAAACAACTTAAAGGGATAGTTCATCCAAAAATGAAAATTCTGTCACCATTTATTCACCCTCAGGTTGTTCCAAACATGTATGAATTTCTTTCTTCTGCTGAACACAAAAGAAGATATTTTGAAGAATGTGGGTAACCAAACTGTTGATGGACCCCATTGACTTTCATAGTAAAAAAAAATACGGAGGTCAATGGGGCCCATAAACTGGTTAACGACATTCATCAAAATATCATCTTTTGTGTTCAGCAGAAGAAAGAAATTCATACATGTTTGGAACAACCTGAGGGTGAATAAATAATGACATTTTTGGGTGAACTATCCCTTTAAACTTAAAGGGTTAGTTCACCCAAAAATGAAAATTATCCCATGATTTACTCCCCCTCAAGCCATCCTAGGTGTATATGACTATCTTCTTTCAGATGAACACAATCAGAGATATATTTAAAAAATATCCTTAGTCCTCCAAGGTTTATAATGGTTGTGAATGGGGGGCACGATTTTGAAGCCAAATATAATGCATCCATCCATAAAAAAAAGTAATCCATACGAATCCAGTGGGTTAATAAAGACCTTCTGAAGTGAAGCGATGTGATTCATTTTTGTAAGAAAAATATCCATATTTAAAACGTTATAAATTCAAATAACTAGCTTCCGGCAGACGACCGTACGCAGAATGCGCAGGTCGATTTGTGCCAAATGAGTAATCCTCTGACGCGATGTATGACGCAGGATGTAGGAGTATCGTAAGTTTAGACGCCTCTTGTGGTTCAAACAAATAGGGCTGTGCAACAAATTTAAGCTCCTCTTCTCTTATATCGAAATCCTCCGTCATTTCTCTTTAAAAATTATCGATTTAGACTTATAATCCGTGACCGGTGATTTGTTTTGCTCTATCCTCTGTGCCTCTGTGTTCATCATTACGTTGTGCATCAGGTCAAAGGTTGCTCTTCCGCCGCAAGTCGACTTGCACATTCTGCGTACGGTCATCCGCCGGAAGCTAGTTATTTGAATTTATGAAGTTTTAAATATGGATATTTTTCTTACAAAAATGCATTGCTTCTCTTCAGAAGGCCTTTATTAACCCCCCTGGAGTCGTATGGATTACTTTCTTTATTGATGGATGTATTATTTTTGGCTTCAAAATCGTGCCCCCCATTCACTGTCATTATAAAGCTTGGAGGACTAAGGATATTTTTAAATATATCTCCGATTGTGTTCATCTGAAAGAAGATAGTCATATACACCTATGATGGCTTGAGGGTGAATAAATCATGGGATAATTCTCATTTTTGGGTGGACTATCCCTTTAATATTAGAACTTTCATCTGCACAAAAGCACACTAGTGCCATGGACTTGATTTTGCTAGTTAGAATATGCAACTCCTGTTGTGGATGCACTCTTCTAACAGCACACTAAAACAAGGGCAACTAAAGCACAAATAATTTGCAAAATTTAATTACAATATAGTTCTTGTTATAATGTCATGTATGCGACAGATTGCCACTGTATATCTTGCACTTAACTAGATTTTCATTATCAAAGTGATTCCAGATATCGCTGAACTTTCATAGTCATAGTTGCACTTCAGTTGTCTGGTCTGGACAGCATGTCTCCCCAACACTAACCAATCAGACCTCAAGGTACCGCCCAAAATGCCATCATAACCAAACAGAATAAAGTTTCACTTCCACTTCCAAACATTTCACTTCCAAGAACTCAAGAACTTGTTCCCATTCCTAGAATGTACTGCACATTTTTTTTTTACATTCTGTTCCTATTAATGTGTACTGGAGAAAAATCAAGCTTTAAAATGATGAATTCAGAAGTCTTATATAGTATAGTATATAAGAATATAGTAATGTGACTCTTTAATGGTACTTTTGCTTCAGTCAATGAATTGCATGGAAATTGGAATTGCATGTGTTCAATGTAATGAAAAAAAGGTTATATAGGTGTCAAACAGGGTCCGAAATGAACAGGGGCTTGGGGCACAAAAGCTACCAAAATGAAATAAAATAGCTGGGTTTCCATACAAACATGAAGAGAATCTTTTCAAAGTTCACAAAAAAAAAAAAAAAAAGACAAATGTGAATTAGGTGCATTTTCATCAAGTTGTTTAAGCGGGTGGTATTGATGACCTAGTAATCAACAGTCAATAAAACACTGTGACTGAGCGTTCGTGAAGGGTTCACATAAACACTTATGAAAACAATAGAAATGAAGAAAACAATAAACGAGAGCCGTCTTAACTCTTCTCGACTGTATTAAGCATCACACACATGAGAGGACAAGCCCGAAAAACCTGTTACTTTAAAATGAAAATTACCCAAAGCTTTACTCTCCCTCAAGCCATCCTAGGTGTATATGACTTTCTTCTTTCTGATGAACACAATCAGAGATATATTAATAAATATCCTGACAGATCCAAGCTTTATAATGGCAGTGAACGGGACCAACAAGTACAAAGAAAGTGTCTTCATCAACATAATAATTATTTTTGTCATATTATTGCAGCCCTAACCTATAATGCGTTCCTGATTTTTAATAGTCTGTAAAGTGATCAAGCTGGTTTTTGGAACTTTTTTTTATTGCTGGTCCAAGATGGTCTACCAGTAAACCAAGATGACCAGCTAAGTAAAACCAATTGCATCAGAAAATGAAATCAGCAAGTAGAATATGAATCAGACTTCTATTTTCTCTGTATGTTTGCAGGTTCCTGTCTGCCAACTGTATATGGTGCTGCTCTCTCTCTCTCTGTTGTTTTTCATGTTTTCTCTTCCTGTCTTCCTGTTACTCAGGGGATGTACATCAAATCCACCTACGATGGGCTTCATGTCATCACTGGCACCACTGAACATGTGAGTAAGGGCTTCAGTGACGAAAGCCTTTGATTCATCGCATTTCGCTTTTTGATGCCAATGGCTGAGATAAATTTAGCCTCTTTGTGCACGTAATGTTCAGTCCAAATGAACAAACTCAGAGAAAATAGATGGGGCTTCTTTTAGTTTGCAGACTGAAGGTCTACAGATGGCACACAGGAAGTTGTGCGAATTGCACTTTCTCAGTAAGGATGTTGCCATACATGTCAAGTTTGCTTATTCTTTTTCAATTAGAACTGATACTGTAAAATCTATATCTTGAGCGCAATGCAAGTCACTTTGAATAAAAATGTCTTACATATGCAAAAATGTAATTTCAGAGGTTTTTGAGCACTTTTCAGCTTGTCCGTGGATTCTTAGATTAAATTCACAAAATAGAAAGCTGTTAAAAAGTGTTAAAGGATTAGTTCACTTTTAAATAAACTTTTCCTGATAATTTACTCACCCCCATGTCATCCAAGAGGTTCATGTCCTTCTTTCTTCAGTCGAAAAGAATTTAAAGTTTTTGATGAAAACATTCCAGGATTTTTCTCCTTCAATGGGCACCAAACAGTTGAAGGTCAAAATTAGTTTCACTGCAGCTTCAAATTGTTCTACACGATCCCAGATGAGAAATAAGGGTCTTATCTAGTGAAACCATCACTCATTTTCTGAAAAAAATTGAAAATTATATAAGTTTTAACCAGAAATGCTCATCTTGAACTAGCTCTCTTCTTCTTCATTAGAATTCCAGCAGTGTAGACACTGCTAAGTGTATTACTGCCCTCCACAGGTCAAAGTTTGAACTAATTGTTATATACTATTGAACTAGGATATTGCATATAAAAATTAGTTCAAAACATTGACCTGAGGAGGGCAGTAATACGCTTAGCAGCGTCTACACTGCTGGAATTCTAATAGAGAAGAAGAAGAAGAAGAGAGCTAGTTCAAGATGAGCATTTCTGGTTAAAACTTATATAATTTTCAATTTTTTTCAGAAAATGAGTGATGGTTTCACTAGATAAGACCCCTTATTTCTCATCTGGGATCGTGTAGAACAATTTGAAGCTGCAGTGAAACTAATTTTGACCTTCAACAGTTTGGTGCCCATTGAAGTCCACTATATGGAAAAAAATCCTGAAATGTTTTCATCATTCATTTCTTTTCGACTGAAGAAAGAAAGACATGGACATCTTGGATGACATGGGGGTGAGTAAATTATCAGGAAAAGTTTATTTAAAAGTGAACTAATCCTTTAAATAGCATAGAAAAAAGATGGGAGATGCTTCTGTTTTTTGGAATATTGATATTGTGCTATTATCAATATATTCATTGATTCAGAGTATAAAGATGGTTGTACTGATTTATATGCCTGCCATCATTGAAGACCACAATTAGTAAATCTTGAGCATGAATATGTTAGTTTAGTCTTAAAATTTGCATCAAAAAGTCTTACATTTCATTCCCTTAAACATACAGATGACTTTTTGTGACCTGTTTAACAACAGATATTTTAGACAACGCTGTCAAAATTACACAACGCTTCTGCTCCGAAACTAAACTCCCACTGCTCAAGTGATGATTCATCCACCACAAACCACATGATGATTAATTACAGTCTGTTAATCATGCTGACATTTGCTTGACTGTCATGTTATAGGTTTTTTTATTACAAAACAGCAGTCATTTGTGCTTTAGACCAAATTTAGTCAGCATGTATGTTTTCTGCTGGTGAAAATCCAAATGATGCTTCACCAATAGCATGACTGTGAGGAATATAGATAAAGACGCACGAAGCAGACTTATGACTATACAGTATACTGAAATAATGTAGTGACATCATTGATGTCGACTAGTCGCCGGTCATGGCCTATAGAGGGCGCAACAAGACAAGAAATCTTGGAAGTCCACATTTACGCTTGGTATCCAACAATAAATGACAAATAAATGCATACTCCGAGATTATACCATCTGGATGCTCAATATTAATCGGGTGATTGCACGTTTTAAACAGTTTATTGTACACGGAAGTTAATCGCCGCTCTAAACGAATGCTCTGCTACATTGTAACACGCATACAGACAGTAGCGCGCACATCACGCGCGGAAACATTCAGTAGTGCCGAAATGTATAGTCAACACTGTTATGTGATTGATCAATAAAAGAGCTTAGAAACTGAAAAGTTCTAGCATATATTTCTTAGTAATTAAAACCCACAGCTCAGACGCAGCCAGGTAGAATTAATTCACACACAGTCACTCTCTGACTAATGGACTCATATACATGAGCAGAAATCTGTGAGAAACATAATGACCCAAAGACAAAAGAACTGATAAAAATAAGCTGTTATGTAGGAGCAAAAGCCATGTGGGCAGCGCTGTGTCATATGCCATAGCTGTGCACAAAGCTCGAGGTTATGACGTCATTAACGACGTCATCAGTGACTAGTGTGTGTATATACTATATATGTATATGTTGAGCCTTTATTTCTGTTTGTGGTGATGCCTTTTTATGAACCCACAACATAAACTTAACAAATCTGCCTGGCACTATAAATGTAGATTTGATTCATAAGTAATAAAAAGGGGCAATTTTACAACATTTTTTTAAGCAATTTTTTTTTATTATTTATATATTTAATGAGGGGGCTAGGATTGCATCTTGTTCACAAAATTTACAAATGATTTTGACAGAAATGTGAATATTTAAAGAAAACAAATGCTCATAGAATGTCCCCTCTAGTCTCCAGCAGATATGACACATAAGATCCACGCTGGAGACGAGGTCATCCAGGTCAACCAGCAGACAGTGGTTAGTATTTCTATGGTATTTTCTATTAAAATAAACCTTTCTTTTTCATCTATACATTTTAAGTACTGAATGCAATGCGTGTTTATGTAATTTCTCTCCACCCCGTCTGCTATGTTGGATCATTTTCTTCACGATTTGTTGTGTTTGTGAAGAATTAATGCACTGCTGCCTTAGATTATGTTCAGAAGTGCATTCTCTGTGGGATTGTGCCTCATGCTCACCAGGCTTTGTTTTAATCTGAAAAGCCTGAATTCTTTTCAGTAGTGCTTAAGGGCTTGTGCTGGTTTACTTCAGGTGGGTTGGCAGCTGAAGAACCTGGTGGCCAAGCTGAGGGAGGACCCTAAACGTGTAGTGCTTCTTTTAAAGAAAAGACCCACAGGAACCTCAGGATTTACCCCAGCACCTCTCAAAAACATGCGCTGGAAACCGCCCGTGCCTCAGGTGTGTCATTCATAACGGCTTAACAGTCATTAACTCAACAGATGAACAGAGAAGTCAACTGAATTGTGTTTTCTGATTGTACAAATATTAATCAAAGATGACATGCATGAAATATTTTTTATGCTATATGGCCAACCATACACTATTGGTCAAAAGTTTAATGTTTTTGAAAGGATTTACTTGATCGAAAAAACAGTAAAAAAGTAATATTTTGAAATAATATTATGACAATTTAAAATATTTTAAAATGTAATGTTTTCTTGTGATGACAAAGCTGAATTTTCAGCAGCCATTACACCAGTCTTCAGTGTCACATGATCCTTCAGAAATCATTCTAATTGTTTAAGGCCTCTAGCAACACCAAAGGAATGTCAGCTATATTTTTTTTAACAAAGTGCTGTGGTTTATTACAGAGCCCCACACATGACATGCAGGGGGAAAATAGTAAATCGAGGCCATGAATTAAGAATTCGTTCCCACACCACGACTTAATAATACATCAGCATGTTTAACTAATTTGTTCCCTCATTTTAAATAAATTGTGCACACAATATAATCATTCAATCTATTCATTTTACTTAATTGTTGGCCTCGTTATAATAATTTGTTCCTTCAGAACGTGTGGCCATGATTTACTAAAACTAAAAAACGAATTCTTAAAGAGGTCCTTGATTTATGATTTCACTTTTTTAACTTCAGTTAGTGTGTAATGTTGCTGCTTGAGCATAAACAACATCTGCAAAGTTACGACACTCAAAGTTCAATGCAAAGGGAGATATTTTCTTTTACAGAAATCACTTTTAAACGACTACAACTTGTAGGTTGGTGACATCACAAACCCAAAATTTACATAAACCCCGCCCCCGAGAACACACAACAAAGGGGTGAGGTCATGTTGGGCTGCTTTAGAGAAGAGGAAGAGTTGTTGTAGTAGAGTGTTGTTTCATGCCGTCATTTTACACCGGACTGCTTCACAAACGAGGCTCAATTCAACACTGGATTTGCACAAAAGATGAACATGACGGCACATGCTAGTGGATGAGTTCAATCAACTCCACAGCAACTACATAAATTTATCCACTAACCATTCAGAAACGTCCAGTTTCATTCTAAAATGTAAGGCTGAACACCGTTACTGACGATCCTCATTTTGGCTGCGTGAGATTCTCCAGATTTGTTGTTGTTGAGCTGTTAAAGCTCCGCCCTCTTCTGGAAAGGGGGCCGGGAGCAGCAGCTCATTTGCATTTAAAGGGACACACACAAAAAACGTTTTGTTTTTGCTCACACCCAAATAGGGGCAAATTTGACAAGCTATAATAAATGATCTGTGGGGGATTTTGAGCTGAAACTTCACAGACACATTCTGAAGACACCAGAGACTTATATTACATATAAAGGTCCCCTTTAATTTGTGGCCACGATATATACATATACATTGTTTGTTTGCATGTCATGTGCGGGGCTCCGTAGTTAATAAATCTTCAAATCAATTTTAAAACTTAGGTGTATATGCCATGTTTCAGTTTATTCACTGGCCTATCTATTGTAGATCTAATAGATCTATTGTTATATCATTTGAAACATATAATTAATCAATATATTATAATGTATATGTATAATTAATTTCCTAACACATTTCATATTAAATATTTAGTTTGAACAAATGTTGCTGCATTGATATATCACTTTATTTTTTGGCACCCCCTTTAGTGATGTCTTGATGATATATGCCTTTTTATTTATGAAGAGATGTTTTACAAGATGTTTTCATCATGTTCTGCAGAGCTCCACCTCTCCTAGTAAGAGTCAGTCACCAGACGGATCTGCCCAACTCTGCAGCAGGAAGGACAAGCCTGCCATCCTGGACCTGTACATCCCTCCTCCTCCCTCAGTGCCTTACACTCCACGGTGAGCCTGAAAGCTAAAACCTCCGTCATTGTTCTCTTGTAACATGATGTAACAAGATATTCAAATACCTTGTAAATATCATGGTATTTTGATAATGGTAAACATTCTGTACATCAGATCTATCGAAGTGTAATGGTATTTGGGGCCGCCCCTAATGATTATTTTGGTAACTGAGTAATCGGTCGATTATTTTGACGATTAATCGAGTAAAATGTACATTTTTATTACCACCAAAAAAGTAAACAATAGCTTTTAAAATGACTTAAAATACATACAGGTGCTGGTCATATAATTAGAATATCGTGAAAAAGTTCTTTTTTTTTTTATTGTAAATTATTTTAAAAAATGAAACTTTCATTTATACTAGATTCCCTACATGTAAAGTAAAACATTTCAAAAGTTATTTTTTATTTTATTTTTTTTTTAAATTTGTTGATTAGAGCGTACAGCTAATGAAAGTCCAAAATCCAGTATCTCAAAATATTAGAATATATACATTTGAGTTTCATTAAATGACCATCCCTACAGTATAAATTCCGGGTATCTCTTGTTCTTTGAAACTACACTAATGGGGAAGACTGCTGACATGACAATGGTCCAGGAGACAATCAATGACACCCTCCACAAAGAGAGTAAGTCACAGATGGTCATTACTGAATGTGGTGGCTGTTTACAGAGTGATGTATCAAAGCATATTAAATGCAAAGTTGACTGGAAGGAAGAAATTGGGTAGGCAAAGGTGCACAAGCAACAGGGATGACCACAAGCTTGAGAATACGGTCAAGTAAAGCCAATTCAAACACTTGGGAGAGCTTCACAATGAGTCAAATGAAGCCGGAGTCAGCGCATCAAGAGTCACCACACTCAGACATCTTCAGGAAAAGGACTACCAAGCCACTTCTGAAACAGAAACAACGTCAGAAGCATCTTACCTGGGCTAAGGAGAAAAAGAACTGGACAGTGAACAGTGGTCGAAAGTCCTTTTTTCAGATAAAAGTAAATTTTGCATTTCATGTTGAAATCATGGTCCCAGAGTCTGAAGGAAGACTGGAGAGGCACAGAATCCAAGCTGCTTGAAGTCTAGTGTGAAGTTTCTGAAGTCAGTAATGATTTGGGGGGCCGTGACATCTGCTGGTGTTGGTCCATTGTGTTTTATCAAGTGCAAAGTCAGTGCAGCCATCTTCCAGGAGATTTTGGAGCACTTTATGCTTCCATCTGCTGACAAGCTTTGTGGAGATGCTGATTTCCTTTTCCAGCAGGACTTTAGCACCTGCCCACAGTGCAAAAACCACTTCCAAGTGGTTTGCTGACTATGATATTACTGTGTTTTATTGGCAATATTCACAATATTCTAATTATATGATCAGCACCTGTATATAAGATGACACAATAAATACTGGTTCAAATAAAGTATCAAAATCATATGGTTTTATTGAACAACACTGTTAAAATACTTAAAGTAATATACATGAAATAAACAGAATCAATTTATGTACATTAACAAATGCCTGCAGAGGGCACCAATGGCATAGTGATTGTTGTTACCCTCGACAAGGGAAAATTGCAATCAAGGATTTTTTAAAACTGAATTGTGACAGCCCTAAATTACCATCAGATTCCATCACTTAATATCAATGCAGTACTTTTATATAGAATTCAGACTTTTCCAGGCTCTGTATTTCTGAAATTACAGTAACTATATTATTTAATTACTCCTGCTCATTAATAAACATTTGTCCGCTGTTATAGGGAAGTACGGAATGGCTCGTACAGCAGTCTCAATGCCAGACCTAAAGGCTCAGAGTCCCCAAACTCCTTCCTGGACCTGGAGAGCCACCGGCGCTTCACAGTTACAGACTACGATAAACTGTCTGTTCACCCAGTCGAGGTCAACGTGCAGATGCGTCCAAGAGGAACGTCCTCATCACAAGGTCAATATTTCAGATTTGCAGGCATTCATTTTTTTATTTTCATCACTGTCAAATTTTATTTATATAGCACCATATAAATACAACATAGGCTAACCAAGGTGCTTTATAGACAAATCTGTATTACATCATATACCATATTATAGCATACTGAGAATTAGAATAATAGTAAAAAATACCTGATTTATAAAAAATCAAGAAAATAAACAAGTTTTTTAACTTAAAATCACTAGAGTTGATGCTGTTCTAATAGATAATGGTAGTGGTATCATTGCAGTGTATCTTAAATCAAACAATTCCTTTGGCTTTGCAGGTCGTCTTGTATGTTTTCATTGAGTGTGACTGTAATTGTCTGTTTTCATGAATGTACACACAGGTAAACCGCGACCTCTGTCTATGCCAGTGGATACATGCTTGAGCGTGGCAGACCTGTATGCGAAGCCCTGGACACAGGGACGGAAAGGTACAGAACATGTGCCACATTAAATAATCTGGTTTAGCCACTTCATTAGCCTCAGAGATGCACTTGGAGAATTTGAGGGGTTTTTTTTACTGGAGAACTTGTGTGTGTTCACACTTACCAGGTTTGGTTCAATTATAACGAGCTCTGGTGCGATTACTCTGTTAGTGCGGTTCATTTGAATAAGTCTGAATGCTGCCATCCGAACCCAAAAACAGAATGTGATGTCACAAGATGCAAACCTAAAAAAGACAGAATGCTCAAGCATACCTGGTTCTTCTCATCATAGGATCGATGTTGCCCAACTGCCATCTTCTTGCATCAGAGCTTCATTTGTGTGTGTAACGGAGGAAATCCTGGCACTGGTTTGACTCCTTTACACATTTTAGAAGCTCTCTCTGAGTTCTCAGCTGGTAAAAATAGCACCATATGCACACAGATACCACCAGTGACAAGAAAAAAAAAAAAAGAACCAAGAGAAGCAACTACAAGTGTGAACACACCATAAGAATCAATATTATTGTTCCTCCAAAAACTAATTTAGACCTGTTCATTAGATTGTAAAAATCAAGAAAATCAGATTCTGAAATGTAAAAAGCCTTCACGTGCTTGTGTAAACTGGTAATTTTCTGAGAGCTAAGACTACGATCTGTACCACCACTGCAGATTTAAGGTGTGTTCGACTGGTGTATGACATTGAAGTACCGCGAGAGCGATTCGAAAGATATTGCTGCGTTCATGCCATGTTGTAATTACCGTAAATAAATCTTCATATATTTTTTAATCGCTCTCGCGGTACTTTGATGTCATACACCGATCGGTCTGCACAGCGCCGCTTCAAGTCGAACACACCTTAAATCTGCAGTGGTCAGGTGGAACAAGTCGTAGCTCTCAGAAAATTAAGAGGTTACACATTGTAAAGTCCTACAAGTGCATGAAGGCTTTTTACTATGGGTGTAACAGTACATGTATTTGTCCCAAACCGTACGATACAGACAACACAGTTCAGTTCATGCAATCAGACGATGAATACAGTCAGTCACAGGCGATCCACACTCCCATCCAGAAGGGGGCGCATGCAGTAATATACCGCTGTTTGCTAACTGCCACAACAGGAAAAAGAGCTGAAAAAGTACAGCGCATACGTACACTGTAAAAAAAAAATCCCAGTAAAATTTACGGTAAAAAAACGGCAGCTGTGGTTGCCAGAACTTTACTGTAAAAAATACAGTAGCAACGTAAAAAAAAATCTGTTAAATTTACGGTAAAATAACGTATTTCATTAACTGATATAATGCTAATTTACCAACCTAATGAAGTACTAATATCTGTTTTGTATCTTTATAATACACTGACAGTCACCAAACACAGTGGTGATGAGAGTCACATGATGAATCAAAGTTCATCACAAGCAGCTTTTCCACAAGCTGAGGAGGACAATACTAACATATAGAAGGTGCACACAGTGTCATTCACACACACACTAAATACCATCACGGTAACATGCATGAAATTTTAAAAATGCAATAAACATTAATTTAACAACAATAGATGTAACATAAAACCCTAATGTACATAACTGATTAGAAAAAAATGAGACAAGCTAAGAAGAAACAGAGTTATTTCAACGAAAACATATCAAATGTGAAGTGTCACGCAGGGAATTGTGGGAATGTCAATTTACGGTTTTTCACTGTAAATTTTACAATGAATTGTTATTTTTCACTTCCAAAAACTGTGAATTTAACGGTATTTTACCGTAAAATTACATTTAATGTACCATTAGATCTATTACAGTTATTCACCGTATATAGTACGGAAACTTTCTGTAAACCAATTGACAGTTTTTCACCGCAGCATTTTTACAGTCTTTTACTGTTAAAATCACGGTAATTTTTTACAGTGTAATTGATTTGAGAACTTGATAACAAAGTCCACAAGCTAGTGCACAAGCGTCGAATGTGTCTTTCTGTGCTCGTGGACAAAGGAGAATCATTTGAATAATTCCACATTACACATTTGCAGATCAAATAATAAACATTTTTTACATACCATATGATTGTTGAAACATGATTTTGTTCAAAGGATTTTAAAACAACTGGGATCTTTTAATCTTCTGGTGTAGGTGAAGATCTTCTGTACAGATACCTTAGCAACGAGCGCATACCAACTATCGCCGAGGAGGCCTCGGGGTCGGGCTCGTCGTACAAGTTCACCGCCGAAAGACCCGCTTACGGGATGGACTGCTCGCGGAACAGCCGATTCCTTGTCAATGCAGATCTGCACAACAGCGCCACCATTCCTTATCAGGAGGACTTAGTCAAAAAGACGCCCATGACATCCACCCCCAAACGGCCGCCCGCGGAGCCCTCGCTACTGGTCAGTTGGATCACACGGCTTAAGCTATTGACTCACTAATGTCAGCTTGCCTTCTCCCTTTGTCCAGCTGTGTGCGGTGACTCTTTTCTCATGTACTTTTTCATGCTTTCACTCTCCTTTTCTTGGGATATTTCTTTGTGCCTCTTATATTACTACTTGACTAGATTGCCTTAATGTGTCTAAAATGACTAGAATTTAACCTCAGAAATGTATGTTTGGAAACACGTGTGGGGAAAAAATGAGATGCATTATCTCTGGTTTGCTCAGAAAAATTGACTTGTATGCCACAGTATTAATTTGTATATGAAAAATGTATATCTACCTCAGCTATTTCCACTGTGGTATCCATGAAATTCAAAGTGTTTATGTAACAGTTGTACTTTTATGGTTGGAAAAAATCAATCTGGTGCAAAAAAAAAAAAAAAAGAAAAGAAAAGGAAAAAGTGCTTTCCAGTCATTTTTTTTCCTTTCATTTCTGCTAAACCCCCATGTGTTTCCAAACAGTTTAGTTAGTCAACTAATTTCTAATCAGAGAAACAAATGAATCACGTTGTTTCTCTTGTCTTTTTGCTTTGGATGTGTAACCTTCAATAGATGTAATTGGAGGGTTGAGCAACCTTTTTTCAAAGTTTCTATGAGTTTCATCATGGTTAAACTGTGTTGTCTCCTTTATGTGTTAGGAGTATGAGTTGTAAGTAAATTATTTTGACAGATTTTTTTATCATTACATTACACCAAAGTATATCCATATCCTTTTTGGAATTTGTGGTGCTGTGCTTTGCTTTTGTGACATGGGTAACATGGGTATATTAACAGTATTTTTTTTTTTTTTTCAAATGCTTATTATTTTGTAAAAACAATATTCTTATTTTTCATTAAAGGGTCAGTTCACTAAAAAAAAAATTAAATTCTGATGTCATTTACTTACCCTGTGTCATTACAAATCTGTATTAATTTATTTCTTCCATGGTAAACAAAAAGGAATGTTTTGCAGGTTGTTTAAAGTATTCTGTACCACAAAAGTGGATGCTGCATACAGTCAAGCTCCAAAAATCCACAAGCTTCGGCTTTAGAAGACTTGGAATATAGTGCACACTAACCCCCGGTTTCACAGACAAGGCTTAAGCTAGTCCCAGACTAAAATGCATATTTGAGTTGTTTTAACTGAAAGCAACTTGACCTGACATAAATATGTCAGTGCCATTGTTTTGTCTCAAGATTCACACCAGTAATGTTTTTTTCTAGTGAACGTTTAAAAATAAAAGCTACTTAAATATTGAACTAAGGTCTAATCCTGGCTTAATCTAAACCCTGTCTGTGAAACCAGACCTATGTTTATGATATATACATATAGCTCTGGCATTATTTTAAAGAAATCTCCTTTTGTTTTTCACAGAATAAAGAAAATAATAAGGTTTAAAGGTTTGAGTTAAGGGTGAATCAGTTATGACAGCTTGTCACTGTAAACTCTATGCTTTTTAGCCTGTGCAGATATTAAATTAGGATAAATGGTAGCACAGGTTCAAAAAATAGAGAGAGAATGAACCAAATATTGCAAATTAAAATTTAAGATTACATTTTTTTTTCTAAATTAACACAGTTCAGCTGCGACAACAGCTGTAATTGTTTTTTTAAATGCTGAGTTTTATATCAGTATTTTGCCATATCTAGATTATGTATTATTAATCTACACTGTAAACCCAAATAAGTTGTCAAAACTCCAGAAATTTAATTTTTAATAAAATTCAATTCAATTCATACATTGAACATAAAATTATCATATATATATATATATATATATATATATGATATCATATATATTTTGTGTTTCACAAATATAATTTAAGATGTCATTTAGATGTCTCACTCCCCAACTATATATATATATATATAAAATATAGTTGGGGAGTGAGACATCTAAATGACATCTTAAATTATATTTTTAGTAGTGGAAATTTAGCTAGCTATAACTTCTAATTTAACAAATGCTAATTGGTAACACAATGCTTTGATCACATTAGCATAACAATTGGTGAAAGAGTACGGCAATATAGAACATTTAACATATACCTGTTCTCAAACTAAGCTTATTATCCATTTGTCACTATGATGGTAAACCGCCAAAACCCCAACATAACAGAAACTCTTCTAAATTAGTATAGCAAAGCAATAAACACTAGTAAATCTCCCATTTAACAATGATCTTGCACACAGAAAAAAAAAAAAAAAAAAAAAAAAACATTATATAAAACTTAATGTTAGCATTTATTCTCCCTTTTCGGGTGTCATGGCAAAGCATGCTGGGAAATAGAAATTCCAGCCAAGTTTTAGGTCAAATTTGTCTAAATTAAAAGAAACAAGTTCATAAAACTCAAAACAATGAACAATTCAGATTACTTAAAATGTGTCAGTTTCGTGAATTCAAAAGAAAATGAAAGTTGTTAATACTCATAAAAGTTAATTTGATTGAACTAATTTGTTTAATTTGAGTTTGTCCAACTCAAACAAATTATTTATTTTGAGCGTTAGGGTTTACAGTGATAAGCTATTGTTCTTCACATAGAGTTTTAAACCACATTTATACTTTGTATCACATTATTTGCTTCTGCTCATTAAAGCTGCTATTCCAGATGTTTTTGTTTTGTCTTCATTTGAATTATAGTTGTCTTCATTTTAAAATGATGCACCGTTCGTCTGTTACGTCAGTAACAGGTAATACTTTGGCATTTACTACAGATTTAACTCCATAAGAGAAGACCCAAGCAGTGAGTAACAGATGTAATCACAGCAGTTTAAAGATTTATTAATAATAACAACTCAAAACAAAACACATTTGACTGAAACCTCAAATAAAACAAACGTATAAACCTGATGAGAACAGACAGAAACACAGAGCTTAAATACAAGCAAACCAAACAACGAAATGAATGACAGGTGTCCATGTTAATCAAATCAATGAGAAACCATAGAAACGAACTGGAAAACTAGGAAACAGAACTAAAACATGTGACAAACCCACCCAAAACAGAAATGAACACAGATTACCCGTAACAAGCAGAAGGTTTTTCATTTGTGTGCAGTGATGCATGATGTAACAGTATTGTAAAGGTTTATGAAATCACCCAAAATGATATTCATGACATAACACAACACATTTTTGTGACATTTGTCCAAGACGTGCTGATCTTAAAAATATTATAATTGTGTGGCATGGTACAATATGTACATTTTACAAGAATTTAAAAGTAAAACAACTTCAGCAAGTACTTAATTACCAGTGATTGTTCCTTCTGAAGGCAGCTGGGAGTGGTTTTGTTCAGAATGATACAGTTTTCTCTCTTTTCTCTGCTCCTTTCCTTTTACATTAAGGTTACAGTCTGTTTCTGTGCTCTGCCTTTATCTATTAATCCAACTTACCCTAATATTTTCACCTAATAATTCATTCATACTGACCTTTTCATATTTGTTGCATTACCCTTTTTCACAAAAACTAAAATCTGCTTGTTGGCAAAATGCTCAATGAAATGTACTTTTATTGAAGAAATGCATTGATCTTTGCTGAGAAAATTAACAAATAAGCAATGTCCTCTAGCTTTGCATGGAATTCACTCTTTGAATTATATTATTATATTATGCACACATAAATATGAAGCATGTTTTGCGAGTGATGCATGGGAATAACACTTTTTGCCTAGAACCTTGTCTTTTGGACTTTTTTTAATCTGATATATGTATATGTATATATATAATTAGTCAGCAAAAAACCTTTGCTTGTAAAGGGTAGCCATCCACTTCTACAAGAACTCATTGTTTAGCAAAAACTGAATGTTTAAAAAAGTCAGTAAGTCATTAAGGATCAGTGGCATTGTCCATGTGGAAACACATATTAACTGTTCTTTGTGTCCTGCCACAGGATCCTGACTGGGCCTCCAACAGCGCATTCATCAACAGGTGGGTGCAGAACTAAATGAGCAGCGTCCATCCCGGAGTGCACAGCCACTGTGAGCCAAAACAAAAGCACGGGAAGAATCTTAGCTCAAGTAGTTTATGCTCGGTTATCAGGAATGTGCTCTTCCTGCCAGGATGCGAGAAGCTCTGTGGCTTTGCTGCTCTGTCATGTATATTTTTAGCATGCACTAGTGTGGTGACATGGTTTAAATTCCCCATGGATCAAAAAAAGAGACAACCCCAAGATCTGGAACAGTAACCATTACATGTGGAGGTTGATTATTGTACATTTTCTCAGATAGTACCTTTAAATGTTTCTACGCCAAATGTTCCAGCCTACGGCAAGCCGTTTTGACTTTTATTCACATCTCGGGATATGAATTCTTGATGTCAACAATTCAGTTGTTGATATCAGGAATTACATTTCCACTAGTAACAATGTTAATTCTTGATATCAACATTTGAATTTCCACTAGTAAAAACTAGAATTCTTGATATCTGTAATTGTATTTTCACTAGTGAATTCACCATAGGCTGCCATTCAAATTCAATTGTTGATATCAAGAACTGATTTCTTACTAGTTGAAATTCCAATTTCACATATCAGAAATACAATTCTTACTAGTGAAAATCGTAATTTTTTATATCAAGAATTACATTGCTACTAGTAAAATGCGAATTTTTGATATCAAGAATTCAATTGTCACTAGTTGAAATGTCAGTTCTTGATATCAACAATTGAATTGCTACTAGTAAAAATGTTCATTTTTGATATCTGAAAATGTATTTCTGATATCAATATAATTTCAGATATCTAAAATGGCTTTCTTACTAGTAACAATCACATTCATGATATCAGAAACTAACATTGTCACTAGTGAAAATCAAATTATTGATATCAAAAATGAACATTGTTACTAGTAATTCAATAGTTGATATCAAGAACTGACATTTCAACTAGTGACAATTGCGTTCTTGATATCAAAAATTCACATTTTTACTAGTAAGAATTGTATTTTTGATATGAGAAATTAAATTTAAACTAGTAAGAAATCAATTCTTGATATCAACAATTGAATTTGAATGGCAGCCTATGGTGACATGTCACTAGTGAAAATAAAATTACAGATATCAAGAATTCTAGTATTTACTAGTGGAAATGTAATTATTGATATCAAAAATTAGCATTTTAACTAGTGAAAATTGAATTGTTGATATCAAGAATTCATATCCTGAGAATGAATAAAAGTCAAAACGGCTTGCCATAGCAGCCCAGGATAAAACTAGTGTTACACACTATAAAAAGAAATCATTGGACCTATTACCACATCTTACATAAATGTTAAAGTTAAAAATTCAATTTTATTAATTTAATTAAACCTTTTAAGCAGCAAACATTATTTTGATGAGTTCTGTTGACATAATGTTGATCATGACGGCAACTTAATATTGTGTTTATTTTAAACTTAATTTTCTGTGTTGTTTTTTTTTTTTTTTTTTTTTTTTTTTTTAATAAGTTGAAGTAACTTAAAGGGTTAATTCACCCAAAAATGAAATTTCTAAATTAATTACTCACCTTCATGTAATTCTACACTGGTAAGACCATCGTTCATCTTTAGAACAAAAATGAAGATATTTTTGATGAAAAAAATATCTCTGACTCCTCCATAGACAGCAATTTAACCACTACTTTCAAGGTCCAGCAAGGTAGTAAAGGCATTGTTAAAATAGTCGACGTGACTGCAGTGGTTCAACCTTAATGTTATGAAGCGACGAGAATATTTTTTGTGTGCAAAAACAAAACAAAAATAACGACTTTATTCAACAATTCCGTCTCTTCCCTGTCAGTCACCTACACTGCTCATTGTTAGTTCATAGATGATGCATTGACTAATGTTAATGAATGGGACAATACTGTATAGCGTTACAAAAATTTTAATGTCATAAATTGTTCTTGAAGGGCAAAGCAAGCTCAGTAATCTAGTGCTTGGTTAAAAAAAAACATCTTGAAAATGAACAATATTGGGATGGTTCAACACGAAAATAAAATTAGGGGTGAAATAAACACTGTTGGTCAGATGAAATGGGACAGAAGTGATGTGATTTTCCTAATGTGTAGTAAGCTTTTTGTCTTAGTCATTCTCTTTTTGTGAAACCATAAAACGATTTAAATATAAATTTGCAACATTATGGAAGACATTGCCAAGTAGCATTTGTGAGACTTGTACTTTCAGTCATTTATTTATTTCTAGTTTGCGTCTATTAATCATATCTCTGAAAAAAACAGTGAGATACAATGCAATCATCAGTGAGACACACGTTCATAGAAATACAGCAGACAGATTACAAGAATGTGTGATGGACCACAAGGGAAAAATTACCTAGAAAAAATTGCTTTGATTGCAAAATAACTCAATATGGTAATAAAACAAAAAATATATTAACTTCTTAAGCTACTTGTAATATCTATTCAATGATTAATTCTGCCACAATATTACAGGATAATGCCTTTGAATTATATCAGTTTGTTGGCTTTTTATGTTATTAATTGTTGTACTTTTGCATATGTAAAAGGAATAGATGGTTTGAAAAGTCTTGCATAATGCATGAATCTCTAGAAAACAGAGAACAGACAATCAAATATCTAGATGAACTGTATGTAATACTGAAATGTAATACATTTTATGTTTATAATGAGAATGTGCTCTGAATTGCTCTTGGAGTTCATTGCATACATCTGTTTACACAGACACAAAACAATCTCATAAACCACAGTGTATATAGCAACATACGAAAATATATGAGGTTAAGAAAATTCAAATGGATTTCATACACCGGGTGATTTTTACTTGACACAACCTCCTGTTTGTGTTCTATTATATTAGCTTCAGACATACAGTTTATTTTGCCATGTCTGCTCCTGTATTAAATCCGTCATCGTCTCCCCAGCAGGTACAGCAACAGTGCCATGCGGTCCTGGTCGTTCTCTCAAGCGGTAAGAGCCACATCTGTACATGCTTCTCTTTTTAGAGCAACTTCAGTTTGCCAGAATCTTTTTAGTTTGCAGATAGTGAGCTGCAAATCTGTGCAGACAACTGAATTATTTTGACTTCATCTTTTCTGAGAATATCTGAACACTACAGTTTTCAAAATATTTGTATCTGGGTTTATATTAAACATGTCCAAACTCACTCAGGCTAATATAAACTCATGCAGTCATGGTATTCCAAATATCCACACAAAATGCATGTTTATCCAAACTGTCCTCTAATTCTGCAGGACAGCCATTATTATTTCATTGTCATTCTCCAACCCATATTTTATCCTGAACTCAGACAATGAACTATCATTTTTCTGAACACTCACATTCACTGTTAAAAATAAAGGTTCCAATAAGGGGGTTTTGCAGTGATGCCATAGAAGAACCATTTTGGTTCCCCAAAGAACCTTTCAGTGAACAGTTCAGTAAAAAAACATTTTTAAATCTGCCGAAAAGGGTGGTCTGGGGTATGGTTCATGTGAACTCCGATACAGTTCACTGCTGATATGAACACAATCGTATTAAATAGCAGAAGTGAACCGCTATTGAAGTAGTATGATTCAGTTAAACTGTGTTTGTGTGTGTTCTCACTGTCTTTTGTGTTTGTGTGACTGACACACTGCAAACAGAGAATATATAGGTTATCTTATTTCTGCTCGCCTTCAACAGAAATGGACTCTTGCATTCTTTAGAAAAGAGATAGATGCAAGTGCCAATTTGCACTCATGCTTTGGTTCGAACTGAGCAATCAAGTGTGAATGCACCCTTAGACTATCAGGGTTAGGGGTTAGGTTTTTCTTCATAGTTGTCAAAATATCAGATTTATTTTGAGTGTGAATGTGTGTATATTTCTCCAAAGATCTTAAAGTGGGGAAATTGCCATATAAAGGAAACAAGGCTTTTTCTAGACAATGACTCTAGACAATGGTCATGCTGGTGCCAGCCTCCTCTTGAGTACTCTGGTGTAGAAGCAGCTCTTGCTTTGAGAAACAGCACACAGACAGAGCAGAAGAATGGACCCTCTGTGCCTGGCAGTGACATGACTTTCCCTCAGGGGGATATTTAGTTATGTGGTGTGACAATCACTTGTTCAGAACATTGTGAGAAATTAGTTAATCCCATGAAGTCAGAGATGGCAGAGATAGGGGTTTCTCACTCACACGGACACCATTTCAGCTGAGACATAAATGTTAAATATGAAGACACTGGAAAATGGGCTTTGTCCACTTTTCACCAATATCTTCAAAGCACAGACAATATTCACAATATTATTGTGGTCCTCCTGGTGCATTAAAAGAGAAAAATCCACTTCTGAACCTCTGTAGTTTGCGGACTTTGGTGACCTCTGGTGGTGACTTCTGGTAACTAAACTCTTCAATCCAGCAGTTGTTGGATGAGAAAATATTTGATTTGCTTCATTAAAATGTGTATTCTATGTTTGTTAAAGTCTATAGCCTTGTGCCATATGAGTGGAAATACATTACAGTGCAGTGAAAACTTTAGACTGTAATTGAGAAAATTACATTTTCTCAGCATTGCAAACAACATAATGGCATCAGTAATACAATATTAATGACAGAACTTTGCACAAAATACATAAGGGAGACTGGGGCTACTAGTCTAAGGTTCTGAGTCAAAATTACAGTTGCACAAATACTTGCATTCTCTATACAAGCATTTGTTTGTTGGTATCAAATACCTAATCAAATATAGAAAAAAAGAACACTTTTTATGAAATCTTTCCCTCCAAAATTCTAATATTACATAATTCTAATTTAATTTTACAAGTAAACTGTAGTAATCCAAGGGAGAATGACTTTTAATCAACCCTAGGCAAAACAACATACTACACACTATAACATAACGTTAACACTAGACAAGGGACTAAGGAAAACTCAGGGATTAAATACACAAGGAGGCTAATCAACAGAACTAGAGACAGGTGTGTAAAAAATAATCAGTAACCATAGAAACAAACAAGGATACAGAACACAGGCATACAGAAACAGAACAGAACCAAACCAAAACACAAAGAGCTTATATTTATACTTTTTCATACCATTCATAAATAATCATACACAGTTTTGGAGAAAGTTACTTTTAAAAGTGATGCATTACAATATTGTACTACTCCCTAAAAGAGTAACTAATTATGGTAGCACTTTTTATGGTAAGCAATGTGTTACGTTACTTTTTCTCACCTGGACTGGGCTTGCTTGTTTGTTTTTTAATAACAACCAAAAAGTTCTATTTTTGGCAAATGTAAAAAGTGAAATGAATAAGACTCAGGCTGAAGGAAATACATATTTATGCCTGTACTGTAGAGGGCGCAGCTCAAACAAACCTTTCAGTTACAATGCCATTCTCAAATAGGACACAGGAGAAGAAATATCATCACTCTTACTTCAGCAATAAAGTGAGATTAAATACATAAAGTATTATTTGTTTAATTTAATTGAATTATTGCAGTTATGTGCAATATTCTGAGATTGCATTTCATTTTTTTTTTTTTTTATTCTTTTTTTAGGAATACTGACTGTTTTCATGCAAGTGAGATGAGTAAATACATGTTCACATTTAGTCTAGAACTACAATAACCATCATGTTCACACACAGCGCACACAACACCTCTGCACTTTATTTCTCTCAACATAAGGACTAGGAGAGCTGTCAGTCAATACATAAAAATAACTTGGATATTTCATTGTAAATTTAAAAGTAATGTGTTACTTTACTAGTTACTTGAAAAAGTAATCTGATTACATAACTCAAGTTGCTTGTAATGCATTACCCCCAACACTGATCATACATAACAAGGATTTCTAGCCATGTGTTTTTCGAATAAAATTTAAGTTAAATTTATTTAAAAGTTTAACTGCTGGATTTGGCTGATTCACTGAACCGTTTTACACTGTGACGAGGTGTTTCGGCCTTAATTAACAACGTAATAAGCAATCTTTCTTTATATTTTCAATTTTTAATGAATTAGTGTATATTTATGACATTTGTTGTATTACACAGGAATGATAGTTTGGCATCTTTCTCTTTTATAAATGATGTCATTTACCTCTTATTATTTATTTCCTCTATTGGAAAGATGTGGATTTTTGATGTTGGAGCCAAAAGGAATGCAAAAATTCTATCTGCTGTAGTCTGCCGTTCCACACAATAGAAGTTTACTTCTGAAAACCCTGGAAATATGAAAAGGGTCGATTTAATTTAAAAAGCCAGAAACAGTCACTGTCACTGTTTATGTTTTTATTATTTGTTCAGTTTGTTTAAGTTTTGCCAAGACAAAACAGTTGTTGAACATTCTATTTGAAACTATAAAATGATATTGGCTTGGTAATGGCTTTGCATTGGGAGAATAAATGTTGAAATTGTCTATTTTTGTGTTTTTGAGCAAGATGAATGAATGAGTGAGTGAACTTTGTGATTAATGTTCTGTTAAGTTGGATTTAAAAGAGATTCTGTTGTTGAAGTTTTGGGGTTACCATTGTGCTGAGGAAGTGAGGATTGAGCTTCAGAGTTTGTGTTTTTGGTTATATAGTGTGAATATGTTGATTTTGTTGTTGTTGTTGTTGTTGATTTGTTTGTTTCATTATAAGTTTGAAACAATTTAAGTGTTTTATTTATCATTTTAATTTTTTTTAGGCAGATGTTTTGGTTCATTCATAAATATGAGTCATCTGTAGTGGCAGAGACTACACATAACACACGTTCAGACTGTTGCACAAGTTCACCTCTACTTCATGTGAAAACCATTCACCAGTAATAGTTTGTTAATCAGCTTTCATGTGATCATGATTGCTGCCCTTTGCCTCTGTGTAGAATAAGAAGTGGAGGATGTTTTGAAATGTTTCTTGCATAAGCAGAAGTCCCTTTTTCTCTAAAATGATCCGGCTGTGCGCTCGACCTCTTAACATTGACTGTGGTAGGAGGACAGTTACATGCCATTTCAGAGTCTAAACAGACGGTCAGACACTCCACCTTGCTCAAGTCTGGTGAACAGGTAAAACAGATAATTCATTAATATATTATATACATGTACTGTAACACAGTATTATTATCAATTGTAGGCTGGAGAGCGTCTCTTCTTATGAAAATGTCTCTTCTTAATAATCTCATCTAATTATCTAAACATAAAATTTTTTTATGTTTTATAAAAATTATTTTATAAATAAATACAATTATTTAATGTTTTAGATATAGACAACAGATTTTGACACTTAAATCATATAGTGTCACTTATAATACCCATTATTGTAGCCTATATTGTTTATTATGGTTACAATATAGGCATATTGAATAGGTACGGTTTATTCATGTTCTATTCCAACAAACCTTCCTTTCTGGATGATTATCAGGTGTGAAACATGATATATTTGCATGTGAAGAAAATGCTCTTTCACATTGTCTGCTATTCTGTTAAACATGAAAGAGGAACTTGAGAAGTTTGAGGAAATTGAGCAATAGGTTTCATTTAGTGTGTCTTTTTCCACTCTCAGTTTTAATGCATTGTTTTCTACTCTTTTTCATAGCTTCTTTATTGTAAATACATTTTTTTCAGGTTGATAAAGCAGAGAAAATGTGCCTATTAATGAAAGAACTTTTTTTTTTTTTTGTGGCCATACTTCAGTTTAGCTTTCATAATGGATGTGCACAATTTGTATTGCATAAAAGTTAAGTTTTGTTTTGTTGTGACAATGTGCTTTACTGTCAGCTCAAAACATTTTAATCACAATTAAGTCCTGTGGAACTTAAGGGCATTGATAAGAGAAACTTGCAGAAAGACAATCATCACTGCAACAGTCCATGGATTTTGGTTTGCATCTGGCAGAGCGGCCAGATGGAAGCCCCTCCTCGGTGAAGAGATATGATTGCCCACTTGAATTTGAAGGGGAAAAAAAGCATATTTACAGTTATTGTAATTACTATAGTAAATACAGTAATATGTACATGCCGGACAGGACTGTAAAATAAAGTGCTATCAAGTGCCCTGACTGAAACTGATCCTAATGATCACTTTGGTCTCTTTCCAGGCCTCTTTCCCCATTTCTCTGGCTCCCCGTCTTGCTACTGATGAGTACAATCCGGTAATTCTTGTGAACCTATTGTACATTCATATTATTATTTTTGTCTGCATTGTGAAGGTGCCAGAAATCATAATTACAAGATATGGTGTGGTCATGATAATATCAACATATATTTCATATGCATTTGTCTTCAGGTGTCTCTCAGACAGAAGTCAAAAAAGAAAAATTGTGGAGGTATGTCTTGCACTGCACAAGCATCTCAAAGTTTTAATCAAATATGATGCTTTTTTTTTTTTTCTGTGTCATCATTTCTGTTTTATTGTGGCATTTGTACACTTGTTCTAATAGGAAGTCTAAGAATGAGCAGAAGGAGAGTTTCAGTGAAAGATCTGGACCCAGTGGACTATCAGGGCTGGCTCTATAGGAAAAAAGATGGGAAGGGATTTCTGAGTATTAAGTGGAAAAAGTATTGGTTTGTGCTAAAGAAAACCTCTCTGTACTGGTACACAAGTCAAGTGGTGAGTATCTGAATGCCATCTATGTGCCAAACTCTTATCACGCTGTTATATTAAATATTATTTATAATTGATCTTGGTAAAAAAAGGTATATACAGCTTCATGTGAGATGATGAAAACAGCATTTAAATTTAAATGTTTTCTCTTCTTTGATAATAATGACAAAAGGATATAGTACAGACAACTTTTGTTTTATGTTTTTCCCAGGCCGAAAAAGCAGAAGGCTTCATAAATTTGACTGATTTTGTAATTGACAGAGCAATGGAATGTAAGAAAAAATAGTAAGTGGCATCGTCATTTCTGTTAATATTCTGTTTAATTGCTGAAAATGATTGGTTTTCCCAATGAAAGGGCCTTCAAGTGGAATATAATGTGGTTATTTTCTCTACTGTTTTTTTTATCATAATGATTATAAAATATTTTTTCAGCTGAACAACCCTTCACACTCTTTTTGTGTTTCTCACAGTGCGATCAAAGCTTGCCACCCCAAAGTCATGATGTTTTACTTTGCAGCTGACAGCAATGAGGACATGAACTTGTAAGCCCATTGACACAACAGTTTGACAAAAACGTATATTATTTTGGTAACACTTTATTTTACAGTGCCGTAGTTACATGTTACTAGATGCACTTATGCATAATTACAAGTAACTAACCCTAAACCAAACCCTAACCCTAACTGCAACTCTATAGTAAGTACATGAAGTTAATTAATAGTAGCCAGTACTTATTTGAGTAATTACAAGGCAACTACGGCACTGTAAAATAAAGTGTAACCATTCTTTTTAGTAACATCCATGATTGTATTTAGAGTAGTTACAGTAATGTTTTGCATAAAATACTGATATAGATAGTTAATACATTCAGTTCCCTTTTAAAGGAAAAAACACGATGATGGGTGTAATTATTGGGTTTGGCAATTTGTGTGGATGTCACAAGAATATGTGCGTAATCTAATAAGTAAATAATATAACATGCACTTAATGTTAAATGTGTAACAAGCTCTGATCCATCCACTTATCCAGAATCAGGTAATAGTGGCAGTAGGCTAAGTAGGCCCTGATACGCCTCCCTTATTGCCCACCACAAAACACTCTGGGGAACATGGTCATAAGCCTTCTAAGTCTAAAAAACACACGTAGAGTCAAAAAGCAAATTTCCATGCCTCCTCCAGGATCCTTGCTAGGGTAAAAACTGGTACACAGAATCTGCATTGTCCCTCCTCCAGGTGAGGTTTGACGATTGGACGGATTCTACTTTCTAGCACTCTGCTTGCAACCAGGCTTTCTCCGGTTGGCAAAGAAGTGTGATCCCTCATAATTAGAACACACCCTCCAGTCTCCTTTTTTAAATATGGGAACCCCCGCACTTGTCTTCCATCGCCAGGTGCCCTCCTGACCACATCCTTCAGTATCTTCAGTATACTGAATCTCGGCCACCGCCGGCCCCTTGCCACTGCTGAACTTTTTGGCAATCTCAATGACATCCACCAGAAAAATGTGTGATGACTCTCCCGAGCCCTCCAACCCTGCCTCTTCTTTTCAGGGCATGTCATCAGGGTTCAGAAGAGTTTCCTACCTGACTTACAACTGCCTGGATCAGGCAATGCTTCCATTTGCTACAACCTCTTTGAGGCTGAACAAAAGTCCTTATCCATGGCTTCTCCTTGGGTTGCTGGTGGATTAACAACCCTCCAGCCACAGCTCCAAGCAGCCTATTTGCAGTGGAAGATTTGAACAGGACTCACTCAGACTCTGTGTCTCCAGTCATCCTTGGGATGAAGTAATAACATAATGGAAACACAGAACACAGTCAGAGTCTTTTCCTATGCATCTCGAAGTTGGCACATGAAACCATGGCACAAAGTCTGGGACTTGTCTCTCACTCTGGGTAACTATATCTATATCTACCTGGTGTCGTAGTATCCTGTGTGTGTGGGCCACCCTCAGCTTCTCCTTGCAGGTGGTGAGGCCACAAGTAAAGGCCCCACATTATTCTTTCAGGCTGAGCCCGAATGGGCCCCATGGGCCAGAGCCTGGCCACCAGTTGCTCGCCTGTGAGCTCCTTTCCCAGACCTGGCCCCAGGGAGAGGGCTCCAGTGTCCCTCTTCTGTTCATGGTCTTTCTAACCGGGCCTGTTTACACCTGGTATTAAGATGTTTTGGTCGATCGGATCACAAGTAAACAAGGCAGACACACTCATGTTTACACCTGGTGTCTCTTTAGTCCACTTTCAACCACTTCTGTCCTGATTTCTTCAAGGGGAGGATCTATGGGCAAGTAAATGTATGGGTTTTTTTTTATCTTTTGATCTAATGGACAAAATAAGCTTGCACAATTTTCTTATGAACGCACACGGAGACCATGTAAAAACATACGGAGAGCATCAGCTTTTGTTTTCTGCTCAGCCCCAAGACAGGCCGAACACTGTGAGTGTGTGTTAGAAATCAGGAATGATGAGAGAACATTGTGCTTGGTACATTTTTTTTTGTTTTCAAACCAAACTTATGGCTTCAGCCGACAAAGTTTAAATCCTGTCTAATTAGCGTGCTATTTTTGCATTATGTCAATAGGTGGTCTTTTAGATCACATGTTTACACTACGAAAAGCAATCTGGTCAAATGCTTTTTTAAACTACCTATGGAAGCGGTCAAAAGTGGACAAATGTTTTAGACCCTGTTTACTCCCTTTGTGATCCAATCGACCAAAATACATCTTAAGACCAGGTGTAACCAGGGCCTCTGTCATCAAATCACTTTCAAATAACGTATTAATGTTTCTATAGGGGATGTATTGAATCACTCTTTGTCTCCCCTCTCACCTGGGACCAATTTGCCAAGGGAGAGCCTACCAGGAGCTAAAGCTACTCTGTCATTTGGCATGTTTTGCTTTGCTGACATATTGAGTCTTTTGGGGGGGGTTTCAGAGAAGGCATGTGGTTGAAGTTGAAGGAAGGTGTAGGAGGTTAAAACAGAAGGAAACTTAAAATTAAATGTTTAATTTTTAAAAAGAATTGTGTTAGACAGTTTTAATTAATCGGTTGTATAAACACATTTATTTTAACAGTCCTATGGGTCATTGTTGATGACTTGTTGTGATGTTTTTTTTTTTTATTTCAGATGGTTAAATAAACTCGGTCTGGCATCTATTCAGTATGAACCCGCAGAGGGTCATACAGCAGGTAAGTTGTAAGTGTGCTAGTGTTATTCCTTAAGGCTCGCTCACACCAAGATTGATAACTATAAAGATAACTATAGCGATAACTATATTTGCATCCACACCAGCAAATGATAACAGTCTGTTTATTGTAAGTTTATTGTATTCTACTATTGTAAGTCAATAGTAGAATAAAAACAACACCTAGTCTTTTTCACTGCAAGTCAATGTTGTCGGAACTAGCGCTGGATATCTGAGGTAATTTTATGTTACACTGTTTGCTAGCCTGCCATGATGATCTCATTTCACCATTTATTCTGAGGGTATGACCAATTGTTTTCCATATATCCATTTTCTTTAAAGTATCCTTCAAAAAGGAGGGACTTGTCAAACATTTGTGGCTTTTTCTGGACCTCGGCGATTAATTTCTCTGCAATGTCGTCTGCCATTTTAAATTCACAAACCCTTGAATTAGAATGGATTCTGATTGGCTGTCAGTGTTTTATCATTCAACAGCTGAAAAAAAAATCATTCCGAATGTGATCCCAGCAATATTGTTTCTCTATATTGTTATCGTTATAGCTGTGGTGTGGACAGTGCTATTCTTTTATATTTAGAATGATTTTTAGAACTTGGTGTGAATGGGCCTTTAGAATATTCATCTATTTATTTACGTTTCCTTTTTTTTTGCATCTTTGTTTTTCTACTGCACAGAATGCTACAGTGAGGCCAGTGATCATGAGGAGTCCACTGACACACCTCCTCCACCGTATTCTGAGCACCACACCCAAGCTGTAGCAAGTGTGAACAGACCATCGGCTGCTGTGCACCAGGCAAGTTCAGAGTTGCATAATCTATAATATTTACTTTAGTCATCGTCACTGTTGTTAAAGGTATTATTCACTGCTATTAGGAGAACAGGTGTGTCCAATCCTGCTCCTGGAGGGACAATATCTAGCAGAGGGTGTCTCTCAAACCACTCCCAAGTTCAGTAGTCAGGGCACTGATCAGAGAGTCTCAATTGTAAATCATTCCATGCACTGAAACGTTCACTCCCTAAAAAGTCCCACAATCCTTGCAAGACTAAGGGATTTGAAAACTAGGGAGCATCAATGCTCACTCTTCCCTTCTGAAGGGGATTAGGAAACTCACTATTCCCTCAAAAGAAACTCTGAAGTGCGAAACATAAAACGCACAAGCCATCTCAATACACATGACATGTGATAGATGTTTTTTAAAATACAAACCATTACTTAAATCTATATACATCGTTAGACAGGTACTGAATATAATCTAGCTAAAATTTACGGTTGAAATATTGCAGGTATATGTAACGATCAAAGTATTTATCATAATGTACTTTTAAATTACATTTAAAAAATAATGTCAGTAAAATATCTGCTGTTTTCCTAAATACTAGTAAAGAAGTACAACGAGGTCATTGTCATATCGCCAAATTCGTGTACATGATATACTGATTCATGACCTAGGGAACTGGCTGATTGAGATGGACCCAGAGTTTAGCTATAGCCCTAATTAAACACACCTGAAGGCTTTAGGATCACCAAAAACTTCCAGGCAGGTGTGTTGGAGCTAAACCCTGCAGGAAAGTGGCCATCCAGGAGCAGGATTGGACACGCCTGATCTAGAAGAATTGTGTTTGAAGACATTTGCACCAGACATGTATTATAATAGAGCATGCTATTTTCCCTGCATTATTCTGATGTATCTTTCCCATTTAGGAAAGCCTTCCTCCTCCATATTCCTCCCCTGTTCCTAGTGAAGCCACTGGAACCCTATCCTCCCCCGTCAGTACAATGACCTCCCACAGCTCCGTCTCCTCTCTGGCTAAGCATAGACGCTCTTGGTTAGACCTTGTCTCCCAGGCAACACCTACTGCTGGGGAAACAGTGGTCTGCTCTGCTGTGGTCCATACAGTGAACCCCACAGTAAAGGAAACCTCACAATGCAGGGAAATCACTTCTCCATCTCAAGGCCCCTTTGGATGTTCATCAAGAACAACACCTATGGCAATATCCACAGAGCCACAGAAACCAGAAACACTGCTGACATCAAATGACACCAGACCTGAAAGTAAGCAAGTTGGGGAACATCATAAACAGATTTAAGTATGATAGGAAATGACATTGTTCAGCCAGTGACATGACTATTGATGAATTTGGAGCATATTCAAAATGTTTTTTTATTATCAATAATAAAACTTCCACAGAAGTTTGATTGCTTAGGTTTAAACATAATTCTTGCTATAAAAGTTATAATTGTTTTAATAGCTCTAGATGGACAGGATGGAACTGATGATGAGATGGAAAGATTGTACTTGCATTTGAAAAGAGCAAGCCTGTCCCCAACGGGCGAACGGAAGCCATCATCAAAATGGGAATTACGAACCTCCTTTATAAAGCGTTGCAAAAACCAGACGCTCAATGAGAAGATACATCTCATCAGAACCCTCAACAGCACTCTAAAGGTTAGAGGTTCAGATAAACCTTTTCTAACATATAAAAAAATTTCTTCTTAAAATCTTACAGTTTTGTCTGTAAGTATTAAGGTATGGAAGCCTGTTTCTGCCACTAAATAAAAAAATAAAAACAGTAATTGCGACATTTTATCTCAGAATTCCGACATTTTATCTCAGAATTCTGACTTTTTATCTCGTAATTGTGAGTTTATATCTCAAAATTCAGACTTTTTTTCTCACAATTGTGAGTTATAAAGTCACAATTCTGAGACATAAACTCGCGAATGCGTGATATAAAGTCACAATTCTGAGATATAAACTCACAATTGCATGATATAAAGTCACAATTCTGAGACACGAACTCGCAATTGCATGATATAAAGTCACAATTCTGAGACAAACTTGCAATTGCGTGATATAAAGTCACAATTCTGAGATATAAACTCGCAACTGCATGATATAAAGTCACAATTCTGAGATATAAACTCACAATTGCATGATATAAAGTCACAATTCTGAGACACAAACTTGCAATTGCATGATATAAAGTCACAATTCTGAGACGCAAACTCGCAATTGTGTGATATAAAGTCACAATTCTGAGACGCAAACTCGCAATTGTGTGATATAAAGTCCCAATTCTGAGACACAAACTCGCAATTGCGTGATATAAAGTCACAATTCTGAGACACAAACTCGCAATTGCATGATATAAAGTCACAATTCTGAGATATAAACTTGCAATTGCGAGAAAAAAGTCAGAATTGTGACTTTATATCACGCAATTGTGAGTTTATATCTCAGAATTATGACCTTCTCAGAATTGCGAGATATAAAGTTTCACACAATTGTGAGTTTATATTTCATAATTGCGAGAAAAAGTTAGAATTCTGACTTTATATCATGTAATTGCGAGTTTATATCTCGCAATTTTGACTTGATAACTCGCAATAAGTCACAATTCTGAGATATAAACTCACAATTGCATGATATAAAGTCACAATTCTGAGACACAAACTCGCAATTGCGTGATATAAAGTCACAATTCTGAGACAAACTCGCAATTGCGTGATATAAAGTCACAATTCTGAGACACAAACTCGCAATTGCGTGATATAAAGTCACAATTCTGAGACACAAACTCGCAATTGCGTGATATAAAGTCACAATTCTGAGACAAACTCGCAATTGCGTGATATAAAGTCACAATTCTGAGACACAAACTCGCAATTGCATGATATAAAGTCACAATTCTGAGATATAAACTTGCAATTGCGAGAAAAACGTCAGAATTGTGACTTTATATCACGCAATTGCGAGTTTATATCTCAGAATTATGACCTTCTCAGAATTGCGAGATATAAAGTTTCACACAATTGTGAGCTTGTATTTCATAATTGCGAGAAAAAGTTAGAATTCTGACTTTATATCATGTAATTGCGAGTTTATATCTCGCAATTCTGACTTGATAACTCACAATTATCAGAAAAAAAGTCGGAATTCTGAGATATTCGCAATTACCGTTTTTATTATTTTTTTTAGTGGCTGAAATGGGCTTCCATATTAAGACCTATTTACATCAACTGTGAAACAAAAACACTAAACAAATCACCAGTGAAAGGTCTATGCACACCAAGACCAAAACATATAGTACCAAGCATGTGTACTAAGCATTGGGTTGCATTATATTTTGTGTTTTGATTACCTTGACCTGATCTGTACAGCAGTATTATCATCCATACAACATTTTTGGCTTCTAGGCCATGCATTTCACACTGCCACTACAAACTCAAACAAACAGTTGTTGGGTGAATGGGTTAACCCTCTTGTTTCTGTGACATTGAAGCCTTGGGTATGCCTAATTTCTAGTTCCAGTACAAAGCAGCAAAATCTCTTTTCAACATTGATACTATTATTAATAACTGAGCCTAGCACTAGTTATAATATGAGCACCAAATCAATATATTAGAATGATTTCTGAAGGATCATGTGACACTGAAGACTGGAGTAATGATGCTGAAAATTCAGCTTTGATCACAGGAATACATTACATTTTAAAATATATTAAACACCCCCATGAAAATCAAGTTTTTAATATTGTTTATATGTCTGTGTGGTGTTTTTAATATGCTTTAAGGCAAACCATGTGCAAATTCTTCAGTCAAAACCATGGCTATATTTTTTTCTCCTTAAAACTGCAGTGCACCAAAACACGGTTAGAAAATCTACCATCACAAACTGGTAACCAATCCTGTCAATGTCCAGAGTGGGGCTTTTTTTAAAATCATTTTTAAGGATTATCCTATTTAAGGATGCTGATTTTTAGAAAGCAGCCATCTGACTCTGAGGCCTAGTCCACATGTACATGGGTATTTTTAAAAAAGAGTTTTTCCTCCTTTGTTTAAAAAAAATCGCTTCCACATGAAAATGCAAAAACATGCTATGAAGCACGGTCAAGAGCATGGCAAACCAACAGGTGGCGATATAACCCTAACCGTTAAGCCATATTGGCCAATCAGAAGCCTGGAAAAAACAAAGGTTATTACTGGTTCTGGTTCCGACGTCACAAGCCAAAATCTCCGGTTTCACCGTCTACACAACATCACTGCAACTGGAGTTTCTAAAAAATTTCACCCTGGCAGGAGTTTTCAAAAAAAGTTTGGTTTCAGTGACCGGATACTGCGTTTGCATGTAGACAGACGGCCAAACCACAGATTTTTGGAAATACCCGTGTTCGTATGGATAGGGATGGAGAAAGGGAATGGTGAAAGGGAACAGGGTTTGTGTAACATTAGCAACACATTATTAGCTGTTTGATAACATAGTCAAGCCAAAGGCTAATCATATCAACTACTGTTATGTGCTGACAAATATTCAAATTCTGAATGGATTATATTATAAAGCATGCAAAGACAGCACCTTTTAAAACAGGGGTATTCAAACTAGGTTGGGCTCCACCTTGCCTCAACACACCGGCACACTTCTAGTATGCCAAGTCAGACCTTGATTAACTGGTTTAGGTGTGTTTAATAGGGGTTTTAACTGAACTCTGCAGGACAGTGGCCCTCCAGGAGCAGGACTCGACACCCCTGCTTTATAATCAATAAAAAGCTGTCACTCTTCTCAGTTTGCGATTTCACAAAGTTCCATTATATTCAATAAAGTTGTCTACATTGCACAATTAATCTCTCATTTAGAGATTACACTGTGTCTTTGTTTGTTAATGATTTGTGAGAGTGCAGAACTCGGCACTGAACAAAACCTCCGGCGTTTTGATCGGAGAGTGCATTCTGACTAAATTAAACACCCCTGATTGGACACTGTGATCAAGAGATCAACAAACATGTCTGTGATTGGCTATATTGCTCACCACTGCAAATGCACATAGTAAAAAAGAAACAATTTACGTTCTCCAGAGCGCAAACACAAATATGCACTGGAGCATTTACCAACTCTTTTGCTTTTGTTTGACCCTTTAGCACCCCAGTTCCAGTTAAAAGGTAGGGTATTTTCGGAGAGGCTAGCAATAGCGAGCTAACTTTGAAAGCATAAGATCCCACCCTCCCTTCAGAGCGTCTCTAAAGCCACGTCTCCTCCAAAACACATGAATGTGTACAGCAGGAAGCAAACAAAAGCGTCACGAGAGACTGCGTTAAACTACCTCATCTCTCAAAGCACTTAACATTACAATAATAATGAACATAAACAACTTAAAGAGTTCTGACCTGTACCACCTGACTGCTGCAGATTCATTTCAGTGTTGATACTGTTGCCATTGAAGTGCAGCTGTTCAATCAGACTCGGAATTACGTGTATCCATGTCAAAAGTATCAACACCGAAATGAATCTGCAGCAGTCAGATACAAGTTGTTTACATTCATTATTGTTGTAATGTCATGTGCTCTGAGACATGAAGTAGTTTAACGTCTCTTGTGAAGCTTTGCCGAGAGCAGCTGTGTGTGTATGTGCATTCCTGTGTTTTGGAGGAGGCGGAGCTTTGGACAGCAATTTGCTGGGAGGGTGGGACTGCACCTTTAAGGCATGAAGAAAAAAACTTTTAAATATATAATTTTTATTATCAAAGATGAGTTTTAATGGATGTAATTGTTGACTGCAGGGGGACTAAAATAGAAAACCTTTCAATTGTATTAAAATAGATTAAAAAAATCTTAATTACTTCACACTTTTAACCAGTAGTGTATATAAATGGAAAAACATGAGGTATCACATATTATAACAAAAAAATACAACATATGATGTATCAGCTAATTTGTTTTTCTAAATTGTTTGCATTTTCCTATGCACCATGATGCAATCTGAGAAATATTTTTGAACATGGGACAAATAAAAGAGCACTGTTGTAGGAATACACCTCTGTCTAGAGCTTTATGTTTATGGAGTGATTATTCGCACATATAGGTATTACATTTATTCATGTTTATGATATGCACATATATTATTAGAGGACTTTAAAAAGAGACCAGAGTTAAGCCTGTGGTAAAAAGGGGTGAACTGCAACTATTTGTCTTCAGGCTAAAAAAGGTGTTATGCAAAGATAACAGCAGCTCTATCTTCAGTACCAGTACTGATTCTTGCTGGTTCTTTCATTGATTGGTCAAATTTCTTTTCCAACAAACCTTGATCTGAATAGGTTTAGTTTAAAATATTATTCATGCTTGGTTTGAAGAGGCCTTTAGAGATGAAAAAAGTTCAGTTGGTGACATCAAATTTTCGCTGTATATGGAACTGTCATGCATTAGTTTCTACAGTTTTTAGTGATGGTAGAAAATTAATCAGGCATCATTTGAAAATTGAGGTTACTGACACTTGGCAGAACGATGTCAATTCCAAAACCTACTCAACACAGTTAGATGGACAAAGTATATTTTAATAATTTTTACAAAATATTTTGTAAAATTAAATTTTGTGTTCATCCAATTTGACTATTATATCATACAATCTATTGTTAACCACTAATTTTTAACAAAAAAAATTGTCTTTGATTTAGGCTAAAGAAGCAGATCTGCAGACTTTGGAGCAAGTACTGGCTGACTCCGCTCTCACTGCAAGTAAATTCAGGAAGTGGAAAGAGACCAACACAGTTCTGCTGCAGGACTTTATTTTGAACCACCCCCTACAGACTGAACCCCTGAACACCCCTAGTGCCTCAGATGTGCTTCCCTCAACATAACAGTCTTCTATACGCACTGAAAGAGTATACACCAGAACACAAACAATGCAAAAATTTAGTACATTTTTGAATCTTGATGTAAGAATTAAAAAGAACATCTTATCTAAGATTACCGTTACTTTCACTTGCCATCATTTTTCTATTTATTTTTTACTGATGTCAAATCGGTCTGTTACAAATGTAAAGTTGTTGTAAAATCCTTGTTGTTACTAAAAGACACCATTTCCAAACCTGTGAAGTCTCACTGATGTTAAGATACATTCTTTTAAATAATTTTACATGTCATGAAAAGCCAAATGTGCTCAGTCAGATGGTTAATATGTGATTTTTATTGCTGATATTTTTTAGTCTACATTCAGTGCAAACAATGAGTTAACCTGGTAGTAAACGAAAGTGCTGTTCACGTGCAGTCTGTATAGTTTGTCATGTTTTCCCCCCATTTTTATTATTGTAAATACATCTGTTTTGATATATTTATTAATTAAAAGTATGATTCCACTGTCTTCAAAGCCAATTTAAAGCTGGTTGGAACCCTTGATATGCAAACTTCCATTTTCTTCAGTAAACATCTCCACCTCCCCTCAGCTGTCCAAATACACATTCAACAGTCATACTTGCATGGCTCAAATGGTAGCTGAAGTACCTCTCTTCACTAGACAGATGACCGTGGTCTGGAAAGCCGTTCATCAAGACTGGGTATTCAGGTTGAAGACATGTCTTACAGTTGGGGACAGGTTGCCATTCTCTGCCAACTGAAACAGGGGAGTTCTGTAGCACTCGGGCATCATGCACACTGCCAGGCCACCCCACATTAATGTTGTAAACCTGTTGATAAGCAGACAGACTTTTTAGCTTGCTTAAAAATAAACAGCATAAAATCAGCAACTAAAACAATATAGGTGAATTACTAATTACTTACCGTGATCTGTGATCGGCAACTGCCTGTATAGGATGGAGTAGCTTCCTTTTCTGTTGAAATAATCCTATGCATCCTTTTATTAGCTAAAAACACAAGCAGCAGTACTCTGATGTACTATTAGTGCAGATCGAAATTTAACCCTCCCGCTGGTGTTTTGACGAAAGCAGAGAGATTGCATCGGAGAAAAGTTAGATACCATCAGGGAGAGATAAATAATTGTGGTAAAAAGAAAGGGAGACAGTTCCATTGTTTTAGGAATGTTATCCACAATTTTAGCTCAATATGGCATGGATGAGTTAGGAAGTTTGGTCCTCTACAGCGGTAACAGAGGACGTGAGATGAAAGGGGTGGTCTTGCAGGGATTATACGCATAGCAAAATTTAGATTAGGGGAATTAGGCTGTTAATGTAGCCACTCCAATAGGGGTGATATGGAAAGACTCAAATGGGGGTGTTTCAAAGGGGCCGATCATGAAGCCTGGTTCATCATCTTTTTGAAACAAACTATACTATATCAATTATATCTAGTTCAGCGAGAGTGGATTAAAGATTATCACAGATAATGCTTGGAGAGGGCAAACTGTCTACACTGGAGTTGAAATCATGTTTGAGAACAAATAACAGGTAGTCTGAGAAATTGTCAAGGTGGTCAAACAATTCAACAGCAAGATTAGAAATATTGACAGGAGATAGACAAATAGTTTTAGGGTCTTTATTACTGATGGCAGACTTCAAACCAGGACAAATAGAGTGGGAGTGAGCACCACTGCAGTAATGCACGGCAATGGTGTATAGTACATTTCACATCATTGAAATTGTTGCAGACCTGTCTCCCTGATGAAAAATGAACCACTCTGTCCTTATCGTTGAAATTGGTGGAAGGATTTATATATACGCACCCTATCATCACATTAGTTATTCTAATTCTCAGTGTTAAGCGTGATGATATGGTAACATATTACACTGAAGTAGGCTGCTTTTAAATGAACATTTATTTAAATGCAAAAGTTCTTCTTTGGCAAAATTACGTTTCCTTAATAGCCAAAAAACAGGCTTTACTCCCTTCAAACTTAAATTGGAATGTCAATGTTTCTGTCACTGCAACTTCCTGAATACACACATAAAAAGTAAAAGGCTGGATATGGGCTTTACTGGTTTATTGTCATATACATACAGTGCTTCACAGCTATTACATAGCACATATCCAGCACTTGATTCATCCTGATACTGTAATCTTTATTAAACCACAAGGAAAAATTTAGGTCACAGCAGCACAATAATAAATTAAATAAAAAAACATAAAAAACAGCAACACATTCTACGGTATCAATTTCGATCCTGGCATTATGATCCTGGTTAAATACTTAAATACGCTCCCACACCACACTTTTCTTTCTTTCCTTCCTTTTGTTTTGTTTTTAATTGTCCTTTTTGAAATTCCTCTCTGATCTATTTTGCCTCCATTTTTTCTTAAACAACTATACCCCACAACTACATAGCTTAAAGTGGAAGTCTAATGCTATTTCATGCATTCTGACTTATTTACACTGTTAAAGAGTTGGATTCTCATGCTAAACATGGCCAAAGTTTCAAAAAATGTAAAGTTGGACGTATGACGTTTTTCTGTGCCAAATACACTCCTTCAGGGTTTGTATAAGATTCAGAACGTTTTTTTTTAGAGTATGGCCCAGTATGACATCATAAAGGGTGGAATTCCTTGTATGGGCACTTCTCCCGGAAGAGCATGTGCACATCAACCAGAGTGACAGCAAGATCACACCCATCAAGATTTTTCACTTAGTTTTTTAGACCACAACATAAACAATGTCACCAAAGAAGTGTGTTTTTGGTTGTGAGGGAAAGATAACCTTGTTCAGCTTCCCAAAGAACCCAGCGTTAAGGGAACTAAGATGCAGTTTGTTTTTCCGGGGCAGCAACGGAGTCGTGCAAGTGTGTTTGTTGTTCTTGGCATTTCGTTGACGAATGTTTTATAAACAAGTCCCAGTTTGATTGCTGGATTTGCAGATCGTTTGAAACTGAAAGAGCGGTTCCCACAATAAAATATTCTGATCATGAGTCGGAATCGCAGGCGGTAATTAAAACTGCATCAAATGTCTATGTTTTGTTGGCAATTGGCGCGTAAGTGCATATCAAAAGTTATCCAGGAATAATGTGATGATGTATTGCTCCAGACTCTTTAGCTCCACATACAGCACACCTCCAGGAGATTGATTGTTTTTGGAAAGAAGCAGTACAGCTGTATCTGTCGTTTATAAATCTGATAAAACTAAAGACTCTTCTGAGATATGAAGGATGCAATACTACTCTACAAGTAATCAAGATTAACATGAGGTTGGCAGAAACTGTGTGTGCTATATGTCCCCTTTAATGAAAATCTGCAAATTAGTGCCTGACAGGAAATTGAGCTTTAAACACATTATTTCAATCATTAATGATTTATCTCTTCCACCCAGACCCACCCAAAATTACTCAAAATGATATTTTTTTTATTACTTGGCCTGTCAGGCCTGTGGATTGTAGCAGCAGTGTAAAATGTAACAGTAGCTCAAGAAAACACTATTATGGATATCTGTGCCCAAAGTGCCCCAGTAAGGACAGTGACTCCATTGGGTTGTGCAGATGGTGCACTTATCACACAGCTTGTTGTAAGTGACAAAAGCAAGCTCTGCAATTATAGATAACAATACAAAGCGGGTTGAAAACTCACTCAAAGTAATTGAACAAACATTACCACAGAGTAGAAAGTAATACACAGTAATAATTACAAAAGGTTGGCCAGGTCACAGACAACACTGTGCCTAAGTGTCTTAGGCAAGTTCTCCCAAAGTCGGTAAGTTTCTCCTCTGTTTTTATGCTGCCTCAAGCAGATGCAGCAGGGGATGATCAGTTACCTGCTAATGAGAACAGGTGGGAGTAGCCAAAGAAACAGAGAGGAAGAAACACAAGGAAAACACAATAATACACAGAAATACAGTTACACAACAATACTATCAACCTGTGACCTCAATAAACTCACCAATAATAATAAAAAAAGAATACATCTCTGGACATAATAATGAGAATCACAGTTTCTTTAGTCTCTGTTGACTGTGTGACTGTGACGTCTCTGTACACTGACAAAATTTGGCGTAGATACAAAACTCAGAAACTTTTTTAAAAATCTTCCTTTTTTTTGAGTGGGGGTCTTTATTCACCATCAGCTGATCCTGACGAAACTGGACTGACATCTAAATACAGAGAGTCCTACAATAAAACACAGTCACATATGAGACATTACTGCTGTCACATCACATCAGGAGATCCATTTTACAGCCAGAGATATTAATTGAAAAACTGCTAATATATTAATAACAGTTTTATCAAATTACCAACATCCCTCTCTTTACCACTTACACAAAGAGACACTTGTAAGAGATTAAAACATTTATCTATATAGATCAGTCACATCACAGAATTAAACTATTAAATACAGCTTTAGAACAGAGATGAAGTGGAGCAAAATTATTATCTTTTATCCTCCGGTTACACACATATGAGGCCCATCACTGAACCTGGGTTCATTTAAAAGCTGTAAAAAAAAATATATACTCACAATAGTATAGTTCCTTCAGTTTATAATGTCGATCATCCTTTAGATCACAAAGTAACTTCACTTCGGACTTTTGAAGTTTATTCTTAGACAGATCCAGTTGTCTCAGGTGTGAGGGGTTTGATCTCAGAGCTGAAGCCAGAGCAGCACAACCTTCATCTGTGACTCCACAACACATCAACCTGTAGAGAACAACTGACAATTTGTAGTTCACGTGCCTGAAGAATGTTATTCCTTTATTCAATCAGCTCTCAGGGTGACAGTAGGTATCCATTCAGAAACTGACATTGACAACACACAGACAAAGGTGAGCCCAAGCCTCCACTACTCATTCTAAAACGTCACTTTAGAAGCAACGAAGGAATGGTGAGATGCTATTTGTATTATGTAGAGTTTTATGAGAGATGTCGACAAAGCGAGTGTATTACCTGCATGTGATAAAGCATTCATTCTTCAGGTCAATCATATATCAATAATAATGATTAAAAAAAAAAAGTGAGTAAAGCGAAATCTTTGTTTTAGAATCCTTTTAACAGTTAAGTTGATTTCCCATGCCAGCGCTAGTCAACACATTTGTCGGTTGCATCTTATAAAGTGTTGTTTAAAGTAAAAATAATGTCCTTGTTTACAACCTTATTTCAGTCCCTTTCATTCAGTCTTTTCTACTGACTCACTCATAAAAACAGTCTTTCCGCCATTTAATGGCATGATGAAGTCGAAATCACAATCACTAATGGACCATTTCTCAATACCAAATACGGCATGTCATTTTACATAAAATAAAATTGTATTTATTGAACAGTAATATTTAAATGAACAATAGCCATTATAAAGTATAAATTTGTAAAACAGGAAATAAACAAGCAGACAGTTCAGTCAAAAGTACAAAAGCAGCACTCAATTTAAGTTAAATAAAAATATAAAGTTAAGGACTTAACTTTGCCCTTAGCCAAATCGATTTGGTCTGGAACAAGTAATAGATTAATAAGGCCAAAGACTGCCTGTTTGATAATACCTAAATTGAATTACATCTCCTATCTCATCCTACTATCTACATATGAGCCAGCTGCAAATTCCTGAAAGACTAGCCGAGATAAAGCTGTTTTTGACAGGTACATGAGCGCTAAACGGCCTGGAGCTCACATCTCCGAAAACGTCTAAACAAATTTTCAAAAAGGTGCTATGTTTATATGCTTTGAGAAATGCTGCCAGTATAGATATGGCAAAAATAAATGGATTGATAGAAATTTTGAAACGGTTACCGTGTGATAGTAGAATATCGCATGGCTAGAAAAAGCTCTCAGCTTTTCAGATTCGGGAACCAGAACATCTAAGTGTTGTATAAAATAGAATAGTCAAGCGTCAGAATAAATTGTTAGACATTTACCAATAATCAATTATTCATTAATGTGATGAACTTAACAGAGATATTCAAGGTCTTAATGAAAAATGTAATTATGGAATTATTGCCTACACATGCACTGAGATCATGTTAATGAGCTTCTTTTCCTCCAGCTCATCACCCATTTACCTCCAGGTTTATGGTCTTTGGTGTTTGTATTCCACTTTGATCAACTTTCCTTTCTGAAATAATGTTTTGCATAGGATATAAAACTAAAAGGAAACTATTGATGGAGGAGAAAGTATGAAACTCTGCTGTTCTCAGACACAAGTGTGTTGATTCATACAGATGTGTTTCTATACAGTATGTTGGTTCATTCTACTATACTTAAGTGTCACTTTCTTGTTTTAAGGGACTTTCCATATTCAAAGCTATTCAAAATTTAGACTCTTGTCAGTTCATCTCTAAAATTTAGTTAATTGTCCCTGAATCACTATTTTACACATTAATGTCATCTAAACATTAATCAAAGTATTAGATGCAAAACCAGGCATCAGGTCATGTTATGTGATGGCAATTAATGACATTAATTTCCATCTGAACATTTATTTTACAAGCTTTTAGTCCTAAAATTTAAAGGACAAGTCTTAGTAAATAGTACATTTATATGACCTAGTAAGACATATGACCTTACCACAGTTTCTCCAGTTTACAGTGAAGATCCTCCAGTACAGCAGAGAGAAGCACACCAGAATCTGGTAAATTATTCCCAGATAGATTCAGATCGCTCAGGTGTGAGGGGTTTGATCTCAGAGCTGAGGCCAGAGCAGCACAACCTTCATCTGTGAAACCACAATTACTCAACCTGTAGAGAACAATGACACACTCCGTCAGTTCAGATCAGTTTTGCAGTGAATATAATATGAGTATGTGTGTGAAAACAATTATGTAATTACCCAATGTTAATATTTCCTTATTTCTTAGGCTCCACTTTTGACTATTCTTGTTTAAGTCTGCCCTTGTCTACCTTCTTTCTGTTATGTTATGTGCACACCATGGACAAATTTAGACAAAACAAGCACTAGGCCTTGGACACACTTATACACTTGCAAGCAAACGGGAACTCAAGACACGCACATACATTTGAACATCTGACCTCTCTTACTCATATTTTTTAATATGCCATATAGGGTAGGGTAATATTCTGATTGGATGGCCTGGCCATCGTGGATGATTCTGCTTTATCTTATGTATAAATATGACCATTCTTCATAAACATGAGAATGTTAAGGTATTACACTGTCTCTGTGTCTACTTGATCGTTCTCCTGAGATCTCACACTGCTGCAGCTGCAACACAAGAAATTTTAATGTTGATTGTGATTTAAAAGTGAAGACTTCAGATGCAAAAGCCTCTAAGTGCCATCTGAAATTTTCTTCTAAAATGAGCATTTTTATCAAGCTTGCATGTTTATTTTCAGTTATTTCACTTTAATGACAATGAAAAGGACCTATTAATTGCCATTAAAGTGAAATTACTGAACCTAAACATATGAGCTTGATAAAAATTCTCATTTTAGAAGAAAATTTCAGATGGCACTTAGAGGCTTTTGCATCTGAAGTCTTCAAGTGTATTTCAATTTTTGAATCTTAATCTTTCAGTATCACGTTACAGAGGAGCAGCTCATGTGTTCAACCATTTAGAGCTCAATCAGCTGAACTCACAGAAACAGAAAGTATATACTTTACATTGCGTGAGAGTCATACATGATCTTACCACAGCATCTCGAGTTTACATTGAGGAATACTGAGTACAGAACAGAGAAGAGTCACTCCAGAATCTTCTATTTTATTATCAGACAGATCTAGTCGTCTCAGGTGTGAGGGGTTTGATCTCAGAGCTGAAGCCAGAGCAGCACAACCTTCATCTGTGATACCACAATATCTTAACCTGTTGAGAACAATGACACACTCTTTACTCTCTCAGATCAGATCAGTTTAGCAGCAAATCCATTATTAAAGTGGAAGTAAAAACTTAAAACATTCATGAAATAGAGAACCAAAATACCCATATAAGAGGTTACTCTACAACAGTGGCGGCTCATCAGGGGAGGCAAGGGAGGCACAGCCTACCCAAATTTTGAGGAGAAAAATGGGAGAAAGGATGATTTAATGTAGGCCATGATTCCTACACAGCACACATAAAAACTACAATTGCCAAAGTGTGGTTCAACATGATCTTTTTGTTAACCACTGACTAGCGCATGCTGATGACATTTTATTCTTCTATAGAACTTGCATTGAAGCTCACGAGTCAATAGGTGTCATTACCATACAGTCTACATGGGTTGTCGTACCCATGTTTAATAGATCCATGTCGCACAGTGTGATTTATAATGATCTATAGGATTGCTAAAATCGTGCAGAGTATCCCAGGCTTTAGAGACATTGTTCTGTCAATGGATGTATAGAAACTCCAAAAACTCCCAAAACATAGCTTTCCTAAATATCTGAGCATTGCAAATGCATGGCTGACATTTAATAAATGTGCCTGAGTGACTAAAAGATAAAGTTTTTGTTTGTTCTTCACATTTCAGAATGGCCTGTTTTGTGAATTATTCTCAACATGCTGCTGGTTTTTCAAAATATCTTTTATTGAAAATTAAGAAAAAATACAGGTTCAATCCTCAATACCAACAGGAAATGACCGAGGTGCCCTTGAGCAAGGAACCTAACCCCCAAAGAAAATTTCTCCACCTTAAGGTACAGATGATATTCCCTCAGCCTTTCCAACACAAGCATGACATGTTGATGTTGGTTGGTCTCATTTCAGGAATACACCAGAATGTCATCAATGTAGATTAGGATGAACCGATGGAGGTACTCCTGGAACACCTCATTCATAAACTTCTGCAACACAGAAGGTGCATCGACCAGGAATTTCTGCATCACCCAGTATTCACCGTGGTCTGTGGGGGTCACAAAAGTGGTCGTCCATTCATCCCCCTTCCAGATCCAATTGAGGCTGTATGCACTACAAATTCAATTGAGGCTGTATGCACTACAAAGATCCAGCTTGGGTGGCTACTCTCAAAAGTTCCAGGGCTGCTGGGATGAGGTGAGGCAGATAGCAGAACTTGTTAGTAATCTTGTTGAGGAAGTGGTAATCTATGCAAGGCTGCAAGCCTCCATCTTTGCAAAAAATAAAAAATAAAAAGCTTGAAGCAGCAGGGGATTTGGATGGATGAATACAGCCCTGGTTGAGGGCCTCCTCAATATACTCCTTCATGGACTTTTGCTTGGGGATGGAAAGTAGGTAAATCTTTCCATAGGGTGCTGGCTCACTGGGTATCAGTCCCCTGATGTATGAAGAGGTAGTTGGCAGAAGATGTCCCAAATAAAAAAATAAAAAAATAAAAAAAGGGAGTAGTAGGGTGGTATCGCCACAAGAGTCTGGATCACTGAGCTTTCAATGAAAGTGGTATTCAACTGAAGAGGAGGTGACTTGACTGAAGGTGTGGTTCTTGGAACAAGATTGGGAAAGCAGGCAGGAAAACCAGCACTTTATCACATCTCTGGTGGATAAGGAGATACAGGAGAATGTTGGATTAACCAGGGCTGGCAGCTAGTATCACCTCAGATGTGGAGCTTTCCAGAACCTTATGCAGACAGCCCACTTGAAGCCTGATGGGACTAACACAGTGATGATTCTTCTGCAAAAAGGCTTGCCTATTATGGAGTGAATTTTTTATTTTGTTTAATTCTTATGGTGATGATCTGTGGGACGATAGGTCAGTATCAACAATAGCATGTTGCAGTGTCAATAGATAGCAGAATAATGATGTTTGTCTTTCATCAAGAATTGGAGAGTCTTTGATGAGCCAACACACATGAACAGCAGACTTGGACACAAGGAGAGGAGAGATGAGAAATGGAGATTGCTGGAGTGAAAATTAGGAAACGTTGTTAGAGATCCCTGGAGTGGAACAGATAAGTATCACTGGAGATCATCAGAGAACAAGCAAGTAGCCGGTAAGTGAGTCTGTATTCCATTGGAGACCAGAAATCAACTGAACTGTTGCTGCGTTCACAGCATTAAATAATCATCGTAATTTCGAGATGACAGCAAGTGACGGTCTACTCAGAGCTGTTCACATGGGGGGTGTTGGGGGTTTGAGCCCCTGCCCCTTTGATCGCTAAACTGAAAGTGCCCTTTGTGGTCGCATTGCGGTGCCCCCACGTTCCCATTTTTTTTCCAGTGTTTTATTCAGACACACCACCAAGTTTCTACAACTCTGACGAACTTTGGATATTTAACATCTGATATCCAACACTTAGTTCTGACTGTTGAGGTCAAGAGATTAAATGTTAAGTGTAATGTGAAAGTGTGTATTTTAGTGTGGCTCTCAGTCCTGCAAATGTAATTTTACTGAGGAGCATGATGTTAAAGGGGTGGTTCATTGCGATTTCACTTTTTTTAACTTTAGTTAGTGTTTAATGTTGCTGCTTGAGCATAAACAGTATCTGCAAAGTTACAGTGCTGAAAGTTCAGTGCAAACAGAGATATTGTCTTTTAAAGTTATGGCAGTTTAATGCCTACAAAAACAACTGGTTTGGACTCCAACGAGCTTCTACCTGGGTTGGTGACATCATAAAGCCTGCAAAACACTTCCCCCAGGAACACACAACAAAGTGGGAGAGGCCATGTGGCGCAGGATAATGGAAGCGTTAGAATTGTGTACACCGGAGGCGAGCGACGCGTCAAAAGATAACAGAATCCATTATAATCAGTGATATCTTCTACACTGGATGCAGTGCTAAAGACAGCTTCCAGAATATACACAAGTTCAATGCTGGATTTGCACAAAGGCTTTTACTGAAAGATGGAGCAGTTCCCACTTTAAAAGCAAAAGCTGCTATTTATTGGCTTCAAACTGTAAGTACGTTTTATTGTTTGTACATGTCTTTTAAATGTAAGGACGTAAACAAAGACCAACTCGTTTTTGCTTCACTAGCCAGTTAGCTAAAGTCTACTGCATACTTCAACAAATGCCAACAAACACCAACAAACTTTATGTTCACAGACAAACAGTTGTTCATGCTATGAATTAAACGATACCTTTACAAAAATACTACTACTCATTCATGTATTCGGCTACAGTAAAGCTTTAATCAGGATAAAACTGTATATTGAAATCTAATAAACAGCAGTGACAGCATATCTAAACACTTTGACACAAATACAAAAATGAAATACCATTCATAAACGCCCTTTAAAAGCCACGATTACAGAGGTTCTGCTTGACCCTCTTCATCTGGGTCTCCTTCAGGCTCAATTTGATACAGCAATGTAGTCGCCATTATTTAAATTTCCACTGATGCATGTAACAACAAATGGTAAGGGGCGTGGTGTTTCTGGACTTTAAATATACTTTACATTTTGTTTCACATGCGAGAGTGTTATGTGATATATGATCTTACCACAGTATCTCCAGTTTACAGTGAGGATTCTCCAGAACAGTAGAGAGTAAATTCACTCCAGAATCTTTTAGTTTATTCCAAGACAGATTCAGTTCTCTAAGGTGTGAGGGGTTTGATCTCAGAGCTGAGGCCAGAACAGCACAACCTTCATCTGTGACACCACAATAACTCAATCTGCAGAGAGATCATACTTGTAAAAACTATGAACTGAAAATAAAAGCAATAAAATAACTGCAATAAACAGCAACTTATTATAATGCAATTTATAAACACAAATGATCGCCTTGAACGTACTTCCGCTTTCTGCATTCTTCAAAAAGCTTAGGCTGTATGTCCTAAGCCTTCCCTATTCTATTTAAGGAACGAACACGGCGCCAGTTTCGTTTTTTTCCGTAAGTTGAATAGGGAAGGCATAGGACATGCAGTGTAAGCATTTTGAAGAATGCAGAAAGCGGAAGTACGTTCAAGGTGATATTATGTGTTTATAAAGCATATACAGTTGTATTTTTTCCGAAAATGACCAATTGTTTTGCTAGATAAGACCCTTATTCCTCGTCTGGTATCATTTAAAGCCCTTTGAAGCTGCAATGAAACTGTAATTTTGACCTTCAACCATCTGGAGGCCATTGTAGTCCACTATAAGGAGAAAAATCCTGGAATGTTTTCATCAAAAACCTTAATTTCTTTTCAACTGACAAAAGAAAGACATGAACATCTTGGATGACATGGGGGTGAGTAAATTATCAGGAAAAGTTTATTTAAAAGTGGACTAATTCTTTAAATTCCTTCTTAATTTTTTGAAGAAATCTTACCATGCCACTATAGAAAACACACCAAAAATACTGACTAGTAAACTCTGGGCAACATCTGCAGCACTGAAGATTTATGAGATTTTAACTTTTCTTTGAGTTTTAACAATGAAGTGTTTTGCAAGTGATACTTACTGAACTGATCTAGATTCTTTAATCACAGGCAGCAGCTTCAGAAAAACTTCATTGTTTTCGGTTTTATTGTATCTTCTAACAAGTTTATCAAGATCAAACTCATCCAGATTCTTGTCTGATGTCAACAACACAAAAACTATAGCTGACCACTGAGATGAAGAGAGTTTGGATTCCTTCATTTTTCCAGATGTCAGATACTGTTGTATTTCCTCCACTAGTGAATGATCACCCAGTTCATTCAGACAGTGGAACAGATTGATGGATTTCTCTGGAGAGTCAATGATCCTGATCTTCTTCTTGATGGATTCAACTGATTTGTCATTTCTGTCAGAGCTGCCATTAGCTGTCATTAGTTGTTGTAGGAGAATCTGATTAGACTCCACTGACAGACCCAAGAGGAACCGCAGGAAAAGGTCCAGGTGTCCATTTTTACTCTGTAGAGCCTCATCCACAGCTCTCTGATGCAGCTCAGAGAATGAAACACGTCTAAACAGGAATTGAAACCAGTCCTTAAATTTAGAGAACAAACTTTGTTTGGCAATCTGGTCAAACACATTGATGTTCTTGTTTATAAAGGAGAGATGCACATATAGAGCTGCTAGATATTCCTGAATGCTCAGATGAACAAAGCAGAAGACTTTCCCCTGATACAAGCCCAACTCCTCTCTGAAGATCTGAGTGCACAATCCTGAGTACACTGATGCTTCTGTCTCATCAATGCCACACTCTCTCAGGTCTTCCTCATAGAAGATCAGGTTGCCTTTCACAAGCTGCTGAAATGCCAGTTTTCCCAGTTTGACAATCATGTCTTCATCTTTCACTTTCTTCTCATAGTCCTTCTCATGTTTGATGTTGGTCTGAAGGATCAGGAAGTGTGTATACATTTGAGTCAGAGTCTTGGGAATCTCTCCACTCTCTGCTTCACTCAACATCTTCTCTAGAACAGCAGCTGAGATCCAGCAGAACACTGGGATGTGACATATAATAAAGAGGCTCCTTGATGACTTCAGGTGTGAGATGATCCTGTAGGACAGACTCTGATCCCTGATTATCTTCCTGAAGTATTCCTGCTTCTGTGGGTCACTGAAGCCTCGTACCTCTGTCACTCGATGGACACACTCAGAGGGGACGAGATCAGCTGCTGCTGGTCTGGAGGTGATCCAGATGAGAGCAGAGGGAAGCAGATTCCCCACAATGAGGTTCGTCAGCAGCACGTCCACTGAGGCTGATTCAGTCACATCACACAACCTCACATCGCTCTGAAAATCCAGAGAGAGACGACACTCATCCAGACCATCAAAGATGAACAACACTTTATACTTATCACTGGATATTTCCATTTCTTTTGTTTCAGGGAAAAACACAAGAAGAAGATCTGAAAGACTGAGTGTTTTGTCCTTCATCAAGTTGAGCTCTCTGAAAGGAAGTGGAAATATGAGCTGGACGTCCTGATTCTCTTTCCCTTCAGCCCAGTCCAGGATGAACTTCTGCACAGAGACTGTTTTTCCAATGCCAGCGACTCCCTTTGTCAGCACAGTTCTGATGGGTTTGTCTTGTCCAGGTAAAGGTCTAAAGATGTGACTGCACTTGATCGCTGTGTCCTCTGTTTCTGCTCTCCTGGACTGTGTCTCAATCTGTCTCACCTCATGCTCATTATTGATCTCTCCACTTTCACTCTCTGTGATGTAGAGCTCTGTGTAGATCTCATTCAGGAGTGTTGGTTTTCCTTGCTTTGTTGTTCCCTCATACAAACACCCAAACTTCTTTGTCAGATTTGACCTAAATCTGTTGAGGACTTCATGGCTGTAAAATGAACATACCACATTATTACATGAGTGCCAGAGGTAAATGTATAAAGCAAAATGTTTTTTGTCTTTTGTTTTCTGTATTATGGGTTTATAAAATTTGCCAAGTATTATGTATTTTTGAGTAACAAATGATGATGTATCGTAACAAAACAATCCCACAATTTACCTGAAACCAGGATATGTGCTTTCATTAAAGTCCTGCAGTTGATTCATAGACTGGTCATTATTTTTACAGATGGGTTCTGTTACAGCTGATCTGGATGGCAGGACTGACCTTGAGCATTGTGAAGAAAATCAAGAATCAGACACTCTGTTATTGGTGGAATTTTTGTCATTAAACAGTTTAATATACAGTTGAACTGAAAATATACTATAATAAAAAAATGGCATACTTGAGTCTAAGTGTTGAGTTAAAATTAATTGGAATCCAAATAGACTCATCACTCCTCATAGACACACAGCTGGGCTCTGGTTCTGATATCTTCTGCTGAACTGGACTATAACAAAGAGAGATTGAAGTGAATTATTTGAGTTACTGTATTCATATTCATTTATCATTAAAAACACTTATGATATCATTTAAATTATTGAAAAATTGTTGATATAAAAACCATAAACCAAGTTCTTTCATAGACATGTCTCTTTGCCTAAGATCTAAAATGAATACCATAACAACATGAATACCTATTATAAAAACACCATAATTTAAATATGGTACACCTCTGGTTCGGATTTCTTCTGCTGAACTGAACAGATTATCATTCTATATGATGATAATCATCTTAATATAGGACCAAACATTTTCATTTTTAACTTAAAAACAGACATAAAAAACATAAATGGAGACTGCAGTATTTTTCTATGATTTAATGTGATTTAATATAGTGTTTTACCTGAATCCTGGAGAAAAATCTTCACCTGTAGAAGTCTGTGTCTCATCCATGATGAAGCTGAACAGTTGAAATGGAATCTGATCTCCACCACTGACTCAACAAACACAATAATTCATCTTAGCGGATCCTGAGAGTTGAGGAAACAGGGCCCAGTTGTTGAAAAAATTTTAATCTGCCAAATTACTTTTTCTATATTACCAACAAAAACAAATATACTGTACATGCAATAAGGGATGCAGTTGTTGGAAACTACTTTTGACTGGTTCATCTCTGATGTTTGTGCCGGTGTAGTTTAATACAATTATTTAAATATATGAAATATATTATTTTTGTTTGATATGAATGCTGTTTGGGGGGGGGGGGGGGGCACTTATTTTATGGCATCAAAATCTCTCATAACTTACATTTTTGATCCTAAAATCCACCCTTCTGCTGGGATCATGATATTCGTAATTTTTTTTTAAATCAAAAGTATTCCAATCATCTACCTAAAAGGTTTTAAACAACACATCACGTGACAGTTTGATCCAGATCATAACCAAGGGCGGATTTTGTGATTAATCGCATTTCAGAAACCTTTTAATTTTAACAACCCGTTTTCAAAATCTGACCACCAATGAAACTAGTTTGCTTTAAAGTAAAAATACCAAACATATTTAAGAACTATACGTCTTTAAGGCAAAATATGAATGATGAAGTCACCTTGTAAAACATTTCGACTGACCACTCACCTTGATCAACATTACGTAGCCTACAAATTCACAAAATCCACCACCTTTGCTCTCAAGTAGCCACAGGTAAATTCATTATAAAGGTTCCGATAACAATTTATTGAATTTATTAAAGAGAATTGATTCCGACTATTTAAATAGAAGAACAAACTCTGAACAGATATCAGGCTCGCTTGAGATGAGCCTCGCCTCACGCCCTCACCTAGCCTGAAATGTAGGTGAGAGTAGGCGCCCAGACGGCTGCAGTTAGTGAGGGGAGGAGTGAAAAATTGTGTGTGTGTGTGTGTGTGTGTGTGTGTGTGTGTGTGTGTGTGTGTGTGTGTGTAAAACCTACAGGTTTTCTTTTCTTACTGGCTAAATGTTTTGTGCCCAATATTTAATCAGATTGTTTTAGAATATTTCTCTGGTTTTGTTTGGCAGCTGTAGTACCTTTATGGTTATTAGAAGAGCAGAAATTAAAATCACAAAATTAAAAATTAAAATAAATATGCACAGACTAAATTTTAATTGGTAAGATGAATCTAAACTCAGTAATTGGCCCAAAGTAGCTATACTGATTTACCGCATTACAATAGTCCATTTACAGTTACTATCATAAAAATACACTTACTTGTAGGTTTAAAATTGTACATAATGCACATTTAATGTCCAACATCAAATATTTTAGCAAAATGTATATTTTAGAATGATTGCGCTTCTATTGTGTCCCGTCTGTTTAGCGCGCATGCGCGCAGCAGCGCTCGTACACTGCGAAGTTTAGCAGCAAAATGGAAATATTTGCATGACTTTCTAACATTTACAGATGAAGAATAAACTTGTGAAAAGTAAGTTATGCACCGAGGAAAACACCATGTCTCAAACGCATAAAATAGCACAAAATGTATGCCGTTTCCTATGGTGGATCGATTTGATCCATGATCGACCTCTAGGGCACGCGAAATTATATTGACTAATTAAACCTGGATCAAATTAGCGACTGCGTGAACTTCGGTTACCTTTTACTGAAACCGTTTTAGCCCCAGCTCATTTGTTAGGTTAATTCAAGTCAGGTTTTGGAGTTTAATACTCGCTTTTCTTAGCATCTTTTATGGAACAGCCCTCTGGTATCATTAGGATAGGCTCAGATTAAATGAGGCAACAGCCATCGAGATGGTTTGTTTTAATATAGGCTACTGCTGTTTTGTATTGATTGTCTTTTAGTTTGTTTGATAAGATAATAAATGTATCTGTGCTGGCATAATAAAGTTTCAGTTGTGATTATTTTGTCATTCCCTATTGTAGTTTGTAGGAGCCAGTGTTGTGGATGTATTTCGGCCTGTCACCAGGTGGGGGCAGTGTGTGCACAGAGGGTTTTTAAACAAGTGTTTCAGTACAGTAGTTTTTTTTTACCACACACACAAACAATAGAAGCCACACATTGGATGTCCACTATCATCGTTAAAGTATGTAACCATGTTTGGATTATGTTCAATAAAGTAGTCAAAAAGTTAAGATAGACTACAAGAGGACTTTGGTGTTGAAATTTTATTCTCAAAGAAGTCATAACATATATGACATATAATTAGCAAAAACACTTCCTTGCGTATCAGAGCTGGAGCGTTAGCATTAGCCGTTACGCTTTATTGGCTAAAGGTTGAATGCTTGCCTTCCAGTGGCTTTTACACAACATCTATTGTTGTATCTGTTAAACAGTAATGTTTAATGTTGTTGTTGGTAATGCCGTAAATGAGTCCTACCTGTTGCAACCTTTACTAGTCTGCCTTCTCTTAAAAAAAATATATTTTTATCAAGCTAAAATCTACATATAGTTCCCAACAAAAGTATTGTTTAGTGTTAAACATGCTGAAGATTAGCAAATTGAATTGAATTTATTTAATACATAAGTTTATACTTATACTCATTCAGTATAAACACACACATATCTAGAGAAATATATAATGTAACATATTTCTTATATTTTAGAATTATTTACGTTATAAATGTTTTATATTTCAAGTTTGTAAGCAAAAGCAGCACACCTGCATGTACTAAAGAATTTAGCAAGGAGACCATCACTGTGCTGAAGAAGGCACAGGCATTACTTTTTAAATAAAGTAATATATAGTCTTAATGGTGTTTGGCACTACTGGAAAACCTTTTAAATTCCAAAATAATACAACTTTAAACACTAACAGATCTTCCCCTATATTAATATAGAGCAAAACACATGAAATAACTCTTGAAAATTTGCATCCAAACGCAAGAGGGCAGCAGAGCATCACTGTGCTCGTCATTGAAAAAAATAAAAAACCTCTGAATGCCAAAATTCAATTTTGTTAGATTTTTTTTAAATACTCTTAATAACAGTACCAGTTCAAGATCAAACACATAAATAAATGAAGTAATTAATTCTTAAATATAACTAAATAAACAAAATATATGTCTCCTCATTTTTAATTGGACAGTATACTCAGTCATGTCTGTGAACTAACAAGTTTGTATTTAATATCATTAGGATGTATAAAAATCAAGGCAATAATTTCCACTCACAATGTCTCACTGTAGCACTGACTTTTGCATTTTCTTTATGTTGCAAATTTCATTGAATCGAGAATATTTTATGGGGGTAAAAAAAAAAAAACACTTTTGAGGGGGAAAAGGGGAGATGGGGGCTGTTTCTCTTGCAGCTGCAGCCCGGGACGTGATCAATGCGGTCCGAGCCGTGTAGGGGTGCTGCCGGTCATCGGTGGGCCTTCTTTAAAGCTGCAGTCCATAACTTTTGCCTCTTGGTCGCCATCTCTGTTTGAAACCTGAAATTGCAGTTATTTGTGGATTTACCTTCTTTACATGGGTTGTGCATCAGCACACTCCTCAGCACGTAGTTTTGTGTCAAATGTGTGAGTTGTCATATCAACGCATTGGTGTGGACCTTCACTGTACTTTGGAATTACAGACAGACTACTACGTCTTGGAAGTATTGGTCATCTAGGAGTATTGATACTTACCAATAACAGAAACTAATAAGCTTTGATCAGGCATATGTCAAACTCGTTAATATCCGTCCACACTAATGTTACTTGATAGAGCAGTTTCTCATCGCCACAGGAGAGAGAGAGAGAGAGAGAGAGAGAGAGAGAGAGGGATAAATATTTTCCTGATACACATTTTGTTTAAATATTTTTATTGGGAATTTTAGCAGACAGTCAATTGTAATTACACTTTTTAAAAAAAAAATGCAAACAAAACTTAAATTCCAATCTATCAGCGAAATAACATACGGACATGAACACTAACTGGCGAATGAGGATCTCTTCATTGGGGCTGAGGCCAGAGCATTGCTTGAAAATGAAGAACTGACCTCCATGTTAATGACAAAAATATATCAGTAAGTTATATCTTCAGTAATAATGATGTTAATCATTGATTGTCATTATTGTGCTCTTAGGACAGTGAGAGGTTTCTATGTGAAGATGCTGAAGGTCTTTCCCTTAGACTCACAGCTGCTCAGTGACCTGAAGGTGTTGGACCCAGCCTCTCGCCTGGACAGCTCTCCTGAAACAGGATGATCTTGTTATTTTGTGATTTACCTACCTCCTCAAATTATCTTATTATTGTAAGAATACCAGCTCTGTACATTTAAGTATGAAGTATTCAAGCTAACTGATAATGTGTTGGAAATCTGTTCATACCACATAGTGACAAGGCTAGGTTGCATGTTTCCACAACTGAGGCTTGATCCAGATGAACTGAGAGAGGAGTTCACAGACTACCAGGTCACAGACAGAAAGGAGTTAACCCAGGAAGAGAGAGTGGACAGATTCTGGGGCCTTGTAGGGAAAAGTGAGACTGAGACCAAGGCCCAATCCCAATTCTATTTTATACCCCTTCCCCCTTGAAACAGAGTGTCAAGGGGTAGGGCTGAAAATATTCCCCTAAGAAATGGGACACCACTACTAGACCGTTACACGTCATCATAAGTCGTCGCTAGCTCCTACGTCATAGATGCGCCGATGTTTATCACACACTTCTAAAGGCCAATTCACACCGCACCGACAACACTCGTCTGTTGGAGTTTGTTGGATCGGTGTGATACCCCTGTTGGCGTCTGTTGGAGTCGGTTTTCACCCGACTGAACATGTTTAATCGGCGTTTGTCGGGTCGTGGAATGTCTGCGTGGTGTGAACAGTTTTCCAACAGACGGCAACAAACTCTGACGTAATCTGACCTGGCCACTAACCGTTGCCATGACGATGAGGCAAGTCCCCTGCAAAGACAGCTGTTTGATCGCGCCCGCGCCTCACGCACACACAACAAAGCAGTGGAAACCTGACATCGCAGCTTGTTCATTATAAAAAATAAAATACTGTTAAAAAAATAAAATATACAAAAGGTACAATAGTCCATAGTGCAATCCGTGCCATTCAGCAAGAGCAGCTGCTCCACTTAACCGAAAGAGAGAGGTAACGTTAACCATGAGAGCAACGCAGGTTTACCTTCAGTTTCGTTTTAATAATTCGTTTTGGCTTGTTTAGCTACATGGTTGTATATGCTTATGGGTCTCGTTAATAAAAAGGGTCGCGCTAAAAAAAATGGTTTGTTGGTGCGGTGTGAATTGGCCTTTTAAGATGCCATCGATAGCTGTAGTGATCTCTGCTGCTTGGGCGACAGCTATTTTTTTGCATTTGTCTTCAGTTCTTCGCATAAGACAAAGGAGACGAGCCTGCGTGTTTCCTCAGGAGTCCCTGGTTGATGCAGAACATACAATACTGATGAATAAGCACGCAAACTGAATGCGCTTTTTGTTTATATCATGTAACGTACACGTATTTATGGACGTAACCACAACAAAACAATACATTAATCAGGCATGCGGCAAAAAGACAAGTTAGCTGCCACCGGATTTGAATTTATGTTGTCAAATCAAAGCGGGTTTCAATAAAATATAAAAAAAAATATGTTGTGGAACTATCATAAAGTAAAAAACATTAGCGAACTGTTTTCATAGCGATTTTAACAAATCTTTTTTCGGAGAGAACATATAGCCGTATACATGAACACAAGATTAAAGGCAACATAAAACAAGTGATTATTTATTACTAAAATACTGTTTACCGTAAAAAAAAATACTTACATTTATGGATCTCTCTGCTCGCTTGGTCGGCCATGTTGGAAATTTATCATACCCCTTCGTCTGAAGTGTGGTCCCGAAAAATCTTCGTTTGAAGGGCTACCTGGCCCTTCCCCCTACCCCTTCCCCTCCAACCAAATGAGAATTGGGACACCTCTACCCCTTCACGTGAACGCGCGAAACAAAGGGGAAGGGGAAAGGGGTAGAATTGGGATTGGGCCCAAGTTTAGTCAGCTGGCTAGTCTGATGAAGGCATTCTTCATAGCAATGCCTCCTCAGAGAGAACCTTCAGGTTAGAAAGATTGTAACAGAAAATCGAATGAGCATGAATAATAGCACACTTTGTGCTGCAAAATCAACTATACAAACCCTCCACACAAGTACACTCCCTCCAGGGGGCAGCAAAGTCATGTAATGCAAAACATACTGAAAACACACAATGTTGAAGGATTAGTTCACTTTCAAATTAAATTTCTCATAATTTACTCACCCTCATGTCATCCAAGATGTCCATGTCCTTCTTTCTTCAGTCGAAATCAAATTAAGGTTTTTGATGGAAACATTCCAGGATTATTCTCCTTATAGTGGACTTAAATGGCCTCCAAACGGTTAAAGGTCAAAATTACAGTTTCAGTGCAGCTTCAAAGTGCTTTAAACGATACCAGACAAGGAATAAGGGTCTTATCTAGTGAAACGATAGGTCATTTTCGAAAAAAAATTAAAATGTATATGCTTTATATAAACAAATAATCGCCTTTCAAGTGGTTCCGCCAAAACTGCACTTTCGTATTCTTCAAAAAGCTTACACTGTTTGTCCTACGCCTTCCCTATTCTACTTACGGAACGAACACGGTGCCAGTTTCGTTTTTTTCCGTAAGTAGAATAGGGAAGGCGTAGGACATACAGCGTAAGCTTTTTGAAGAATACAGAAAGCTGAAGCAAGTGCAAGGTGATATTTTGTGTTTATAAATCATATACAGTTGTATTTTTTTTGAAAATGACCTATTGTTTCTCTAGATAAGACCCTTATTCCTCGTCTGGTATCGTTTAAAGCCCTTTGAAGCTGCACTGAAACTGTAATTTTGACCTTCAACCGTCCTGGTGTCCATTGAAGTCCACTATAAGGAGAATAATCCTGGAATGTTTTCATCAAAAACCTTAATTTTTAAACCTTAAAAAACCTCGACTGAAGAAAGAAGGACATGAACATCTTGGATGATATGGGGGTGAGTAAATTATTTTATTTGAAAGTGGATTAATCCTTTAATGGATTAGTTCACTTTCAAATGAAAATTACCCCAAGATTTACTCACCCCTCAAGCCATAGGTGTATATGACTTTCTTCTTTCTGGTGAACACAATTGAAGATATTAATAAATATCCTGACGCATCCGAGCTTTATAATGGCAGTGAGTAATACCAACA